>CM035788.1:32016344-32468844 GCA_020466265.1 Siphamia tubifer | reverse complement strand
TTCAACAAAACAACTGTAAACAACTGTTACATTTAATCGTGTTAAAATATTTTTCATTAGATTAAGCCTAATGATGGATTAATATGTGTTAATGTGTTCATTTTGGCACCACTAGTTTTGTTGTTGTTGTTTTTTTTTTTTACTGTTTTGAGCGAATTTAGACCTTATGGGTCAAAATGACCCACAACATAATATAACTAATTTCCAACATTATACAAGGTTTAAACCATAACTCTAACATAGTCTTTAACAGCAGGTAAAAACACCACAAAAAAACCTATTCTATAAATGTGTTTGAAGTTTAACACAATAAATGGTGTCCGGCACAACAAACCCCGCCCCCTCGCACACATTTTGCCTGATGTTCCCTATCTCTTATCATTGTAAAAACACATTTTTGGGTGACTTTGACCTTGACCTTTGACCTACCTCTAACCTTTTGACCATCCTTCAGCTATTTTTAGATTTGTGCAGTGCATGATGGGATATCATGCTTTGGTTAGTGACCATCGGATGTCCACTATATTTCGCAATGGATTGTGGGATACATTGACAGCACTACATAGTGATTTAAAATAGTTTGAGGAGACCCCTTACAAAATGGCGTGGTCACTATATAGTGGTTAGGGAGTGATGATTTCAGACACAGCCTGGGACGTCCTCAGAACATATGACGTACATGAGTTAACAGGAAGTAAAATGTAGAATAACTAAATAAGAGCGACCATTGCAGACAGTTTGATTTGATTTGGTTTGAATGATTTATTTCGAACATGTGCAAAGTGCAACAATAATCAATACAACAATAATAATAATAACAATGACATGTCCGAAAAGGAGTGGGATGAAGCATAAGCTTATTTAATCCTACCCCCTCTTCACTTCCCCAATAACCTAAATTCATCTTAAAGCAATATAGTGCATAGTACAAAAAATGATGATAATAATAAAAATAATAACAATAAGAATAATAACAATACCAATAATAAATAACTGAAGTACTAAACATATACATATATACAAAAACAAAAAACAAAAAACAAATGAGCAGATAGGAAAGTAGGTAAAAAATAGGTTTTTTTTTGTTGTTTGTTGT
Organism: Siphamia tubifer; assembly: GCA_020466265.1. Classification (NCBI taxonomy): domain Eukaryota; kingdom Metazoa; phylum Chordata; class Actinopteri; order Kurtiformes; family Apogonidae; genus Siphamia; species Siphamia tubifer. The sequence continues at coordinate 32,467,748 of CM035788.1, read as the reverse complement.
TTTCTTTTTTTCCTCCCTTCCTTCTTCTTCTTTTCCCTTTCTTTTTTCTTCCTCTTTTTTTCCCTTCCTTTTTCTAAGTTGTCTACATTTTGTTCTTATTTTTTTATTTTATTTATTTAATTTTATTTTTCTATTCATTCACTTATTTTATTCATGTATTTATTTATTTATTTATTTATTTATTTATTTATTTATTTATTTATTTATTTTTTTAGATCTTTTAACCCCACAGAGGGGGAGTCAACATTGCTCGAGTTTGATTTGTGTCAGGATAGATTCCTCAGAATACGATAAAAGTCTTCACTCATAATTCCCTGGAAGGAAGTCTTCTACCCGCAGTCCTTTTCAGTATGTCCCCAAATTTAAAGTCATGACTCTTTGTCTGAGTCACAGACTTTTCACAGGGGGACAACGGCTCCATGAATATTCTAGCATTCAGCCTTTGCCATTCTTGTTTTTGTGTTTGCCTCTGTGCTCCTCTCTCCCCCTCTATTCTTCCTTCCCTCTCATCTCTCATTCTCCCTTTTTTTTTTAGTTACAAACGCTAAGTCAGCTGGATTATTTGTGCAGCCCTTTTAAACGAAAGCCTGCTTCATTCCTTGTGACACGTCATTTGTTTTGTTTTTGTGGAGTTGCACAAATGCTGATGCTCTACTTCAGGACCTAGCCACCCAACACTGTATAATTCGAAGCACCCTGTTTCTAATGCCCGGTGTGTAGTTGATTAAATTCCTAATTAATTCTCTATTTCGGTCATGTGTAAGTTAAGGTGACACATGGATTGAGTTGAGCCTACTGGCAAACATTTGTGTTAAATCGGGTTCGTGGAATTGGATGCGATTTTACGGCTTAATCTAATAGTGTATCTGCTTAATACAGTGTATTTACCAAATGCGTTGTCACATTACACATCCAGATTAATGTCAGTTTTGCATGTGTGCTGTGCAGGAGAATGTAGTTATAAGGGGGGGGGGGGGGGATTGCCATAAGCACAGAGAACACCTGTACACGCAGCTGGTTTTGTGTAAGTGAAGCCAATTGAATTTCATCTGTCACATCTCATTCATAACCACCAGACTGACAACTGCAATTCTAGCCAGGGGGTGACTGGGAAAATAAATAAATAAATAAATACAAATGTCAATCTTGAAAATTTTTCATCAGGTAAGATCATGATGGTGGGCCTACATTCAGTAATTCAGAGATCTGCAGCATCTCAGCAATTAGGTCGGGTGGCCCCTCAACCACTGTTAATCTGTAACTTCATATGTACGTCTTAACCCATAAAAACCCAAACACCCACCAGTGACACAAACCATCGACTGTTCTAAACTGTTTAATACCAGTTGATGGCATTAATCCCATGAATACTTGTAGATAATTGGTGTAAAATGCAGTTTGTCATATTTTTATGGTCATCAGATATGATTCATTCTGATGTTCAGAGGCTCTGTAGTTACCATGGAAACACCATCATCTTCTACAATCCTGACTCACCAGTAAAAGTAATGGAGTTGCCCATCCAATGACAGTGGATGGGCACATTCAGTTAGCAAGACCTCATCTCGTCTTGTCATCTGAACCCCCTTATATATTTATCCCCATATATAGACAAATAATCACTCTCACATTCACACCTATGGGCAATTTAGATTAACCAATTAACCTGTCAGTGCTTGTCTTTAGATGGTAGGAGGAAATTGGAGTACCTGGAGAACATGCAAACTCCACACAGAAAGGTCTGGTGTGGGAATCGAACCAGGGTCCTTCTTGCTGTGAGGTACGAAAAACAAAATCTGCATAATACAGAAGATAATGAAAAAAATCAATTGATAAATTAGTTAGAAAAAGGAAAAAGTAATTTGGAAACTGACACAAAAGTAGCACTGGATCTGTATGAGTTAATATATTCATTAACTATCTTACAATGTCAAAATGTCACAGAAAATGTCAAAAGATAATTTATCACTATACCAAGGTCTTTGTCAGACCCACACACATTCAAGTCTTTACTGTTCTTGCTTCATCTCAATACTTATTGGTGTAAATAATTCTGTAATAACCATAAGAATCTGTCAAAATGACATGTTATTCAGATGTAAACATGCTGTGGTTGTTTTATCATATAATAGCAAAAAAAAACAACTCCTTCCTCTGTGAAATGATCCATTATTTTTACATTGTTTTGTAAAACAATTAAATAAATAAATATACTGTACATCATGTGAAGGGATATTTGAGGGGGGGGGGCTCCTCTGAGAAAATGTTGACAAATATAGCACCTAAAGCAATGTTTTTCAGACATTTACAAACAAAAACTCGTGCACACTGGTACTATTTATCAAATGTTCACTGTGATCGGTTTCAGATGCTGCAGCTCTTTCATGTTTGTTCAGTATTAATTGTCAGCTTTGTAAATACAAGCTGGACTGACTGTACATAACCTCAGACCATAAACATATACATTATATAGACTAAATGTTATCTAACATTAACACTTATTTGCAACATAGTATAGCAAACTATTGCATGATCCAAAATAATTTATTTTTTATCAAACAAATGTCTCCTTTTTTGAAGGTCTGGGGTCACCAGAAATTTAAATTGAACAATTTGTGATGTTAAAATGAGGTCATGAACCAAAACAGTAGGGAACCACTGAGTTAAAATGTCCTTTCATGCAATTTCGAATGGAAATTACTTGCTTGAGTTTTAGTAAATGCAGTTTTTCTCATTAATCCAGCACTGGATCTGAATTAGGAAGTATGAGTTGAGTTTTCAATGGTGATGGAATAAGACTTGGTTTGGGATTTCACTTCCCCATAAATAAGAGATTGTGTTCAAAACAATATTAACACATATAATCTTATTTTGGTAACACTTTATAATACCTACACACAATTGACTATGTATTAACCATTTATTACCCATTTATAAATGGGTTGTTCATTATGTATTAACCATTTGTTACCTATTTGTTAATGTCTTGTAAAGGTTCATTCATTCATTCATTCATTATCTGAACCCCGTCGCGGGGGTCACTGGGGGCCTAATCCAGCTACAATGGGCGAAGGCGGGGTACACCCTGTATGAGACGCCAGTTCATCGCAGGGCTGACATATATATAGACAAACAATCACTCTCACATTCACACCTATGGCCAATTTTAGATTAACCAATTAACCTATCAGTGCATGTCTTTGGATGGTGGGAGGAAACCGGAGTGCCCGGCGAAAACCCACGCAGACACGGGGAGGACATGCAAACTCCACACAGAAAGGTCTGGTGTGGGATTCGAACCAGGGTCCTTCTTGCTGTGAGGCACGAGTGCTAACCACTGCACCACCGTGCCGCCCCGTACAGGTTCATACTAGTGTAAATGTAAAATTAGATTATTTTTAACCAACAGGTGCAGTGTTTACAACTGTTTCTTTGTTTACCTGTAAAGCAGATATACAAACACTGCACCTGTTGGTTAAAAATAATCAAATTTTACATTTATCTTTGGAAGACATTAGTATGAACCTTTACAAGACATTAACAAATAGGTAACAAATGCTTAATACATAATGAACAACACATTTATGAAGGGGTAATAAATGGTTAATACATAGTCAATTGTGTGAAGGTATTATAAAGTGTTACCCTTATTTTTTTTGCACAACAAACTATATCAGGAATCACGTTGAACAAAATGAAAACATTTTTAAAATGTGCAGGACCAGCTCTACGTACCTTCATCAATATTTATTGAGAAGTAGCAATTATTCAGCTTGTCTGCCACCTGTTTCTGAAAACAAGAGTGCAATGCCATGTCTAATAAAAAAAAAAAAAAAAAAACAATTGGATGCCTGTCAGGACAGTGACAGATGTGAAAGTATATTTTTCTTTTCTGCTAATTTTTATTTTTTTTGCAGAGACTCACAGTGGGCTGGGACAGAATAAATGCCCAATCATGTTCTACTAAGAATGAACAGATGCCATTTTTTTGATGACGATCTGTCATGAAAGACAGATGTGGATATGATGATATGATGTGGTGGCTAGACGCACATGTAGCAGCTGTTTGGCTAAGGTCAGCTTCATGACATGAAATTACTTTTTTTTTTCTTTTACCAGTTGTCACATATTTCAATCTGCATGAGTATAATGTAGAAAATCAAACAGTCGGTTAGTTTAATCCTTTGCACCAACTGTCGTAAAGACTCTCCATCCATTCCCACTTCCTCTATCCACACCCAACACCATAAGTTCCTCATGACCTTTGAACCTCTTCACCAGCCGTCGTCTACTTGTCTTCCATCTCTGAGCATTACTACATGCAGTTGGATATTCTGAAATTGGTGGTGCCAACCTCTCCGCCCCCACCCCCACACTTGCTGATTGCCACACTCCAGAATTCTGGCATGATGCCGGAATCCTTTAACCCATGACTCTAGCAGATCGCCATGGCTATTCAGGCTTCTTTGGTATTCTGATGGTTCTGATTGTATTCAACATATTCCCTGCTAGTTTTGTACTTAACTGACCCCCCCCCCCACCCCCCCGGAAAAAAAAAAAAAACAGAAAAAAAAACTGTCTTTATGTCTCAGACTGACTTTCAAATGTCCTAAGAAGGAAATAATTCCACTACTTATTTCTTAGCCAATACACATATAGTAAGAGGTTTTGCTTCTTGACTAATGTAGTCACCTGTCAAAGGGAAATCCTCCATGTATATATGTGCATTAAGGCAAACACCTGTACAGAATAGAGAGTGACAGTCTCGCTTTAGCAGACTCAAGCCTGGAATTCACTAGAGAACTGGAAAACACTAACAGATTTTGACATCTGGGCGTACCATGTAAATAAAGAAAATTTTCACAGATAATTTGATCTCCAGTCACCAACAAGCAAACAGGCAGATGGAGCAGCCAGCACTGCATGCAGACAAAGGTGTAAATATATATCTAACAAAAGGAAGATGAATGTGCCTGAATAAATATATAGCTATGGGATGTGGTAAAAAAAAAAAAAGAACCACAGGTGAAATGTTCACTCCTCCTTTTAACATGTTTCTTAATCATATGCTGGTCAATGTTAAACCAGGTTAAAAATGAAATCTATCTATCTATCTATCTATCTATCTATCTATCTATCTATCTATCTATCTATCTATCTATCTATCTATCTATCTATCTATCTATCTATCTATCTATCTATCTATCTATCTATCTATCTATCTATCTATCTATCTATCTATCTATCTATCTCAGTCAGTATGACATTATTTGTGTGATATATTAATTCAATGTTGCATTCAAAACTACTCATTATCCTCAGGAGATAATTAATTAAGTAATGAATTATTAACATATTTTAATAAAAAAAATGTTTGGGGGGAAATAACAGTTTTGTAAGTGGAAGAAAAGTTTCTATAGCATGATTGGACCAAAACATCAGTTCGTGGGTATATTTCTACAAGACATTCTTTTTACACTTATCCCTGAGTTGATTCATTGTGTGTCATTTGGAAGCATTTCATCACGCTTTTCTTTGATATCACCAAGGTTGGCTCTGGGGCAAAATAACATTGGATGGCTGAGATCCATGGTTATAAATCTCCCCTTATTTTCTTTCTTTCTTTCTTTCTTTCTTTCTTTCTTTCTTTCTTTCTTTCTTTCTTTCTTTCTTTCTTTCTTTCTTTCTTTCTTTCTTTCTTTCTTTCTTTCTTTCTTTCTTTCTTTCTCCCTCTCTCACTCTCTCTCTCTCTCTCTCTCTCTCTCTCTCTCTCTCTCTCTCTCTTGTCTGTCTTTGCAGCTCAGAAGATAGTTGACAATTTAATTGAAGAATTGCAAAGGAAAGAGAATAAAAATGAGATCTGCTGGCTTCTGTGCCTTGTTTTCCCACCAAACATCGCGTGCACACCCCCAGACAACCTTTGTGTTTCTTGGCCTTCTGATTGGGTGGCTATCAGATTGTCCTTTAGGGTTCCTCCTACGCGCAAGTGGGGAATTGCTTGTGACAACTTATCAGGCCTCAAATGATGTCTATAATGGTGGATTAGCTGTTGACACAGCCTTTCATGAACAGCACAGATGGGACTGGCATTGTATTTAATGGAAGATTGTATCTGGAGCTTCTGCTGTGGCTTTGTGTGACGCAACTTGGACTATAAGAAGTGGCCATCAAACTGTCATAAATATCTTATTACAGCCTGTGATTTAGCATTTTGATGGGGGAGCTACAGTTTTTTTTTTATCACTCTCTGCATGTTTCACAGGCTTCATCTAAACAGCCATATTTGACACTGATGTAAAAGCTACACGTCATTATGAATTCTTCAGCTGTTGCAATGATTGCTAATGTAATGACTGCCTACTAAACATGGTAACTATAATGCTTTCATAAAAAGCATATATATCAGAAGACGGGTGATGTTAAAGTCTCTGCTTTGAAAGCTGAACACCCCCACCACCACACACACACACACACACACACACAAACAACAAACGCTTGGCTTCATTTTCACTTCCTGGTCTGTTCTAACCTACTGATGATGAGGTTCGATAACACTGATTTCCTTTCCGATTCAATAACGAGTAAAATCCAGGCTGGTATTGGTGATACTCATACTGATATTTTATGTGACTACACCTAATATGTCTTTTAAATCTTAAAAAAAATACCATTTCAAATCCTAACTTCCTGAAGAATATAAGGCAGAATGATTTATTTAGTTATTTTTTATTTTAAACTGAAGCATATTGAGGTAGAAAATAAAAATAAATAATAGAAAACCAGAGGACACAATCATTCAAAATATGTCAAAATAGTGTTTCCAACTCTGAAAAAAGAAAATGAGTACAATTATAAAAAAAAACATTCAAATAAATTCTTGCTTAATTATTAAGAACTACTATAAAGATGAAAACTTGCATCTTATACATTGTTACATGAACATGTTAACTTGAAAATACTGAACATTTCAATAACACATCATCCAACACTGACACTGTTGTTCCCTTATTCACAGGTTTTTGTTCAGGAAACAGATCATTATTATTATTATTATTTTTTTTTTTTGCTCAGAACCTACTGCCTTTGGAAACATTCTCTCTACTTACCCAGGTGGAAGAAAAAGTAGTCCCACCAACCACCTGTCATTTAGACAACATCTCAATATTTTAGTTACTTTTCACTGTGTTCCTGTTAAGGATACATTTTGGGGGAGGTTAGATCAAGAGTGTTTCCAGGAGATGTCATGGTGGCATGTATCTATATGACAATACCCCTTGATCATAGAAAGTTTCGACAGGAAATGAAGGAGAAAATCCAGAGGTATGTCAGTCAAATGGTAAATGACCAAAATCCGAGCTCTTAATAAAAGAGAATGACCTTAGGGCAAATTGTAACTCTGTATAATATTGTATTTTTATACCAGTAAAAAGAAGTTTATTGTAATAAAATTCATATGTATTTTTACATGTGTGTGTGTATACATATATTCTTTTCCAATTTCAACTAAGAATTTTTATTATTCATAATGAATGTAGTGTTTTGATAATTACAATGACTCGCTCTTATTCTGAAATATGATCTTGAAAATATGGAAATAAAATGAACCATATTAATATTTTATGAGCTCAGGATTTAGAAAAATCCCGGATTTCAAAATGTCTGAGGGTTTTTAAGTATAATTTTTGTTAAAATCTTTGAGCATGCCTATAGGGTAATAGCATCTTAATTTGTTCAGAAATAGAAGTTCCAAGTATAGGATGACAGCGCCACCATATAAACACGGCACATATTGAAACTAATGATGCAAACAACATGCCGCCATGACACCTCCTGGAAACACTCTTGATCTAACCTCACCCGATAAACTTTACCTAAAGTTACTTATGTATCAAAAGTATTGATATTTTGAATTGAGAATTGAGAGCAGAAAGATAAAGTATTAATATTTTACAATCAATTCACACCATGATCACCACCAAAATGTAATAATGTGTTACATAAGAAAATTCCTTATCAAATACGGGTGTAAAGATAAATCGATTCGAATTGGTTATCGGTCTGTGTCACATGAGATTCGACTGAATCGGTCCACGGAGAACCGAATCGGTAAAACTGGCTACGAACAGTCCGATGCCCCGGATTTACAGCCGTGAATCGGTTTCCTGAGGTCCATCTACCGATCTGTAATTATGTTCTTTATATGTGTGACCAAGTAGATTAACAATGGCATAGCATTTATTTTCAGAAATGTATACACGTTAAATTTTATTTCAGTTTATGTGATGATTTTTTTGGAGGAACGGATAGAGGTAAAGTTAAAGGAAATGCGCGTAGCGGACAGGAAGTTACAAAATAAAAGCATATTTATGGATGAAACCACATACCCGTGGTTGATACACGCAGCCGGACCGTTTTATTTTGAAGGGAGCTTTATATCCGCCCACAGACTTCCAAAATATACTGCTACATTTAACAAGTTTAACTAGCACATGTTATGCTAACACGTAGTAGCAATAATTTACCGAGATAGACTGTTGTGGTGTGTTTACACTGGAAATAAAGCTCTCAACATTGATTCTCTGGGTAGAGAAAGTTTAATGATTAATGGTTACGGGTCTAATGTATGCAGGTACGGGTTTGTAAAGTGGACCTGCACGGTACACCTGTGCCCGGTACTTCAGTCCACCTGTACTGGACCTACGGTGAGTCTCCTGCTGCCATGTTTTTAAAAATACCTCTGTAAACAAGTTTTTATTAAACCAATGGATATAGTTTCAGTGACATTAATGTTCTTAGACAATATTATGTTTATTAGTTGCTTGTATTTTATGTCTAACCTCAGTGTTATGCTCAATGTATTCTCAAATTTGCAGGAATAATTAAACTTTATTATGACATTTGTATCTATTATTTTGTCTTTCTTGAGGGAAAGTAAGTTTTGTATTTTAAATATGAGCAGAGTTTTGCAAACCTGTTAAATTAGTAACACCAGATTATCAGTTTTACATTTCACTAATATCGCTTGTACAGTATATTGTAAAGACTTCAGTTTATGTTGTGTGACTTTAAGTACAGTAGTTACTGCTCTATTGTCTCTGTGACACTAAATAAGCAAAAGGATATGGTTTTGAAATTATATTTGTTTTTCTTTTCCTTCTCAGTATCATAAAATAAAAGAAGTCATTGCAGTGAAATTCTCAATTTGTATTGAATCAAACTCAACTGAATCAGTTTGAATCGTACTGAATCGTATCAAATCGAACCGAATCATTTACTATTTTTTATGAATCGCTTTGAATTGGATCGGTGTCCGTGAATCGAGTCGAGATTCGAATCAGATCATTGTGTGAGTGAAAGATTCACACCCCTATTATCAACATTTCCTGAACGTTTGAACCAAATCCGTCCATAACTTTTTGAATTATAATGCTGTGTACCCCCCCCCCCTGCCTCCACCGATTACCACGAAAATGTAAACTTTTGTTTCTTGTCCCAGTATCAGCATTTCCTGAAAAATTCAGCCAAACCTGGCCATAACTTTTTGAGTTAACTTGCTAAAAGTCAAGCAAACAGACATACATAACACCAGCAAAACAGGGTAGTCTCACTCCCAGCGCGTCAAAATCCAATATGGTCTGACCAAGTGTCGCTTTCTGACACACAAGGTGTCCCTCAGTGTCTTTTTTTTTTTCTTTTTTTTGGTCTGCATTTGTTCTCATTGTTTAACACCACAGAGAGGGAGTCAACATTGTTTGAGATCAATGCATTTTTTAGTCTTGTCTAATTGAGACACAATGGGTTTCTAACCCACCCACTTCAATATGTGACACTCAGAGCCCTAACCCTAACCCTAAACCTGAGCAAAAAAGTGTTTTAAACCCAAGTGTCTCATATTGCTGTGGACAGGTTAGAAACTCACTGCATCTGAATTAGATGCTGGCAGATACCTTGTGCATGAGAAACCGACGCTGGGACTGAGACAGTGTTGAGCAAAAACATAACTCTACCATTTGTTAACGGAGTAAATATAAAAAGAGGAGGAACAGAAAAAAAGTAATAAAACAGTATAAATGAAAACTAATGTTCCTAAAGATGATGGTGGTGGTAGATAGGCCTGTACAGAATGTCCCGTTGTGACCCTTCATACCCTGTAGTCCTGGATGAGATCAGCCCCAACAGGCTTTTCCTTTAATTTGTCACCCATCCTTATCTTCTTTTCTGTAGAGCGCTCAGGGTGGTTTAATATCCAATCGTTTGTGAGAAACAGTTGCCAATAGCAAGGACATCAGACCCTCATTGAAGGAATATTAAGGATAAAATGAAAGAATGATATCTGTAACACAGCCAAAAATATCTGAAGGCAAAGTCACTCTACTCTTGACAAGAAAAAAGAAAAGTCAACAGACAGGATGATAATACTACATATGAGAATTTTTACATAATGGCTTGTGGCTTTAACTTACAAAAATGAACACTGCTCATCTCCACCTGGAGATTTCAGTGCATTTTCCAAAATAATATGTAAGCATTTATGTAGTTTTTATTCATCAATGGAATTTAATATTGTTTTCATACAACAACAAAGCAAAAATTAACACAAGCAAAGAAACACATTGTGCAGGTGTGATCAGAAATCCCTGTGGGGCTTATAAAACTGTACATTTCTTGAGTGTATTAATTTAGATGATGTTTCCAGCCACACAGTGAAGTCTAATTCAATTCAATTCAATTCAATTCAATTCAATTCAATTCAATTCAATTCAATTTTATTTATAAAGCCCTAAATCACAACAAAGTCGTCTCACAGGGCTTAAGTCTAACTACCTGACGCATAACACACTTACCCAGGCAGAAGAAAAAGTAGTCCCACCAACCATGTCAGGGGTGTCTAGGGGTAGGGTCGAAGCCCCAGCTGTAATCTGATTTGCCGTTAAAGTGTTCCTGTTCTGTCAATCAACGGGTAACAACAACAACCTGATAAGTCAGTGACCACTGCTGCAGTTCCACCCCCAAACTGTTGGTGGCAGAGCATCTGTTGATGTCAATACAACTGAAAGAAGAAGACACAGACATGTGAAGGGGTTTTTTCCACTTCCTTTCTGAACATCCTGTGTTTTTTTTTCTATTGCTGAAGGTGAGAACTGCGTTACCATTCCGCTTCCGTGCCAATCAAAGAAGATGATTTTGAATTCTGCCCGTGAGCAGCGATGACATGGAATTTCAAACGACAAGACGACTTTGTTCTTTGGTGAGTCAGTTGTTCTTGCTGATTTTGTTGTAAAGTTTAGGTTTGTATTAAGCTAAACTGTAACTAGCCTACACTAAAACTATTGGCTTCTGAAATTGTAATCCACTGCACTTGTTGGCTACATTAAGTTTTAATTTGGTTGGTAGGATAACAATTGACCGGTTTGTTCAACGATTAAGTGATTGTTATTTTATTTTGTCATAAACCCTCGTGTCTGGAAGATATTGAGACAGAGAGCATGAAAAGAAAGACGCAGGGAATTGCTCAGTTTCTTATCAGAAGAAATCCTAAAAGTCAGAGTGATGGGAGTACAAGTTCACAGGACCACAGGACGGTCAACAACCATCAGGGCTCTGAATTAATACCAGTCAACTGGCCAAATGCTAGTTAAATTCACTTTGACTGGTGGAAAAGAAAGCTTACTAGACACTTTGACTGATGAGTGTATGTTTGACTAGTACAATTACCCTCTTGTACTAGCTAAACGTGGCCAGTGATGAAAAAAGTTAAGTTATAGCCCTGGATACAATGTATTGTTCTGGAAATGGTATTCATTGAGGTTGCATAGAGGATAAATGCACAATTTAAGGGTCTTTTTAACTCCTAACTTGTTTTAGCACCCAAATGTTGTTTGTCTCCGAATTGTTGCAGTGTCACTTTGTTACACCCGCCCTTTGACTCTATACTTCACCGTGATTAGTCGGCCACTTTCAAGGAAATGTAGCCCAGAGTTGAATCAAACGTAACTAGACTACTACTGTAGCACATTATGATGTGCTGTTGTTAGAAGTCTAGCACAGTTAGGCTATAATTTAGTTACTTTTCAAGGATATACCTTACCCCAAATGACTTAAGTATCAAAAGTATCGATATTTTGAACTGAGAATCGATTTTAGAGCAGAAAGATCTGGTATCGGAGATATCGATATTTTAGGATCGTCCGCACATCACTAGTACAAGCATGTGCTGCTCAACATCTACCAACTCCAATTCAATCAATGTTCTCACTCGCTCTGTTGCCATTGTTGAATGATCTTTGTCTCTACTTGCACTGGAAGATAAACCCTCCTATCAACAACTTCATGCAGTTTTGCGCCTTAGCAGCTCATCGCCCTCTAGCGCTGCGATGGTGAGTTGCTCTGTAGCACATTGACCTCGTCGGAGAGCAATAAATTAATACTGACGGTGACAAGGTGACGGTAGCAGTGTGCAGCAGAGTTGCCACAGACCTATGAAGACCTCTTTAAGTGGGAGGGGGAAGATTGGGAGAGAAAATGATTGTGTGTGTGTCAGGCTGTATCCTTGAAAGTTCATTGTGTAGGAATGGGGATATGTATTCCATACATATTTAACTGTGAATGTACTCTGATAGTATAACTGCAGAAGGACATTTGAACTTAACAAAGTAAGTCAAGGTCACGTGTTTTCAATATGATTCTGCTCCACGACAAGATGAATCTACACACTGGAAAAAAAATCTTGCGTATGGCTGTGTGTGTGTGTGTGTGTGTGTGTGTGAGCGAGCCAACAAAATAAGTGTTTTCTTTTCTCAGTGACCGACTTCAACCAGTTAATGAAGCTCAGTGATCGCTCAACATTTTTTAATACATTTCATCATTCCGATTCCACGTCTAGTCTTGTGACTTCCTCCTGTGCTGCTGCTTTATTTTGGAGCTTTATGTTAGTGACGTTACCATAGCAACTGATGCGATATAATGATGTCATCGAAAGGTTCCTATAGGGCCATTTCTGTTTGGAGACACACGCCTAACTCATGGCCCGGTCAAAAGTGTTTCCCCCAGAAAAGTCCCGGGAAGTTCCGATAGTGGAAACGCGTCTAATGGATGTTTGACAGATAAAGATTACCACAGTGCTTCAGTTTCAGACTCACAGTTTGACATGTCTGTTATGTATAGAATTGTCTCTATCAACTCACCATATATTTTTGCTATTAGTATGTTGTTGTTGTTTTTTTCTTTGTCTTCTTTTATTTCTTTTTTTTATTTTTATTAGTCACTAGAAATTTCAGGTGACCTCATTTGAATTCCAACTGAGACCATGTGGGTCCAGACCCCAAGGTTGAAACACCCTGATGTATAGCAGTACTTCTCTTCACATGTTTTAACGCCTAACCCTGCTGGTGCACTAGCAGGCAGTTACTATAAATAGCTTTAGTTAAAGTGCAGAAGTGCTACAGTGCTTACTATGCTAAATTAGTAGCTCCATGCCTTTTGTTTTGGCCTGTGAATCACAGGGGCGCAGTGTTTCCAGCTAAACTTTTAATGAACCCTGTTTATTCCGCTAGCATTGCCGAGAAGGCCATCTGTAATTTTGCTGGGCTGGTTTTGTGCCGAGATCCACCAAACCTCCACGGTACAATTTACTGTACAGATGGTATGTTCAGTGTTGACCAGGGAACATTTCATTTGACACCAGACATTGTACTTAGATTGCAATGGGACATGACTTGACATTTTATCTTCGTTGTACAATCTCAGGAAATACCCCCTGCCAGAAGGCATGCTGGCAGGAAAACCGTCTCCACAGGAATCTGAGTTGTGTGCGAAGATATCTTTTTCCATTTGTGACCCTGTCTTAGACACTTTATGTTTCTTTCTTTCTACTTTTTTTTTTTTTTTTTTTTGCTTTCGTCTCTCTTTCAGTGGCTCATTTTCAGCCATTCAGCTTCAATTACCACAAAAGAGTGATTCCCAACGATTCCTATTAGGAGCAAATTGTAACATCTTACCAGCCTTATGTCCTCGTCCTGGGACATAGATGACATTATTTTAATAACACCTAGTATATACACAGCTCCCATACTAATGCACCTCCACTTTTTTCATGTCAAATGAAGGCGAACAAATGAATCTTTCCAAAAATATAAACCATTCTGAATTGTAACAGCAACACCACTTACACAAAAAGTTTTCCACAAATGAAAAATATGACACGTTTGGCTTTTGAAGGCTGTCATCTGATCAGTCATCTATTGATTTTCCAACACATTAGTTCACAATTATAATCAGTGGTGACAGACAATGAGCTGCTGAACACCAGGATATATGGCACTGGGAGTTTTGGACCACAATACTAGTTTGGACTTTATTTTTAATTTTGATTAGTGTAATTTTGTATGTGAAATATTTATTACATTTTTTTTTTCCGTAAATGTGTATTTGAAGGACTCTTTTGAAGGCTGTTATCTGACCAATCATCTATCAATTTGTACAAATCTGGTGTTTGTTTCCTCGTGACACTCCAGTGAACATAATACAATAAAGTACTTGGGTCCAAAACACACGTCAAAATGGTATTTTTGGAGCATAATACTTGTATGTTTGTGTGAAAAATATGTATTTTCAGCATTTTTTGCTAAAATATCTGTATTTGAAATATTCACCAGTTATTTTGTTTGTCTTTGTTTTTTTTTCCAAAATTTTGAAACGTAGCCACTTTGGAAAAATAGATAATTCAGCAAATTTCCCCTCTGTAAAACACATTAACATAACCATAGAAAAAAATGCTCTAAAACTGACATTATAACAAGTAAAGATCTCAACTTAGAACTGCAAAGTGCCAAGACACTGGTCTGTTGGGAAACAATGTTTCACTCCATACCTACCAAATGCAGACAAATACACCCTGGTTTTCACAAAAAAATGAATAAATAAACTAGAAAAATCACTCTGAAAGCACAAACTTCTACTTTATGCTTTTATACTTGCACTTATATTGACTTTGCTGACTCTTCACTGTTTTCCCTTTGGGGATAAATAAAGTCTTTTGAATTTGAATTTGAACAAACCTCCACCAAGGCAGACCCCCCACCCCCACCCCTCCGAATGAAGAGAGGTCCAACAAGGAGGTTATGTTTTTGCTGGAGTCTGTCTGTTTGTCTGTCTGTTAGCAAGATAACTCAACAAGTTATGTTGGTGATGATCTGGAAGAGATCCTAGAATCTGGATCACTTTGAAATTTTACATTGCGGTAAATGGAGAATACATTTCAAAGTGATCCAGAATCCATGGTGTCTTCCAGATCATCACCAAAATCTAATCATTTGTTCCTTGTGACACCCCTAACACGCCATGAAATTTTCATCAAGATCCATCCATAACTTATTGAGTTATCTTGCTAACTAACAGAGAAATAGACAAACTCCGGCAGAAACATAACCTCCTTGGCGCGGGTACCAAAATAAGGCAAACAAATCAAAATTTCTTATTTTATTTTTTGTTAAGTCCACAGCTTTTTACCAGTCAAATGTTAGTATTATAATCCAAACCACAGGGTGTTACTTTTACAAAAAGCCCATTCTGTTTTCTGTACTCCAAAACGGTTGAAGAACAGCTGGTATTTTTCAGCTGTTTATTTAAGCTAAATAATAAGAGGTTCAGAAGGTAGTTTGTCAAAATGCTGCAATTTCCAAAATACTGAAAACAAAACACTTTATTTGCATCTCGACTCTCTTTCTTCATACCCTATACTTAACGTTCATTTGATCTAAGTACAGTATCGCCTGCTAGAATGCTAATCGTACGTTCAAATGCGGCAAAAAGCGCAGATTAGGACGCAGCTGGTGCAGGTGTAGGGTCGGTTGAATGGCGAGGATCATCGGGCAATTAGAAGACACACTGGGAAACCTTCATCTCCACCTGTTAAATGAAATATGTGTTATCAGACCACATTATGGTAATTATAAATCCAATAGCATGTTTGGAAAGTGATAATTTGCTACAAGCTAAATATTTCATACGTGACTCGCCCTCCCTTCTTACTCCTCGTGTCCCAATGCTATTATTACGGCACACTCATGAATATGTTATTTGTTTTCTTCTTTTTTTTTTTTCCAGCATGTGATAGAAATGCAGCAACATTAGGCAGCATCACTTTCCCTGGGACCTAATCTCTGCCTCTCTGAAAGCTGTTTATATAATTACCCATTCTCTCTCAAAGATGGGATGAGGGAACAATGCGCGTTTAAAAAAAAAAAAAAAAAAAAAAAAAAAAGAGGGGAGGGTCTTCTGTGTGTGTGACTGGAAAAGATAGAGGGGTGAAAAAAAAGTTAAATATATTGCGTTGGAAAGACAGCTAGTGAGTAGCAAGGGACCAAAGTGAATTATACTGGGCCTCAGATGGCAATGAAAAAAGACAACAAAACCATAACTGCTAAGCATAATTTAATAATGTTGTATAATAAATATTTGAGGGGAGTTATCCTGTCACCATTTATTGTGGATGGAACATTATAACACTATTAGTGATGAATATGGTTTAGTCAGTAGATGGGAGAGCAATGATTGATACTCGTGTTAAAAAATGCAATTCTGGCGGCATTATAGCAAATTTACCGCTCCATAAATAAATACTTCCATTAAGAAGGAAGTCACACCATGATTTATGATTGTTGATATGTGTCACCCTACTGTGTCCCAAAATGGTGTTGTTTTTATTCTGTTGTTAACATAACTATTTCTACATAATATTTCCATTTGTATCAGTCATGTGGATCCACTGGTTTGGTTTTTAACCCTTTATTTCCTGAGCGCTCTTAACGGATGATTTGAAATATTCCAAAAAATTCAACTGTTTGCTCTTTTTTTTTTTTTTTTTTACTGTCTACACATAGCTAAGATGTTGTTAGAAGACAAGAAAGATAATGAAAGACACCTGAACACTACATTATTCTTCTGTAAACACTGTACATATCAATGAATGCCTTTTTTGTGTGTTTTTTTTTTCATGTATAAGGTGCATTAAGCGAAGCTAAACAGCTAAACAATAACTCCCAACCTTGTTGAGTTGGAACACGGAACAAAACGCATGTGTATTCTGCCAAATCAAACTTTAAAAATGTCCAATTCTGAGATAAAAAGTGAAAATTTTGAAATTAAAAAGTCAAAATAATGACATAAAAAGTCAAAATTCCAAGTCACTAAGGATAACCAGAATTAATCCATACATAAGGCGCTCTTGTCTATACTGTAAGTGTGCCTTATAAAATATGGTAAATTGTGGTTCAATGTCTTAAGCTGCCGAGACGTTCTGCTCCACATGTGGGTTTTCATCTGCCATCTGCTACAAACCAAATACATCACTGTCACATATATAATCATTCTATTATATTCTATTCTATTCTATTATTGCCTATATTTGCATATTTTTGCTTCTGGATATTTTATTATGTTCTTTTTTAGAAGATTTTTTTGAACATCTTTTGAACTTTTCAACACTTTTTTTGGGGAGGCTTATTTTTTGTGAATTTTAGCAGATTTTAGCATGTTTGTATGTTGTTTTCCTCTGTGTTTATTTTTTATTTCTTAGTTTGGTGTTTGTATATTTTGGGGGGAAAAATGCAAAGAGTCCATTGTTTTATTTTTATCAGAGATGTATATTTTTTCAGGCATTTTAAGCTAAATCACCCCAGAACGGTAAAGGTTAAAGGTGTTGTTCCGATGAAAACCACTTTTACACACTCCTTTTGGAATCTGATGGGTCACCCCGACTTACCAACACATGCTGCCTTTGACAGTGGTTTGTCACCTCCACTGGTTGCATACCACATTCACAGAAAACAACAAGAGGAATGAAGGACCCAGTAAAAGCCAGTCTGTTTGATGTCAGACGGACTTTAGTGTCACCCACATAGGGTTAAGCCCATCCCCGGCAGTGAATCTGAAGTAGCATTAGCATTAGCATCTACAAGAGAAGACGGTGCCACAGTAGCTGCTGCGCAAACTGGGAAAAAATTGTGGCTCAAACTGGTTCATGTGCTCTATGTGGAAATAAAACCTGGTTTTCTTTGCACGTTTTCAGAACAAGCAACGGCACAAAATATAGCTGGATGTTACTTGGGTAAAGGTAAACACACACACACACACAGAGGGGAGGGGGGAGTGTTCCTTCACGCATTCTGTGCCAATCAGAGACGCCTCGTCACCGCGTCATGGACATGTATGAGGAAGTACCGGTAAACTCTGTTGTTCGACCTCAAGTCATTTTTCTACCATGAAAAAAAAAACAGCTGGAAACAAAGCAATCTGGATGTTTTTTTAAAAAAATAAAACCAACACACTGTATTCAATAACAATGGAGAACACAGTAATATTAATGAAATAACCATGGAATGACAGCTTTAAAGCATGTGATTAAACTGGAGTTTTAATGTAGGTGTTCACAGTGAAAGTGACAAAACATCTGAGAGGTCAAAAATGCCGACATTTTTGGAACGGGTTATTTCAGTGACAACGTGGCCTATGTTCCGCCTCCACCCTCAGGCTAATTTTACTCTCCGGCAATAATCATTAGCGCTCATTACCCAGAGCTAACAATTAAAATTTTCACCACAGGATGCTTTGTTTGAAAAGCAGTTCTCATCTTGCAGATTGCAAAGCACCCACTTAAGTTCACACTGTAATTTGAAGGCACCTTCCACATGTGAATGCCGTGCGAAATGAAGCCACAGCTGATTCACCGTTAAGAAATCTCCCTTTTCAATCAAAGTCAAATAATGACGATGTAAATTTTAGAAGTAAAAAAAAAAAATACAGAAAAATGGACCGCTGCTAAATTCAATTGTGTCGGCCGCATTGGGAACATGGTCTTTTAGTCAAGCAAAGAAATGTCAGGATCACAAACATGAAAAAAAAACGCAGATTGAGCGAGGCGTTGATGTGGACCTAATCAAAGTGACTGCAAGTGGCCGAGCAAACAAACACGGCCCTTTGATGTAAGGCTGGCTTTCTTTTCGCCCCTGCTATTGAGATTAAGGAAAATGAGATTGCTTTCATATGCCTTTGCAAATATCTTCATGTAAGGAATTAAATTTCCTATGGCCTGAGATGCAATGAATAATAAATTGGTGGAAAAGTCTCCCATCTGTGACGATTGGGTAGAAGCACGAATCCGTTGAAAGAAACTTTAACACGGTAAAGTCATATGAAATATCAATAAAGTGTTGAGAATAGCTCTAATATTGGCTATTAGATATGTGCTGTGGAGCAGAGGATAGTCAAGTGTAAGTGCTGTTATTACCTGTTGATTAGTGCAGGAAGTAGCACGGACTTTAAATACAGCCCATAAAGGGAAGCACTCGTCGTAGAAATCCTGCAATTGTACTGTACATACACTGTAAAAATAAAGAAATAAGTCCTGTTATCACCGGGGGAAAAAAATGGCACCTGTGGTTGCCAGGATAAATCTGTAAAAAAAAACCAACACATCAAACTGTAAATATGTTTACAGAGTAATATGTAGATTTAATATTTTAAACATTGAATGTAAACAGTCTGACCATTACATAGGCCCTGTTTACATGAGTTTTTTTTATTCCTGTTTAATTCAGAATAAAGGTTAATTCCTCTTTAACATCCATTTAAACAACTAATTCCAGTTGAAAATGACTATTCCTAATTCACCTTAATGCCCAATAAAGTCTCAATTCCTCTGCCATGTAAACTGTTAATTACGCTTTAACATTATTCCTCTCGTTCTGCACATGCTCCTGGTCTCGTTGTGGTGACAGATGTATTTCGTGTTGATGACGCACATATTTTGCACTGTTGGCAATAACCTGTTGATTTGGTTGAACTGCTGCTTCATAATTATTACAGAAATAAATGCAAAAATCACTGTTCTTCCATGTTGATATCTGAAAAGAAAGCAAAACAGGAAGTGAATGTGATTGTTTTCTTCCAGGAGACATTCAGACGTTAAGCGGCTGTTCTGTCCAATCAAAACCCTCTGTACCTCCAGCTCTGAAAGCCCGATTTACCTGAGCATGAATGAACATTTCCCTGTGCACATGAAGGAAATAGCTCTAATTCAAAGTTATTTTATTCAGAATAAATAATTCTGAATAAAAAAAAAACCACACACGTAAACATGGTCATTGTGCTGCATGGTGCTTAAACCAGGAGTTACTGTCTTCAAAGGTTTATATATATATATATATATATATATATATATATATATATATATATATATAAACAAGAACTAAATAACATTTTTTTTAACGACCAATGTTCACAATCCAGATCTGTGTTTGCACATACCACCCACACACACACACACACACACACACACACAGTTTCTTTAATGTTGTAATATTCCTAATGTGAAGAAAATGTCATTCTATTTCTGTATTCTGACTTGAGAATATAATTCAACCTACCTCATAGAAGTTGGTGGAAGAACATTAAAATAATATTCTTTGCTCTTATTTCATTTCATAATGTTTTATAGAAGTATCAGATCAGGACTCGGTATCAGCCGATACTCAAAATCAAATGACTCAGACTCTTAAGGCAAAAAAATGTGATCCCTACAACTAATGTGACTTTTTTTAATTGACATTTTTAAGTAAACAGACTGTAACATTGTGTTCTTGGAATTTAAACAGCACCACATTGTTTTTTATATTTACAGTTATATTTTCTCAAAACAACAGAAATACATAATTTCCACATAAATATATTTTTTCATTATTAACATACTCTTCCTGTAAAACCTAGAACTTCATTTGCTGTTAACACAAAAATCTCCTTAAATAAACAACTTTCCATTGTATTTTCATTCACACTTTGTGGCTGTCCGTTTTTTTCTGTAATCATTGTATTTTTCTCTCATGACGATGTAAATCATGCAGTGAATCATTTCTGTATTCTATAGAAGCTGGATAATGCCAGTCCTTATAGGCTCACTAAGTAGGTTCAAAATGGATTTCACATTTTAATGTGCTTATAAAACCACTAGGCCGAATGTTTTCCCATTGTATCACTTCTGTTGCACACTAATTGTAATGCCACTTAACACTGCTGTTTCTTGATAATAGTGTGTAATTGGTAATAATTTTCCAAAAAACTGACTTATCTCTTGTTTTTTTGTACTTTATTAAGGCTTATATTAGAACAATGAAAGGGATGGCTTTGTGACAGACCAGAGGAGAGGCCAAAATACATGAGGAATCATTAGCTGTCCAGATAACCTTTTAAAAACACTGAAATATCACATTTCTGCAGCTATATTTTGAGCATTATGTCCCGCAGTGGCGTCCGTGATGATGTAAAAATTACTGATGACTTTGTTAACCTTATTAACAGAGCACGTTTGTCTTCCAGTTTCTTGCTGAGCCTGGAAAAGATACGGTGATGATTTTTCACCGCACGCAGACGGAGATGACAGTAGGCAGAGTAAACAAAGTCAAAAAAACATGCTGGAAAAAAACTATGGCAAATGTCGTGTTTGGGGGAAAAAAAAAAAAGAAAGAAAATCCAAATATAACAGTTAATTTTTTACACAGCTTACTTCTGATATTTCCACTTCCTCTGCTGCAGAATCTCACCATTCACTTTTGGATTTACAGAAGAAAGTTTGGCAGAGAGAGCGATAGGGTCGAATCATTCTCAAAAGTGACAAGTCTTGCAGCATCAGCAAAGTCAGCTCAGCCTGTGAATATTTTTTTCTCTCGCTTTGAGAAGAATCTCTTCATTCAACAGCTTATTGTCACTTCTGAAGTACAGAAAGGCGAATATTTATGCCTGTGAGGTAGAAAACAAGTTCACAATTCAACACTTAAGTGTAATATTTCATGGCATAGAAAGAAAAGCAGATGTTTGACATATGCATGTCACACTTCACAAAGTGCAACTTACAGTTATCACTGCTGTGGAATTTTATAGAAAGTATCTATGTGCTAAAACTTTAATGAGATGAATCAGCAAACAAATGACAAAAATGCTGGTTAGTTCATGTTTTTCATATATATGATGGTGTGTTATTCCACATATATGGTGGTTTATGTACATGTATACAATGGATTTGTAACTAGAAAGAACCTGTAAAGTGAATGGATCATAATGTGCAGACAGTGTTTTGAATTAGATCTGAGACTTGGGCTGCACGATATTAGAAAAAAACTGACTTTGGGATTTTTTTAAATTTAACCTTGTGATATAAATTGCGATAAGAAAAAATACTCAGGAGTATATAATAGCTGTGTGGCGCTGATGCAAACGGTCGACACAGAACATACGTTTCAGTATCATCGTTATTGTAGTCAAAATAATGAAATAAAATTAATAATTACAAATAAATTAATTAATTAATAATTGAAATTGGGGGTGGCCATGGCTCAGTTGGTAGAGCGGGTTATCCAATAACCAAAGGGTTGGTGCTTTGAATCCCACTCCTTCCTAGTCAGACCGTTGTGTCCTTGGGCAAGATACTTCACCCTCCTTGCCTCCAGTGTCACTCACACTGGTGTATGAATGTTTGGTGGTGGTCAGCGCAAAATGGTTGCCACACTTCTGTCAGTCTGCCCCAGGGCAACTGTGGCTACAAATGTAGTTTACCACCACCAGAGGGAGCATGTGCAGTAAAGACGCTGATGCCAAAGAGATTCATGTGAAAAATAACAAACTATCCCTTTAAGAGTGGAATAAACCAGTCACTTTATGATTTAATAGTCATTTTCAATTGGAATTAGGTTTTTACGTGGTCATATTAAAGAGGAATGAACCTTTATTCCGAATTAAACAGGAATAAAAACTGTCATATAAACACGCCCAGTCTGTTTGTACTTGAAAAGAGCCAATGATTGACATTTATTTTCCTGGGAGGAATTTGTTAAATTGCGGATAATAGCAAAAACCATGACTCAGAATTTTTAAAATTTCAATCCATGATGGCGGACTTCCTGTTGGTTTATGGGCGTGGCCATCATGAGGTTTTTTTGTTTGTCATCATATGATGATGGTGTACTGATTTTCACAGCTCTAACTTCACTAGGGTGTGATCTGGCCTAATACAAACTATTGTTACTTTTCACTAGTGGGTCACGAGGGGCCGCTGTAGATACATTTCTTTACCAACTTTTACAAAACCTATAAATACTCACAATTTTTCACACTTTTGAGGTGTGTGCAAAGTTTAGTGAGTTTTCGTACATGTTCAGAGCTCAAAGGGCTGACGTCAGAAAAATATATAAGAAATAATAAAGAAAAATCAAGAAACAAGCACGAAAATATAGCATTTTTCTGCCCCTCCCCCTCTGAACGTGGCCTTATATGAAATCTTTTGACCTCCCCCATGTCACTGTGGAGTCCAGTGTCACATGTGAAACACTTCCACTCATGTCAGTGACCCTGAGTGGCTATGGTCCATAGACTCCCATTCATTCTGAGCAGGAGCAAATCTGCAGTGTATAAAATGGTAAATGGTCTCCACTTATCTAGCGCTTTTCCACCTTCATGGTGCTCAAAGCGCTTTACATTAGCTTCACATTCACCCACTCACACGCACTCATACACCAGTAGGTTTTTAAGGTCAGTCCTACTGCCAACCTCGCGGTCATTGGGCGAACCACTCTACCAACTGAGCCACTGAGTGTGCGATGTGCGAGTCGTCGCTGGTATATTTTGTTGCCTGGCGATCACAGCGGACTCAATAGGCCTTGCGCTGAAGGTGAAGGCATATCATTTCCAGTTGCCCTTTGATGGTACCTCAGCAGTATTACTCTAAAAACTACTAATAAGTACCGTAGTGTTTAGTGAATGACAGGTGCAGTTTCTATTTTATATGCTGATGGGTGTTTTCTGGTTCAATAGTGGTTCCTGCTGTTGATAATTCTCCTTCATATTTTAATCTCAAAAGTACAAATAACTCTTTTAAAGACTATCCCTATCTGTTCAAACAAACATCCCCAAGTGCCAACATCTGCAATTAGCATCCGCTGGTGTGTTTTTACTGTTGATGTTGGCTTTCCACGGTCAATAGTTGTTCCACATCCAAAACACAAAGCTCCACTATCTTCATCATCCTTTGGCTCCATGATTATTAGCATTTTTTTATGCCTAGCTTAGGATAATAAGTTCACCAGGAACATGCACTGAAAGAAATACCACTGTGATGGTTTAGCTATTACTCCTATGTCAAAGAGTGCTACATGCTGTGCCTCATTTTAATGTATGAATATTTGCTATAATTAACATTCAGGCTGGTTTGTGGATAAAAATATCTTACAGCAGAAAACATTTTGATCCGCCTTTTGCAAGAGGGAATTACACGGCTGTGTGTGCTATAATTTGGGTGGAGAGAAGGTCTCAGTCAAACAGGATGAGTCACCACAGGATGGGGGGTAGGGGATTGCAATGATTAAACCGCACTCAGACACAAAGTCATGTCGGATTCGCTGATGGATGCCACAGATGATTTTTCTTCCAAGTCACACCCAGCGGTGCCGTGACACAGAAACTGAACAACTAAGCTCGCTGCAGGTCAAATTTATAGAATCTCTGCCACACCACTGTACACCAGTCTGGTTATTGATTGGACCAATGCATAGGTTATCGATTTTGACACATCCACATCCTACAATCTTTACAGTTCTATCCACTGCCCTTGACAAATATATCAATTTGTACATTAGTGTATTATTATTATTTTTACATACAGTAAACACACTTCTGCATACACTTGTCTACAAATAAAATGCTTCAGGAATAAAACTAGTGAAATGTTCCCTCTTGTAATAATAATAATAATAATAATAATAATAACACATTTTATTTGTACACCGCTTTTCTGAACACTCACACGCTTTACATTTGCGTACAAAAAAAAAGAAATCATAAAAGTAGTACATTCAAAGACATTTTCAAATAGTACAAAAAATCATAAAAGCAGCACACATAGGACAATTACATGACACAGGACAGAACATGAGGACACTACATGACACGGCACATTAATCACACATTAAAAGCAGTTCTGAAAAGGTGAGTTTTGAGATGGGATTTGAATAGTGGGAGGTCTGTACAGTCACGGATGTGACATGTGTGTTACTGATAAAGAAAACTCAAGTCTTAAATGATGGTTGGCTCAAGTTTCCAAAGTAAGTCTGGGGTCAAAATGTGAAATTATTAGAATTAACAAGAGAATAAGTTTTACTCCAAAGGAATATTGGTCTCAGAGCTGCAAAATAGTCACATCGCAGGAATTAATTAAAACCTTTTTTTTTTATTTATTTATTTACTTTTGTTCATTATTTTAGTTATTTATTTGTCTTTTTTATTTATTTAATCATTATTTGTATTCATTTTTAAAAACAATAATGATGGATTGGATTTATATAGCACTCAGTTCTGGTCCGGTTTTGGTTAAAGTGAAAGTAGTCCCGGCCGGTTTCCTGGGGTCTACAAAGTAAAACGTGTTTTTTTCTCAAAACAGTATGTGTTTGAATGAGTGATTTATTTGCATATCAAAACTGTCACAGAACAAAAATTCACACCTTGTAATTCCTTGGAGCTACTTTCTTTCAATAGCGATCAATGCACTGCTAACAGCTGTGCGCCTTAGCAAACTACTTTCATCAGTTGTTTGGCAGTGTTTACCGAGGACAGACCTGCAACACCAACAAACTAGTTTGATCTAGAGCGAGAACTTCATCAGCGTCTACAAAATTATATGCTTATTTGTAAAATGGTGCACACTTGCGATTATCCAGGATGTAGCAACAAAAATGTGAGTGAGCCTCCTCACATATTCCATCGCTTCCCTGTGACGGGCTCAGGACTCAAACTAATACAATACAATATTACGACATAAAAAGTCTTTGTATTGGCCTAATTGAGCACTTGTACAGTTGGGTAATAAGGTTATAAAATAAATCTAACAGCCTGTAGATAGACACTCACTCTGTAGACAACTGCTCATCGGGTCCAGCTCGTCTAGGACACTTCTTCCAATTTATTTTTGGGATGTGGAAGAAGGTCTCCAAGACAACCGCAATAGGAGCTCAGGTAAATCGCATTTGTTGGTGATGCAGAAAGATGCTGATGCTCTGCCCCCCTCGTCAATTGAAAGGTGTTGCATCCTCGGCATAACCAGCTCCTATTTGTTACAACAGCAACATTTCACCTCGGTCTGCATTACTTCGCATTTGAAACAAGTACACCACCATTGGTCTGTCACCAGGGGTCTCATAGGTCCAGCTTCAACTTCCACCTCTCTGCTCACCCTCTCTACTTCCATCTGATGAATTTCAGCATCTGTGTATTTGGTTTCATAAAGACACCCTCTTGGTTGTGTGCTGAAATCAATGCTGTCATCGTCGCTGTAGTCAGTATAGAATTATTAACAATTTATAGAAGTGATTAATTACTCTTGTGTGCTGTGCTATAATTTTGTTGTTTGGGAACAATAAAAGACTCATTTCATCTCATTTCATAGTTTTTAGGGCTGTCAAATAATTAAAATTGTTAATCAGATTAATCACAGGGTTGCTTTGGATTAATTTTGATTAATCATGATCAGAACACTTTGTCAGTCGACTGTTCTGTCTCAGGTGGGTTTTTTTTTACTCAAATTCCCCACAAAATACACAGAAATATACTAAGAAGAACAAAAAAAATATACAAAAAATATTAAAATTCACCAAAAAATAACACAAATGGATGGACTGCATTAATGCATTCATTTTTACTTTCTGCTATTTTTTATTTTATCACATATTTTCTTTGACTCAGGCGGGGTGGGTGATTATTCTTACAAAATGTTTCAACTGTGATTATGTTAATCCCACTCTTTTCTCCAAAAAATTTATTCATTAAAAAATAATTATATATATATATATATATATATATATATATATATATATATATATATATATATATATATATATAAACAAAACAAAACAAATCTCTTCCATTTGAATGTTCTTTTGATTGCAGATTGTGGTAACAGTAACTACACTTTCAATGGTGTGCGGTTACTTTAAAGAAAAGCTTTACTCTAAACCAGAGGTCTCAAACTCAATTTACTTGGGGGCTGCTGGAGGTAGAGTCTGGGTGAGGCTGCCTGCATCAAGTGCTTCACAACAACAACACTTCTGCTGAACATGAACATTTCTTCAAACAAACAATTCTTTCGAGCAGGCTTCTCTTCTCCCAGCCGTCTGGCAGTACTTCCTCTGGCACAGATGAAGCACATTTGGCTTCAGGAAAGAAGCAGTTGAGACCCTCAATATGTCCTAAAGATGCTCGTCAGCAGCCATGGGAAGTATAAGTACTACATTAATGTACTTAAGGAGATTCTTTAGTATCTGTACTTTAGTAGAATTGTTATTTTTCTGGCAGTTTTTCACTTTTATTCCCAACATTTTTGCCAAAAATAATCTGTGCTTTATACTCTTTACATTCTCAGAATAGACTTGTTAGTTTTTCAAACTAAATGGATATGACAATACGTAAAATCCTTTTTTTTTTTTTTTACGCACCACTGAGTTCATATTTTAAAGGCGGGTGTGGTTGGCCAAAGTGTGCGTGGATTATTGCATTATTCCTTCTCGTGGACGTACGGATTTTTGTGTCTGAGTTAAGTGCACGGGTCTGGACCAATCCTCCAAATGGCGTTTTCAAACAATGCACAGTTTGGGGTGTAGTAACAGTTTTACCGGGAAAAGCAATGAAT
Organism: Siphamia tubifer; assembly: GCA_020466265.1. Lineage (NCBI taxonomy): Eukaryota > Metazoa > Chordata > Actinopteri > Kurtiformes > Apogonidae > Siphamia > Siphamia tubifer. The sequence continues at coordinate 32,440,030 of CM035788.1, read as the reverse complement.
GTAATGACAAATGTAACAAAAATAATAAGGCTCCACAGCAGCTGGAACTGTGGTACACAAATGCTTGCATGTCACGCCCCACAGTCCCATGGGTGATAACTTGCATAGTCTCCGAAAGGCCCAGGGTTGGACTGCCAGGGGAGGCTGGGCCCCTGTTATAACTGCTTGCAGTTCTCGTTAACTTTGTTTTTCTTCTTTAAAAACTTGACTCCTCTTCATGACATTCAATATTATGGTAATTGTTAGTGGCCAGCTGAGGGTTAGTATTTTGGATTTAAATTTTTTGGTTTTCTACTGAGGTTTCTTTCCATTTTTTTTTTTTTGGTACACCCCGGTTAAATGTAAGTGATTGGCACACACCTGTATTTTTGCTATATTCACTTGGGTGTCTGTCCACGAACTGGACGCTGACTAGAGAAACACACGTGAGTTACATTTGTTTTTTCATATTATTTTGATTAATTATTGTCCATGAAGTTTGATATTCATTTACTTTGTCAAAGGGCAATCTGTTACCATCCTTTAAATGAAGACTTTGCACCCACAAGGTATGTGGCAATTAGTTGTGGCACGTTTTGTTCTTTTGTTTATTTGAAGTATTTGTGTATATTTGTAGTTTTAAGTAGGCGTGATGTGTTTTATATGTTTGAATATAGAGTTAAGGGCTGTGCTTTTATAGAAATGTAATGTAAAAATTTGCAAAACTTATGTACAATGCTACGTTTATACGGGGGCGATCAGAAGAGAAGACACAAAACTGATGTCTCGTCTTAACGTTTTTATCTGCATTTACACAAGTGTTGTCATTAAGAAATCTCTGTCCATATAGGGACACAAGTGTGAGTGGAATTGGATTGGATATACAGTACATGTCATGCTGCTAGATAGTGCTGTGATAGAAGGCTGCCTTGTCTACGCGCACGTGTAACAACAATATTTTTGCATTTTTGACTGTGAGAGGGAAACACAACAGCAGATATTTTTCTAGATTTCCACTCTGGAATGTGTCTTCAGATTTTTGTGTTTTCAACCCGCAAAATTTTAGCTCTTCTGTAGAGGAAAGGCACTTCCAATAAAATATTTTGTCATTTTCAGTCGCAATCGTCCTCATGTATACGGCCCCTTAGTTTCATGGTGCACGATGATAAATAAAGATTGGCACCAGTTGAGCTCCACACTGTGCAATCAATACCATGGGCTTCTACAGTAATTAAAAGCAGCGCCCTCTGGTGGATTGATTTTGAAACATGACCCATTGAAGTATGAAACATGACAACTTTAGAAACAGAAGAACCTATTTTCATAAGAATCTCCATCAGTTCCTAGTTACAGTTCTGTGCACACCCAGCCTGTTCTGTACCATGACTCAAGAACCTCAATATGTACCAAACTGTGGATAACACTGCATCCCTAGTGAGGAATACTCAAGGGATTTATTTTTATTTATTTATTTTTTTAGTGAGATTATGTCGTTATTTAATATTTGTATTATATGCCTTTAACCAGTCTTTCTTCTGATCTCATAATGGTGGGTTAAATCCAGTCGAACATCAGAAAGCTTAAATATAAAACCCGACATCAGCGATTCAGGACAAATGCATGACACCTCCAGAGACTTCTTAGAGGAGGTCTTGGTGGAAATGCAGATCCTCAGCTTTGTCATGGATCAAAGCAAGTGGATAAGAAGTACTAATTGAGGGTCATGTTAATTAAAAAAAAAAAAGAATAAATAACTGTGTCTATGAAAAGAGTCATATGAGAAGGATGGGTCTTGGGAAGGTTAACCTGTGTAAATGAATAATTTTGAACACAAAATGGATTCAAGAATATCTAATAGCTTTGTACTTTTGCAGAATAACACTGGTGTAAAAGTAAAACGCTTTGGGAATAAAACTAATGAAATGTTACCACTTGTGTCATTGATAAAAAGATAAAAAAACAAAAAAACACGTAAAGGGGACATATTTTACAAGTGAACACAGTTCCCTGGTGTCTCAGTGACATGTCTGTCACATACTTTGGTCCAAATACCACATTGATGAAGAGATACAGCAGCTTATTCAACCTGGACAAACAGCCCTTTTATTAAAACACTGTTTTAGTGCCTCATACTTTCATGCAAATGATCCACAGCTGACTCCGCCCCTCTCTTCCACATGAAGGGTGACCAACCGCCCTGCGTAGCGCGTGCACGTACAGCGTTTCAAGCTCAATTCATGCATCCCGCAAAACTGAGACCGTGTCCCGCACAATCAATGCTTGCAAAAAAAAAAGCCACGCCACTGTTGCCACACCCACCCTTCAGTTGAAGAGTTGACTAGGTTGTTGTCAACTTGTTGTCATGACACCAGACGCACGTGCAGAGACACACAGGGAAAAAACGTGTACTTCCAAACATGGAGAAAGAAACTGACTCACCACCACCAGTGAAAATGGGGTGTTGATCCACTACAACTCCTGGTAATCCACTGAAAACTGAGACCTTTGACTGTTTCTGTTCCTCCTGATGCCCTGTGATGTCAGTGAATCCTCAAACTCAGTTTTATATTCCAAGTTATTTAAAGTAGAAAAAATGTAAAAGCAAATTAAAAAATTAAATAGTGAAAAATTGTAAGTGAATGTGCATCTGTTAATTCATTGAAATTTTAAAGTATTTTGAATCTTTATTTTCACAAAAAAATACAGCGTACATCATCTTATTATTAATATACCATGTAAGGTGGTATGAACTAGAAATGGATAAACCACTATCGGTGAGTCTGCCCGTGGAGTGGTAGTGCCATCCCCACTGGCAGTGTCCCACATTGTCCCCCGAAACATACATTTTGTCCCCCCTTGGGCTTCGTGGCAGGTGGTCACCCTAAGTGAGGGGCTTCCTCCTCTGCTGAGAGGAGGAGAAAGAAATGGAACCTAAAAAAAGTTGAGGCAGAAAAAAGAGACAAAGACACTGATGACATAAAATCAGCTGAAGAGAATCAAAGTGGACCGAGTGCTGAGTTTTACAGCCCCAGTGCCTTCAGGTCCTGGTCTATTAACAGCCCCAGTACAGGTTTGGGTCCGGTTCGTCTGGACCCGAGCCAACCAGTTGAGCCACGACACCACGGTCACAGTACCACCCACGGACCAGCCCGTCACACGAACCCGGGTCAGACCCACTTCAGATCCAGACCCACACACATTTGAACAAGGGTGGGGGGCTCTATCCTACTGATAGAGAATAATGGTGGATCTGTGAGTCTGACCAGTAGGTGGGGTTAGCTGAGCTGGTGGGGTGGGGTATTCAAATGAATCTATGCATGTGACGTATGAAGCATAGAAAATCCAAAACAAAGCATTTTTAATCCCCCTCCAACGAGAAAAGGATCAGGAGAAAAGGAGAGTGGATGTTTTTTTTTGTTTTTTTTTAATTTTAAAGGTCTCCTCGCACACATACAATACATGTTGTAAAAACATTAAAACATGTGTTTTGCATGATATGTCTTCTTTAAATGCTGGTTGGCTGAAGTTTCCAACATAAGTCTGGGGTCAAAATGTGAAATTCTTAGAATGAACAAGAGAATAGGTTTTAGTCTAAATGAATATTGATCTCAGATCTACTTCAAAACACTGTCTGCACATTATGATCCATTCACTTTACAGGTTATTTCTAGTGGAATATTTACTAATCCATTGTATACATGTACATAAACCACCATATATATGTAATAACACACTATCATATACATTAAAAACATGAGTTAACCAACACTTTTGTCATTTGTTTTCTGATTCATCTCATTAAAGTATGTAAGATTTAACACATTTAATGTCTGACACAGATACTTTATAAGAAAAAAAAAAAAAAGTAAAGCAGTGTAATCACAGTACAAATATGTGAGGCTTTTATACTCTTCAGCCATACCTGGCTACGGCACACAGTGTAATTACTGTAAACCCAGGCAAAGGGAAATACTAAGATTACCTACTTCTGTGGAACAAAAGTAATTCATCCACATCTGTCAATCCACTACTAACAAAGTCTAATTGGTGTTGAAAATGAACCTGGCACTGGCAGATTGTTTATTGAGCAACTAATCTGTGCTCCCCCACTTCGCCTAAGGCCACAGGCGTAAAGGGAACTTGATCAATGTCCCATCACTAGTCTGTCTTTAACCTGCAAATACAGTACGCAATAGACTCCACCTGGAACACATTTAATATGGGTTGAAAAGGGTCTTCATTAATCAATCCCATTAACATGTATGGGTGTACAGAAGGAGGGTTAGGGTGGGGAGTGGGGGGTGGAGGGATGTGACATTGAAACGACCCAGGTTATTCTGGTCACACTATGAGGCATTTAAAACAATTCTCTTTGAAGTTCTAAGTTTCCGTCTTATCTGTGAATGAAATATTAACCTCCAGACCACTGGCTAAGTGTTTCATAAATATTGGATGGTGTGGAAGAAGTAATTGGTTCTCCCATCTATAATGGCTGTCACCCTGCTCTACAGTAAAGTGAATGTCTGTGCAGAATATGGGAAGGTCTCATAATAGTTTTGCACATCTCACTCTGCGTACTACATCAGACCCTTTGAAAACCATTTACTGACCTATAGAATGTAACTGTATATGTCCGACTGCATCATTAGCTCCAGCAGAGGAGTGGACTTACCCTTGTTGCAAAGTGACAGTGACATTTTACATTTTCCTATACGTTTCTTTTTTTTTTTTTTTCAACACGCACATTATATTGAGGGTCAATTTGACCCATTTCAGTGTTTGTGTTGATCAACGTACTGATTATGCTTTCTTTTTTTCATGAAATGTTGTGACTTTTCCTTATCTAGGGTTATGAACTGTTGAGTAAAATCTGAAAACTCTGGTGTGTAATGGAACGTCTGTACAGAGTTTATATACAAAGATAATGTGGGTCATTTTGATCCAGACAATTTACTGTGGGTAATTAGCAGTTCAGATCCAAAATAACCGTGTCTTTTTATTTCGCTTACCCAGTTATTAGTATATTGATTGTTTTTCAGCATACACATGTGTAAATTAAAAAGCTACCTGGAGGAGAATCCAGTGGAAACAGGTGTAAAAAAAAAAAAAGGAAAAGAATGAAAAATAAAAAGGCAAAATTATAAGATTAAAAACTCAGAATTATGTTAGCCTTTGTACCTTTGTAATAACTCACATGCTACACTATATTGTTCAATATTATTTCTCCAAACCTAATTATATCTAACTCCAAAACGGAATGTAACTCGGTCAATGTGTTGTTCACATTATTGTATTACTAAATGGCAACAAAAATACAATTTTCATTGACTGAAATTAAAACTAAAATGATATCAATTTTCATTGGCTGAAACTAAACAAAAATACTCCTGGATAATTTCGACTAAAATAAGACTAAAATGCTCAGACTTTTTGTCAACTAAAACTTGAGGGGTATAGACGTGACTAAAACTAATAAAAACTAAAAAAAGTTTCTATGACAACCTGTTCTTCAATTAGAGCCAAAAATGTGATTTTGACCTTTCTGCTAAATGGGACCTTGACCTTTAACTTTTTGCAATATTGATAATTTTGTTATAGGTATATATGCATCAGTGCGTATAATATTATGATAATATATCTAGTACTCATAGTGTGATATGTCTATGCTCGACACACACAGTGTTACAGAAGTTAATTTTGCAACATGTCATCTTTCACCTCCAGAGATCTCAAAAACTACTGGTTATAGGTGATAAAACCAATTATGAGAATTGTAGAAATCTTCATTTGCATCATTTGGTACCGATCTGAAAGTTCTGTGACCCTCTGTTCTTGAGTTATAACTGATAATGTGATTTTTGACCTTTTAGTTAATTGTGACCTTGACCTTTGACCTTTACTCAAATGGATCATTGCATATGATGTACATTAGTTATGTGTATATGGCCATGTAATTTCATGGTGATACCACAAGTATTCATTGAGTTATAGCATGATATGTCTCTGCGGACAGACACACACACACATACACAGACAGACACACTGATTACAATGTTGGGCGAGATTAACTAAAATTGACTACAACAAAAAAAGTGACTGGAGTTACTATAATTGACAGAACATATAGCATGGGCTTCAAACTGAACTTTGACCTTAAGCGACCTTGAAAAATCACCAGAATTGTTTGTCAGCAGCAGCTGTTGTAGTCCGTACACAAAAAAAATGACCTAAAATGATCGGTTATTGGTTATATTAGCAAGCAGGTGAGCAGGACAGCTAGCACAGTCAACAATCCAGAAGATGGGATTGTTTGCATTGAAAGGGTCAATGCTCAAAATGACCTTTTTTTTATGTCATTACTCAGAAATAGGGTTGAAGATGGACCTGTGGAGTTGAATTAATGAAGAATTCAGACCCAAGCAGAGCATTTACAATATATGTTAATGGTAACATGTTTGAAAATGAATAATTCCACTTAAAAAGAGTAAAATATCACTCCGTTATGTGGGTTATTACTATTTATTCCAATATTATCCTTTTCATTTTGTAGTTTTTCAGAGAAAATCTAATATTTTCCTCTATTTGGTGTATTGATTAGTGGGTAAGAAGTTATTAAACATCTCAGTATATGGTGTTGGTCAGCAGTTGATGTTTGGGTCTTTATAGGTTAAATAAAATATACTACTACAGGCAGATTTGGTGGGTTTAATACAGACGTTTCCCCTCCTACTTTAGAGATCGTTCATGTCATACAGTTAAAAACACTGAACTCTTGGATAGTCTTTAGGTTTCCCTTAAGAAAGAACATCCTTGTCACCACTCTTCTTCTAGTTTCTCCAACTGGCAAATTCAATACTGAAGATCAATATTTCTAATGCTAGCAGTGTTTCAATTATATCAGGATTGGAAAATCATTCTTTAACAGCTTCTCTTTTCTTGCCCTTTTCACCGTCACTGAACTATTTACCGCTGAAAGATTAGCAAGTGTTTACCTGGCTGTGAAAAGAACATTGTGTAACAGCATGTACAGTTAGTTCTATGCCACATTTATTTCATCAAAAGACAATAGGGGTATAAAGGGATATATTTATTTTATTCCTGGTCCATGATCGTTATCTTTGGCCTTTTTACTGACACAAAAGTCAAATGATCATAACATAGTTCATTAAAATTATTTATAACATACAATTGTGTTAGAATAGAATAGAATAGAATGAAGAGGCTAAGTTACACCCTTCTACTTCTGGTCCATGGATGCTTAGCTCGCAAAAAATATGAATGGGAGCTAAATTCTTATTGCTCTGAAATTCACATATGATAGCGGTTAATAAATAATATTTGATGTGGCATAGGCAGACCACCTGTTTTTGGGAAGCAAACTTGACGTTAGGTTTTAAGGTGGCCTATAGACTATAATGCGTTGCGTATGTAACGTCACACTCCGCTCAGCTGTGGTTTGGAGTCTGTGGTGACGTCACATGTGTGCCAGGCGTGTAGTCCAAATTATTAACAGGTTTTACTCGCAAATGAATCAGCCGTTGGTTAACAGAAGCAGTTGGAATTAACATCAATAACTATCATTTATTATGAGGTACAACATGTGTGTGATTCAGGTCACATGACAAACCAGATATGATTTTAGCATTTTATTTCTCATTGAATACCATTCATAAATGTTCCGATCTCAGTCTCCATGAGCCTCCTGGAAGGGGCGGAGACTTAAGATCCCCATAGATCTTTATTGTCACTGTCACAGGAACAATGAAATTAGGACAAAAAATATTTAAAAAAATATCACACAAATTGTTAAAGAAAAAAAAGCCTGTGCAAAAGCTTAAATCTTAAATACACATATGCCATGAACTACTGAAATATACAAAAGCGATGTCTATATGTACAAGGTAGATTAAGAAGGAAAATCCAGATGTTAAGTGGACTTTCTGTCCAATCAGAACCCTCTGTACCTCCAGCTTTAAAGGTGTCATTCCACTGAAAACCACTTTTCCACGTTCCTTTTGGAATCTGATGGGTCACCCCGAGTTACCAACACATGCTGCCTTTGACAGTGGTTTGTCACCTCCACTGGCTGCATACTGCATTCACGGAAAACAACGAGAGGAACGAGGGACCCAGAAAAAGCTGGTCCATCTGATATCAGATGGACCAGATGTTAAACCTGTCACCCATTGCAGCGAAGCTGAAGTAGCATTAGCATTAGCATCTACAAGAGAAGATGGCACCACAGTAGCTGCTGCACAAATTTGTGGTTCAAACTGGTTCATGTGCTCTCTGTGGAAATAAAGCCTTGTTTTTTTTCCCTGCACGTTTTCAGAACAAGCAACGGCACGAAACCTAGCTGGATGCTACTCTGGTAAAGGTAAACACATACAGAGAGCGAGAGGGGAGGGGGAGTGTTCCTTCACACATTCTGGGCCAATCAGAGATGCCTCGTCACCGCGTCATGGACATGTATGAGGAAGTATCGGTAAACTCTGTTGTTCGACCTCAAGTCATTTTTCTACTGTGAAAAAACTGCTGGAAACAAAGCAATCTGCACGTTTTTTAAAAAAAATAGAACCAACACATAATCTATTCAATAACAATGGAGAACACAGTAATATTAATGAAATAACCATGGAATGACAGCTTTAAAGCCAAATTAACTAGAGGTGATTACACCTGTTTCCCATGGAAACCTTTATTAAAAATTAACACTTCCATGTAAACGTGAAGGACATAGCTTTAATTCCTAATTAGTTCAGACTAAATAAAAAAAAAAAACATGTAAACATTGCCAGTCAAACTAATGACAATGAAGCACATTTTCAAAAGTAATGAAGAATTGTAATGATATTATTAAGTACTTTGTATCCATTTATCAAATGTAATTTTTGATACTTGTACTTGTGTTGGTGCCTCCTTACATTGAATAGAATGAAGTAAAATGAGGAGATATTTACTGAGTCTGACCTCAAGTGTTTTCAATATGTCTGAATAATATATTGCTACACTGGCTGTTTATATCTGAAACATGACTGTTACATTTGGTTTCAGTAAAAGAGCTCCGGCACAGCTATCTTTCTCTGTAGATTATCAAAGAGGCATCAGCATCGCAGCACTGGGGACGACATGTTCAAACTCTGCACAACTCTGCAGTTTTGTATCCAACAGAGAAAGGCCTGAACTTTTGGTTAGAGGGGATTATGGAGCTGGGCTCAAATTTCTGTCGGAAGAAAGGCTCATCGGTGTCAAGCCGTCCGCTGTTGAGAGCTGGCGTTAGAGCTCATCCTTCTGTGGAGAATTTTGGATCCACATTCAGTTCTGTCTTTTATCTTCCCGCTTGCAGATGCCTCAGTCAACGTGAGGATGGCTATCTGGGACTTGGTTCCAGTACAATTTGTCGTTTCACTTCCAGGCTTTGCATATACAGCAGGCGTGATATGTCAGAAACAGACACACACATCATGTTTACTAATAAATACATGAAGCCTTTATCCCAGGGGTGTCAAACTCATTTTAGTTCAGGGACCACATACAGCCATTTTGATCTGAAATGGACTGAAACTGTAAAATAACATCAGAATAACCTATAAATAATGACTTTTTTTTTTTTAACTGTTTAAAGACATTTACAAACTATCATTTCAACAAAATGTGAATAACCTGAACAAACTGATTTTTTTTTCTAGATAGATATGGGCAATTTTAACAATATTGTGCCTCCACTCATCATGTATACATGTGCAGTACAACACAAGGGGCAAAACATTTATTTATTTATTTAATTTATAAACTGTAATATACAATGCAATAAACCTAATCTCTGTCTAAGTCATGATCAGCACATGCACAACTGTAAATAGATATATTATTATTGTTCTTATTAGTCTTTATTTTTGATGTCGCACTTATTTTGTGTGTAAATCTGAAATTTCCCTTTGTGCGATTAATAAAGGTTCTATCTTATCAAGCATAATATTAAAAATTGATTTTGTAATTTGTAATTGCCTTAATTTTTCAGTGTATTTTTACTTTTTTATCCAAATAAAAATTCCAGACTTTTTCCAAAACTGACCTTGACTTTAGGTACTTTTATATTTTAATATCTACTTTTTTGGTTGAGATTGTTCCTGTTGTGTGTAGTAGTATCTAGTATTTTTATGAAGGTATGAATGAATGAATCGTTTGCAGTAAATTGTGTTTTACTGACAAACATTTTCAAAACATGAAAAAAGTGCATGAATATCACCCACACAACTGTAACTACAATTATTCCAGGGCTTAATGGTTAGTGAAATCATCATATAGAATAGAATAGACTTTATTGTCATTGCCATCATCATGATTAATCTGATTAAAATTTTTTTAACATAAATAAATTAAACAATTGTTTTGTTTCAAATTGTTTTCTTGACACTGCTGAAGGTGTTGAATAAACATGTTAATTGCATATATATATTCATATTTTTGCCTATATTTTGTATAATTTATAACATTTTTGTTTGTCTTTTTGAATGTGTTTTGGATTTGTCATCATTTGTTGTGTTTTTTTTTTAGCAAGTTTTGTATATTTTTTTTCTCCAAATTGGTTGTGTTTCTTAGTATATTTTCTCAGAATTTGAGTACAAAAAACAGTCAACTGAAAAAATTAATCCAAAGCAACCCTGTGATCAATCTGATTTTTAAAAAAAAGTCATTTGACAGCCTAAATATAGCTATATATAGCTAATATATATATATATATATATATATATATATATATATATATATATATATATATATATATATATATATATATATATATATATATATTCCAAGTGTGTTTCTTATTTTACAAGATTGTGTATGCTAAAGCTTTTTTCCAAATTCTTTTACACGAAATTCCAGACTTTTCAAGACTTTCAAGACATATTGAACAAGATAAGACTTATTTACTTATTTTGCTATTTCTTAACTGGTCCTACCCACTTCAGATCAAGTTGGGCAAATTGGATCAAATTGAAATTGAGCTTTCCACCCCTGACTGTTAATACATGCAGTGTCATTTTTGCATTTTGCAAATTCATCCTAGAGTGGACCCTTTGGTGCCCGAGGGCCATATGTTTGACACCCCTGCTTTATGCAATCTGGCTTCCATGCAATTTCTATTCTATACCCTAGAGAGTGAATTAGATGTGACATGACTGACACACTGCGATATAGAGACATCGCGCTATCAATCAATCTGTTGCTAAATGCATCGGAAAATCCTATCAGTGTGGATGACCTGTGGGGCGCAGCTCTAATAAACAACTTTATGCCCTTTTCAACACAGAACAGCACTCTGTCCCGTCTCCACCACACCATTTGTACTTTGTTACATCCTATGTCTTTCATATGTGCAACACTGCTTCACTTCAGGCTGACCTCTGAAGCAGAGAAATCAGCTGATGCAGTTGCTTTATGGGATTTTTTTTCCCCCTGACAGCTTGTGATCATCACTAGAGAATCCAATTTGAAAGCTCATATCTCCTCAACCAATCCCAGTACTTTGCTTCAAACGAAGAAAGACAATATGAGTTTGATGTGCATTACTGTGTGCTTAAGTGGAACCCGTTAATTGTGTTAGCTCTCAAACCACTTAATCCCTTCCCTCACAACTATAGGGCATGAAAACAGGTTTGTGGTGAAAGCAGCTTCCCTTGTGCTCTAGGGCAAACACTCTCTCACATGACAGAAAACATCCTGACAGATATTTATCATTTATCCAAGGCTCCCCTGTTTGGGATTTCTTAGAAGGTGCAGCCTGGGAATGTGAATTCTCCGAAAAACTCAATATTTTATACCCGTGGAAGTGCTGAAAAATAAAACTGTATGAAATGATTGTTTTCACAGTTTTTGAAGAGAATGTTCAGATACCATTTTGGATGCAATATTTAGACTGTATTTGAAACGAAATACTCACTCACTCATGTTCTGAACCCACTTTATCGTCACAGGGGGTCTCTAGGGGCCTATTCCAGCTGAAGGTGGGGAGTCACCAGTTCATCTCGGGGCTGAACATATATAGACACACAATCACTCTCACATTCACACCTATGGACAATTTAGATTAACCAATTAACCTATGTTGAGCCGCATTTTGGAATAAACATCCAAAATGTAATAACTTTTTCATTTCATTTTGGAATAAACTGCCGCATTTTGTAATACATTTTGTTAAGTTATTCCATTTTGCAGCATCAGGGCGCTTTAGTGGTGTGGCATTAAAACTCAAGGGGCTGTTTGGGAAACATTCCAAGTGGTTTATGGCTTGGTTGGTAATTAGACATATTAGACATAAGGATAATTTGAAATATATAAGAAAACGCTAAAAGATTTGAAATATATTTTGGAACTAGAAATGTGACAACATTTATTACAAAATGAAATGAAAAAGTTATTACATTTTAGATATTTATTATAAAATGTGGCTCAACACCTATCAGTGCATGTCTTTGGATGGTGGGAGGAAACTGGAGTACCTGGAGAAAACCCACACAGACACACGGGGAGAACATGCAAACTCCACACAGAAAGGTGTGGTGCTGAAATCAAACCAAACCAGGGTCCTTCTTGCTGTAAGACATGAGTAATAACCCCCTTAACACAAAATTTCAACCTTGTCCTTCAAGATGTGTATGTTATTTATATATATATATATATATATATATATACACACACACATTACATGAGTTAATTAAGCCAGTTTTATTATTTGGTATGAACTGCTTATTATTGCCATCACGAAATGAAATACAGCACGAAGAGTCAAACTGTCATTACTGTAGAATTATTTATTAAATTGGCAATAGCACGGCTTTGAAAAGATGAAACTATTCAGGGCTCAAATGAAAATGAAGTTATTAAAAGTCTGAAAAGAAACGGAAATGGATCCATTTCTATTTTTCAATATTACATTATTACCATTAAGAATACCTTTAACAAGGTTCTTTTTTTTTATGGATGGAAAAATTATTTTATGAAAATATAATAATCTTGGATGTGGGTGACACAGTGGTGCAGTGGTCAGCACTCGTTCCTCACAGCAAAAAAGATCCTATGTTCAATTCCAACAGCAGTCAGTGGGACCTTTCTGTGTGGAGTTTACATGTTCACCCCGTGTCTGTGTGGGTTTTCTCCAGGTACTCCAGCTTCCTCCCACCATCCAAAGATGGTGGGATAGGTTAATTGATTACTCTGAAATTGCCCAGAAGTGTGAATGTCATTGTCAATTGTTTATCTCTATATGTTCAACCCTGTGATGAACTGGTGACATGTCCAGGGTGGACCATGTCTTCACCCTTAAGTTGTTGGGACAGACTCTATGTGACCTCCGTGACCCTACTGAGGATAAAGGGGACGGCCATGGCTCAGTTGGGAGAGCGGGTCGTCCTCTCCCCCTGCACCTGTTGGTTAAAAATAATCTAATTTTACATTTACACTAGTATGAACCTTTACAAGACATTAACAAATAGGTAACAAATGCTTAATACATAATGAACAACCCATTTATAAATGGGTAATAAATGGTTAATACATAGTCAATTGTGTGTATGTATTATAAATTGTAACCCAAAGGCTTCTTTTTATTTAGTTTTTAACAGTGTTTCAAACATAAATAGACAACATTTCAGAAATAAAACCAGGAAATATCACTCGCATGTCATTCCAAACCTGTGTCTTTTAATGCGCTGCTACATCAGCCTCTTCTGGGAGGAGCTTTCCATAAGAGTTTGGAACCCAGTTACAGGGATTTGCTACCGTTCAGCTACAACACTGGCCACTAATTTTGAGCAATAAAGCTTGGCTCACAGTCAGTGTTTGGCTTTATCCCATAGGTGTTGGATTAGGTGATGTCAGGGTTCCATGTAAACACAAAAAACACACAAATACTTAGTTAGGTTTATTTTATTTGTCAGAGACATTATATAAAAATAGTCACAGGAAAACCTTGTTTTCTCCAGTTTGTTGATCATTTTAATGCCTGTCATAACTAAAAGTAATTTTTTTGGGGCAAAAGTAATACCAACAAAAAATAGTTGTCCCATTTCAGAGCTGATATCTGTCAATTTTTCATCTTTTCTTAATAATAATCCAAATCACTTCAGTTCTTAGAACATTTAGGTTATATGTAATACAAAACTAATCTGAGTTTATAATTACAATAGTTAAAAATGTGTGTATTTATTACACTTCATTCTTCAAACACAGGTTTTAATTTAGATCATTTATAATATACAATTATTAGAATACAATAGAATACGATACAATAGAATGGGGAGGCTACGTCACACCCTTTCCACTTCCAGTCCATGGGTGCTTAGCCCGCCAAAAAAATGAATGGGAGTGAATGGAGCGAGTCAAGCTAAATTATGATTCCGTTTGACAAGTGCTCTGAAATTCACATATGATAGCAGTTAGATATATATGCAATACAAAACTAATCTCAGCTCATAATTACCATAGTTAAAAATGTATGTATTTATTATAATTGTATGTTTCCTAAAATTGCAGTTTCGTCATACTTCATTCCTAAAACACAGGTTTTAATTTAGATCATTTATAACATACAATTATTAGACACGGATTTTAAAACAAATTATCATAAATCATCAAACTCTAAACATACAATAACTAGAAAAGCACTCTGAGAGTGCAAACCTCCGCCAAGGCAGACCCCCCCCCCCGAATGAAGAGAGGTCCGCCAAGGACCTGTCTATCTGTCTGCCTATCTGTCTGTCTGCCTAAATATGGCTGTCAATTTAAATCACTTTTTTTCTTTAGTTGTTCATCATATTGTCATTTAACCACCCCTCTCTTGCTAAATGGTGCAGTATTGAAATTTTACATTGTGGTAAATGGAGAATAAATTTAAAAGTGATTCAGAATCCTGGATCTCTTCCAGATCATCACCAAAATCTAATCATTTCTTCCTTGTGACACCCCTAACACGTGATGAAATTTTCATCAAGATCCGTCCATAACTTTTTGAGTTATCTTGCTAAGAAACAGACAAACTCCAGCAAAAAACATAACCTCCTTGGTGGAGGTCATAATAAAAAAAAATATACAGTAGTGAAAAACAGTTGTTATTCACCTGTGGCTGGAAAAACACCATCCAATCATTTTCAGCGCCCACTTGAAATGATTGAACAATAATGTGTCAATAAAAGTGAACTTTTATTTGGCTAGTTAGATTAATGATGTAAGAGGGCGGCTGTGGCTCAGTTGGTAGAGCGGGTTGTCCAATGACCAAAGGGTTGGCGTCGAAGTGTCTTTGGGCAAGACACTGAACCCTGACTTACGTCTCAAACACTCATACACCTACTGGTGTATGAGTGTGTGTGAATGTGAGGCTAATGTAAAGCACCATGAAGGTGGAAAAGAACTATAAAACTGCAATCCATTTAATGTAATAATAAGCAGATATTTGGGACATTGTTATGCAGACATTAGGGACAAATTAGAATAAAAGCATTAGGAAAAAATACTCTATATAACACCTGTGTGGTGCCAATGGAAACGGTTAAACAGATTAGTGGTAGACACAGAACAGACCATTCACTATCATCTGTCCTGAAATAAAATACAACTAATAATTTAAATAAAATGAATGAATGAATAAATAATACAATGAAATCAAAAAGTAATAAATTAATACAAATAAATAAGTAAATAATAAAAAAAAAATTTATATATAAAAAAAATATTAAAAAAATAAATATAATAATTGCAGGACTTGTGATGTGACTATCGCACACACGTACATTGTGATATCAATGCTCAAACAATAGCATCTCAGCTGTAGCAGACATGGTTTTGTTCTGTGCTGTTTTTGCAGTAATGTTGAATTGATGTTTTGTATTGACAGTTTCCACCTATAGGGACGTTATGGGGAAGAGAGAGATAGTAGAGAAGAGGGGAGAGAAAGGAAAATGAGAGTTGGATGGACTATGTGTCGGAGCTGACGATAAAATTCATGAGAAGGACCCTGTATCTGCTTTTATTCCTTCTGACACGCCCACATCCCATACACGACCATTAATCACTAGGAAATGTAATGTTAGTCAGATCGGTATGAACTGGGGTGGTTGAATGAGGTATGGATGGACTGGAGGAACTGAAGAGGACCAGGGCCTGAACCGAAGTCTGGGTCAGACTGGAACCAGGCAACTTGTGTAGCAACTTTTTATTGTGGAAAAAAAACAAAAAAAACAAAAATTATTCACATTGTTGTTTTTTTGTGAACACACTGTTCCACTGTTTTTACAATTTAAAACTCTTTGACCTTGTGGAGTTCAAAACTTTTCAAATAATGTATAAAGAAAAGAATAACTTACTGGGAAATTTCAAGAAATGTTTTGTGAAAAAGAGGGAGGTTATGATTTAAGGGGAAAGTTGAATTTAAAGGTTCATACAGTATGCACGACATGGAGAAGTTTCTGTATCACCATCTGTGGAGTAAAACTGTGGAACAAATTGAGTGTGGAGATAAATCAAATATCAAATATAATACAGTTTTAAAAAAGGCATGAAGAATTGAAGTATATAATGATGACAAGACAGAGCTGGCTGTTTATGTATATTGTTGTGTATATATATATATATATATATATATATATATATATAAATATATAAATACTTAAGTTATTGGAACAACTGTTGAATTTTTTAGTTTGTACTGCTATGATCATTCTGTTTTACATAATTAAATTACTGCATTATGTATTAGTGGGGGTCAAATGCTAACATTTTGAACATTTCTTATATTAAGGTATTGATAAACTGTTTAACTCATCACCGTTGTGTCGGCGATAACAATGAGTGACTGTAGTAACTGGCAATTTTTGTACTAATTAAGTTAATCTGTACAGTTGAACTTTTATATTGTCTCATCGATAACACTACTCAATTAAGTAACTGTCTAATTTCTATGTAACTGTTGAACTTGCACAGATCATTTCTGCACTGATACGCTACAAATGATTCCTGTACTCCCATATTATTATTATTTCTACTGTTTCGTGTATATAGCCAAATACCTCTGTATTTAATTCTTGTAGATATTTTTTAAATTTTATAGCACAACCGTTAATGCCTGTACTGATCTATCTATCTATCTATCTATCTATCTATCTATCTATCTATCTATCTATCTATCTATCTATCTATCTATCTATCTATCTATCTATCTATCTATCTATCTGTCTGTCTGTCTGTCTGTCTGTCTGTCTGTCTGTCTGTCTGTCTGTCTGTCTGTCTGTCTGTCTGTCTGTCTGTCTGTCTGTCTGTCTGTCTGTCTGTCTGTCTGTCTGTCTGTCTGTCTGTCTGTCTGTCTGTCTGTCTGTCTGTCTGTCTGTCTGTCTGTCTGTCTGTCTGTCTGTCTGTCCTACTCCTTTTCGATCATGCAAAATTCAGACTTACACGTATTAAGATAAAATATGATAATAACCCTGAGGGGGTATTGTTGGGGTTTTTTTTGTGTCTGTTTGTTCATTTGTCTGTTTGTTTGCAACTTTATGGAAATAACTACTGGAAATGGAAATAAGGTGGGCAATGATTTGTTTTTGCAATGGTCAGTGATAGGGCAAATCAGGTCAAATGTGTGTGAGGGGGGCGGGGTTTGTTGTTTCTGGCACCACTTGTTTGAATGTTATTTTGTTTTTATCTTATTTTGTCTCATTTTGTCATCGTTGCATGTTTAAAATGTTTTGAGTTCTGAAGTGTGTGTTTTTCGAAGATCTCATACCCCACCTTTGATGTAATATATTACAAATTCATAGGGCGTCCAAAATGTTTTCCACTACTGTACATATATAATATTACTCTATAATTGAAAAAAAACAAAACAAAACAAGTCAGAGCATCTCATTTTTGCAGAGGTGGGATTGATGATATGTATTATTATTATTATTATTATTATTATTATTATTATTATTATTATTATTATTATTATGTGAATAACTCAGTAAACCATGTCATTTTGGAGCTTGTTCTGCGTATAAAGAGTGCTGATGTCTTGAAAAAGAAAAGGTTTTAGTCCAAAATGTTGATACAAACCCGGAGTTACATCATTTTCTAATACACCTGTACAATGTATCATACGTAGTGTCTATTAACTTTCCAACATCAACTCTTAGACTCACCCTGCTGGTGCATTTCTATGTAACCATCATAGTCAACCATCATACTAACAGACTACAACTCCAGTTTCTTGCTTATCCAATGAGTGATTAGTGTATGTTGAACTGATTAATAACCTGCCAGACAGGGCTGCTGGAAATAATAATGGATTCATTCCTCCTGATCGTTATACATCCCTCCCCTTCCCCTATATCTATCAACATCTTTATGACCACCACCAGCCTCCAACATGTCACCCAGGAGATGGGTGTGAACACAGACCAAACCCATGCTTGTCTGAACACATTTTCCAATTTCATAGCTTTTACCACATTTAGAAAATGAGGCGGATATGTTATCTTGCCTTTCATCAGCTGTTGACACAACAAGCATTATTGAATATTAGTCAAATTTCACTGTCAGAATGAATAAATACAGTAGAACGTGCTGCATCCGACCACATTTGGAATGATTGAGTGATAGAAATAACCGTGTCATTTAAATTGTATTAGTTCAAATATACCCTGATAATTTAGGTTATCATTATTTTACATTTATGAGATGTTGCCCTGTGTAAATCTTGGGTGATTAAAGGAGTGTAATGTAATAGTTTGGCTAGGTTTGTCTAAATCTGGCATGTCAGCCTGGATTTAAATCAAAAATTTCATTTTGAAGCATTTGGCTCATAATACAACAGCACCAAATATAGGTTGTGGACCCACCCACTGACAAAATAGTTCTATGTCTCCAAACTTTTCTACGTTTTCATCTGCTGTTGTTGTAGTAGGATGTCTGCAGGACCTGGTGGTATCTACAGCAGAGATTGTTGACAAATCTTTGGGTTCTGTCGAAAACCCATTAATTTTCATAAGATATGCGTCACGTCCAATACATTTTTTAACTAACTGTATGTATGGATCTAAATCTGTACAATAAGCACTCTCTTCAATAGTTTCTTCCATGTTTACTTCCTGCCCTACAGCTGAAATCCTAATGACATTAGTGCATGTCTTTGGATGGTGGGAGGAGAACCCAGAGAAAACCCACGAGACATGGGGAGAACATGTAACGTCCACACAGAAACAGTCCCAGACCTTTCTGTGTGGAGTTTACACAGAAATCCACAGAAGCTGGAATTGAACCCATGACCTTCTTGCTGTGAGGCATGAGTGATAACCACTGCACTAACGTGTCGCCACCATGTGTCACATGATATGTAAAAAAAAAAAAATCTGTTATACCGTGTAATCTAAAGTAAAAAAGAATAAAAATACAAATCCAACCAGTCCAATCACAAATCATTAAATACAAGTCATGTGATAAACAGCCATATATTTTTCTGTAAATTTCTTCTCTGCCAGAACCTGTCAAACCCTCTTGCTTTGTTCTTATCTCACGTTCCTGTGTTGGACCTCTGCCTGCCCTTGAACTCTGTCTCTCTACCCCCCACCCCCACCCCCCCTCTCTGCCTATCCTCAATCCTGCTCCACATCTCATCTCCCGTCTCCTGTCTTCCTGTTCCTAACCATGTTTGTTTTCCTGCTCCCTCTCTACTGTGGCTTTAAATAAATAAAAATATTGAACTGATTCTTACTTCTGATGTGTTGCACTTGGGTCCTAATGATCCACATGATAGATTTTTACTGCACCCCCTGAAGGGTAGAGGGGTATTGTTTTTGGTCCTGTTTTTTTTTTTTTTTGTCCATCTCTCTGTTTATCAGTAACATTCAGCAAAAACTACTACTACTAAAAGGTGGTCCAGAATAGATCCCATTAAATTTTGTAGGTCAAAGGTCACAGTCATCAAAAATATGTTTTTATAATAGGTTGGTTTCATGTGACATCACATTGCTATACAGTCAGCACACGATTTTCAGACGGAGGGCAGGAAGTGAAGCAGAGTGAGTTTTCCGTTGGGAAAATGTCTATGTTTTGTGTAGTTTATGGCTGCGCCAACCGGTCTACCTGAGAGAAGGAAAATTTTAGAGTACCAAAGATGACTGTTCACAAAGGTGAGAAGTGGAAAAAGCTCACAGAAAAATACCGTAAAATATGGGTTTGTAGTTGGGAGGAGCAGAGTCTGCTAATGCTAATGCTAATGCCTGTGTCTGCAGTGTCCACTTCGTCAGAGGTATGTTCCAAAGCTAACTTTGTTTGTGTATGTGCTATATATCATTAGGTTGTGGTTAAATGTGAATTTACAATGTTGTAATATAGTTTACCTAGCAACATCGAGATGTTTGAGATGTTTGTTGACATTAGTCACGACTGCTAGCGGCTAGCAGCGCGACTAATGTAAACAGAAATGCAATACATCTTGATGTCGCATCTCTATGAATAAAACAGTCACTCTGGTGAAGACCAAATGATAATTATTGCTGAGCCTTTTGGTACCGAGTTTGTGGACCCACACGCTGGCAAAAAAGTTCAATGCCTCCAAACTTTTCTACGTTTTCGTCTGCTGCTGTTGCAGTAGGATGTCTGCAGGACTAGGTAGTTAGTAATATCCACAGCAGAGATTGTTAACAAATCTTTGGGTTCTGTTAAAAACTCATTAATTTTCATAAGGTACAGATCACGTCCAATATATTTTTAACTAACTGTATGTATCTCTGTTTCCACACTGGATCTAAATCCATACAGTACACACTCTTTTCAATGGTTTCTTCCATAGCGACATTGTACGTCAGAGGTGTCCTGGAGGGCCAGTATCCTGCATATTTCTCTCTTCCATCACACCTGGAAGCCATTACATCATTATCAGACTCCCCCTGTGCTTTATGATGAGCTGATCATTCATTGAACCAGGTGTGGTGGAAGAGGGACATATCTAAAACAGGCAGGATACAGGCCCTCGAGGACTGGATTTGTACATGGATACTTCCTGTCCTCCAGCTAAGTTGAGACGTCATCATAATCATGTGACTGAAACCTACTTATTATAACAGATATAGCAAATCAGATAAAATGCATGCAAGGGGGCGGGGTTTTTTGTGCCTGACAAAACTTGTTTATTTATTTTTTTACATTCAGAGAAGGTGTCACTTTTGCTTTATGGCATTCAGGAGGAATAGTGTTCTTTTTTTGGTCTCAGTTTTTCACTGACTGTATTACAGAATCCAAAATAATGCCATAATAAATCTGCCCATTTTATCAGCATGCTGTACTTCTGCTGCATAAGCCAATGTGACTGTTACAAAAAAAAAAAAAAATTCAGAAAATGCCTAATCTCATCCCTATTCTGTGGCAATCTCAAGTTTCTATGGCAACCCGTTCTTGAATTGGAGCCAATAATGTAATTTTGACCTTTCTGCTGAATACCACCTTGACCTTTGACCTTTAAACAAATGGATCATTGCATCTGATGTGCATTAGCTATATGTATATGCCCATGTGATATCTCAAGTATTCATTGAGTTATAGCATCATATGTCTCTGCAGACACACACGCACACACTGATTACAATAATGTCTCCCAACCAAAAATATATAGTGAACTTACTTTTTTTTTTTTTAGTGGCCCTAATCCTCTTCCATAGTCTATTGTATTTTTTATTACACATTGGAACAGTCCTATATGTGAAGGTGGTTATGTAAGGGTTATGTGAGAGTTTTTTTTATTTTTTTATTTTATTGGGGATCCAATTTCCTTTTCCCCTTTAGATACGATCTGGAGAAAGATACGAGTGTTTCTGTCATTTGTGCAGTGAGACTCCACCTTTATGTTACAGGTCAGTTCTTAGATTAAACCATTGTAGATGAAAGACTTAAGCTTTGAATTACTCCTGCATTAGCCCAAATGAGTAATCCTGAGGTTGGAACTCTGTCTGTATGAGCCAGTGTAATATTAAAGCTACCATATGTAGTCTGTACTGCTATTATATATTATAGAAAGTCAACTGAAAGTATATATAATAGAAAAGCACTGCAGATCAGCATTCCTTCTGAAAGACACACATGTGCCCTCCACTGGTTACCACCAAACTTGTATCACTTGTTCCTTGTGTCAGTATCAGCATTTCCTGAAAATTTCACCCAAATCCATCCATAACTTTTTGAGTTATCTTGCTAACAAACAAATGTACACACACACACACACACACACTGATTTCTATCATGAGGACCACATTTGTAATTGACACGTGTACGTAGTGTTGGGTAGTGTAGCCATTGGGTAGTGAGCGCAAATATCTTTTCTTTTGTTTTTTTTTTTTTTAATAATGACAATAAGAAATAAAATTAATTGAAACTTCAAACACATCCATAAGCACATCTTGAAACGTCAGAAAAATACATGTTTTGCTTAGCACCTTTTCATAGCTATATTTTATACAGGATAAATGGATGCACTGAATGTAAACTGTTAATGAGTTGAAGAAATTAATTAGATGAAATCTGTTTATTCATAATTAAGAGTCAACATTAGCAGACATCACTGGCTGTTCTTCCTTTTAAAATAAAAACTCAGGATACAAAATAATACACAGATGCACATTCAGCCAATCCCCTTCCACCTGTCTGTTCCTGCCCTCTCTTGGCCACGCCCACCTCATCAGCCAACTTTGGTCACCTGTGAACACAGCTGCAGCTCATCAGGCTGATTGCATATGTTCACTTCTCCACTCTGAGTTTATTGATTTAAATACAAGTTCAGGATAGATAGAAGTGCACAAATAAACAGTAAAAAAGAAAGAAGAGGAAGCTACAAGTACTTCTGTTGTTCTTTCTCTCAGACTCTACCTGTGTTTTACAATTCACAGAAAATATCCCTTTTGTTATTATGGTCATCACGCCTGGGACCCCTAACAGTAACACTCGTCTACAAATAAAATGCTTCGGCAATAAATTTAATGAAATTTTACCACACGTGTGTTACTGATATAGAAAACTTAAATGTCTTAAATGCTGGTTGCCTCAAGTTTGTAAAATACGTCTGGGGTCAAAATGTAAAAATAGATTTTAGTCCAAAGGAATATTGATCTCTACTTCAAAACACTGTCTGCACATTATGACCCATTCACTTTACATTTCATTTGTCGTGGAATTTTTTACTAATCCATTGTATACATGTACATAAACCACCATATATGGGTGATTCTCATTAAACTAAACAAATCTATATCCATGAGGTTTTAGTGGTTAAATATTAAATAAGTCCTATATATAGCATTATTTTTCTTTCACACTAGTTAATTTCAAAACATTCTATTTTTATTTTCCACTTTTTATACATTTTCTGGGAAAATTCACATTCCCAAAATGTGGCCGAACCAAAATATCTGGTCTCTGAAGACCAGATACTGTTAAATTTTACAATAAATACATAAATAAATAACTACAAGTACATTGTTATATGTCACAAGTTTCATTAAGTCTTTTTTAATTGGTTATTTTACTAATCAATATTCATAATATTTTAAGAAAAGCTCATGTCTATGATTCGATATTCTCATTACCACAATATTTGAGAACTGCATTGAAAAGCTATAGGAATTTGAATATGAGCTGAAACTACCCACAATGCATCTGTACTAACAGAAGATTCAAGATGGCTACAAGGTGAGTTACCTTTATTTTTATGCTCCTGTAATATATTGTGATTATAGGAGCATAAAACTTATTCTCACCAATTCTTACCAAAAATTAGTTAGTATTTCATAATGGAAATTTTTATTTTTTTTAATTTATTTTACATTTGTTTGGTAATAGGGTATTATTTTTTAACAATGTGGCAAAGGTAATTATTTAGCTAGGTCATAATGGCTAATGCTACAGTTAGCATTATTGTGCTGAATCATCGCATCACCGCAATACACTTTCTCATTACAGCAATAGTTTTATGTTTTGTGAGAATCACTCATATGTGTAATAACACACTATCATATATATTAAAAACATGAACTAACCAACACTTTTGTAATTTGTTTTCTGATTCATCTCATTAAAATATGTAAGATTTGGCACATTTAATATCTGAAGCGCATATTTTCTAAACAAACAAACAAAAAAGTATACCAGTATTTCAAGCAAATATGAATAGAGTGTCATAATTCACTTGTATATTTTGCAGCCATCACAACACACAGTAGTAAAAGTATTAAGTGTGATTATGGATGAATAAAAAAGAAATGTGTATAAGTGTTTTGAAACATGACAATCTTAAAATAATAAAGCCTTTAATAAGCTTTAAATCATTTAATACATGACCAGCATCAGAATCAGCGTTCATTATGCTGCTCCACTCATTAATTCAGATTTCCTTTTAATTTGTTATTCGTTTGTGTACCGCGTGAACATATTTGATGCAAATATCACTCAGCATGTATTAAAAGCTGCCCTGCATGAAATAAAAATGGAGCAGTCAGTTCATTACATGCAACAACAGTTGTGAGACCAAACTGTAGATGTCCTTTTACAAGTTGTCAGAATTTTTTCACTTAAAGTTTTCATCTAAGAGAAACAGAAACCATTAACTCATTCAGTGAAATACAGTCTGAGTGTACAGAGAGCTAACAGGGAGTTAGAAGATAATACAGAAGATGAAACCTACCTGTGTAAAGTACATTATTGTGTAAATACGAGTTGTAGTTACATGGCTTAAGCTGCTGAGACCATCTGCTACAAACCAAACACACATCATTATTAAGCATAAAATCATTCTATCACCTCCTGCTTTTAGTAATTTAACCCTTTTACTCCTGACGTCTGTGTGCTGAGTGTTCTGAATGTACAATTTATTGTAAATATTCTATCCCGTGAAGTGAAAGTGACAGTCCTTGAATGTCAGAAAAAAATAAATCTGAATTCTGGGGGAATTGTGAGATTAAAGTCAGAAATTTGATAAACAGGTACTATATACACACGATAGATTAAATTCAACCATAAAATCATTCTATTCCCTTCTGCTTTTTGTGATTTAACCCTTTACTCCCTGGCGTGTCTGTGGGGAGCGTTGTGAATGTAGGATTTGTTTGCTCAATATAAAACATTTTGAAATGTGCTGATACAATAGAAGTTGTTCTTTCCATCACCCTCCACCACCTGCGTGAGGGTGGGGGGGGGCTGAGTGAGTGGGACTGGCTCACTGTAAGAGTAGATTGTCTAATGATATGGGCTTTAGAATTTTAAAATTTTTTTTTGCTGCTTGCAGTGTTGTGAATTTCTTTCTTTTTTAAAGGTGTCATTCTATGGTTATTTCATTAATATTACTGTATTATCCATTGCTATTGAATACATTGTGTGTTGGTTTTATTTAAAAAAAGAAATAAACAAAAAACGTCTGGATTGCTTTGTTTCCAGTTGTTTTTACACGGTAGAAAAATGACTTGAGGTCGATTAACAGTTTACCGGTACTTCCTCATACATGTTCATGATGCAGTGATGAGGCATCTCTGATTGGCCCAGAATGTGTGAAGGAACACTCCTCCCTCCCCTCTTGCTCTCTTTATGTGTTTACCTTTACCAGAGTAGCATCCAGCTATGTTTTGTGCTGTTGCTTGTTCTGAAAACGTGCAGGGAAAAAAATATGCTTTATTTCCACAGAGAGCACATGAACCAGTTTGATCTGCCATTTTTTAAAGTTTGTTCAGCAGCATACATACATACATACATACACACACACACACACACACACACACATATATATATATATATATATATATATATGTGTGTGTGTGTGTGTGTGTATTACATACATGATCAATGATAAAATAGAAAAACTTTTTTCATTATTTAAATGTAAAAATATGTTTACATTTTCAATGTATGGGGTTAGAATGAAGTCACAAGCCAAAAAATATTGGGCACTACTGGGTTAAGGGTTAAGACCAACATGCCTACGCCTTCAGTTTGATTTAAAATTATCTCTAGAGTGGACAGGGTGAGTTTGTCAAAAAGATAACAGGAAACTTTAAGCAATACATTATAACTTCGATAGTGGCTGCGTTTCACTTCATGGAGCACAAACACTGTGATCTCTACACATAAAGTGTGAATTCTGTTGGTAAATGGACTGGGACATCATCACAGGTGAAGTGATCCATAAGTGATGTAGATAATCTGGAGATAAAGGGAGACTAATAAATACAAAGAACACTGTAGCTTGAAGCCATGGAAGGTCATACTGACTTTATGAGGTGAGCTATAATTCACTTGTAATGCATGATGCATCACCAACCCCCAAAAAATGCTGTGAAATACTGGCATCTAAAAATTTATCGGGTGAGTCAGACAAGGGAAGATCAGCGCTGATTTAATTACTGCTCATTTAGCACTTTTTCTAAATATGAAAAAATAAAATGTTGGTTGGGCTTGTTAAAGGAAGATGCTGATCTATCTAAATACTGAGCAGATCTGGTATTAAAAGATACTCAACTTCATTTGCTGTTTATTCTGATAGAAAAATGACCAAACACTGGCCCACTTCAGCATTTGTAACAGCAAAGCTTTGCCCCCACTACAGTTAGTCCCAACACAATTCATGAAAATTTGCATCGTCAACATTTAGTGCACTGCTTTACTTTGTTGACCTTTGGAAGCATAAATGAATCTAAAATTAGATATCACTACACTAGGCTGAAGTGGACAGATTGTGTAGCACAGCATGGGCCGTATTATGTCATCAATGTGACCACTTAGTTTGTACACTCTGCAACAAAGGGCCTGTGCATCAGTGTGATCGATAACCTAGTGGGTGGTCGTGTGGAACTGTGGAAGTTTCACATGTGACAGGAGATCGGAGATGGCCTTTTAAACAAGAGGACAGAGAGGTGTGTCTCCTGTCACTGCTGCTGAAGGAATGGAAGAAAAAACACATCATGATAGGACTAGGAAGCAGTAGTCTCACACACTGAGGCTTTTTATATCCTCAATATCTGAACTACCTGTATATTCAGACAAAGTGTGATTTAGAGAAATATACTGATTATGCTATGTTTTCCCCTGCACCCTGCATTTTCAAGGCACCCAAAGCGCTTTACATTATCAATCCATTATTCATTCACTCTCACATTCTCCCTCTGGTGGTGGTAAACTACATATGTAGCCCCAGTTGCCCTGGGGCAGACTGACAGAAGTGTGGCTACAGTCCCTCTGACCACCACCAAACACACATATGCAGTCACCAGTATGAGTGGCACTGGAGGCAAGGAGGGTGAAGTTTATTACCCAAGGACACAACGAACTAGGGCATTAATGACTTACATTTTTTTCATGTCGACTTATCGGCCAAAGTCGGTCAAGTTGACGAGTCGTGATAATGTCGTCACATTGTCAGTGGAAGAACAACACGGCAACTGACAAGACACAAGCAGCAACATTTTAACCCAAACAAAACAAAGGCTAACACCTTAAGTTGTTTTATAAATGTAACTGCACAGCAACAGTAGGGTGAACATATGTCTGCATTTTGTCTGGACCGATAGCTCTGAAATTTTTACAT
The DNA here is from genome assembly GCA_020466265.1 of Siphamia tubifer. Taxonomy (NCBI): domain Eukaryota; kingdom Metazoa; phylum Chordata; class Actinopteri; order Kurtiformes; family Apogonidae; genus Siphamia; species Siphamia tubifer. The sequence continues at coordinate 32,412,468 of CM035788.1, read as the reverse complement.
TGTGGTAAATGGAGAATACATTTCAAAGTGATCCAGAATCCACTTCCGGATCACTACCAAAATGTAATCATTTATTTCTTATGACACTCCCAACGCATCCTGAAAATTTTATAAAAATTTGTGCATAAGTTTTTGAGTTATCTGGAACCACCTCTCCCCTGGAACACCACCACCAAAATCTAAGAATTTCCAGATCTTTCTATTACCAACCTGCCCTAAAAATTTCATCAAGATCCGTCCACAACTTTTTGAGTTATCTTGCTAACGATCAGACAGACAAACATAACCTCCTTGGCAGAGGTAATAACATTTCCGACATCCTGAACCACTCCTCCATAATTTCTTCCTGATGAATCCTGACACAGTCATCTTTGAATATCTATAGAAAAAAATAGACTGATGTTCACATCCGATTATTTATATATTCAGGTTCAGCTGAACTCATTTCATGACCACATATCGTTACTGAACCTAGACCTGACCAACTGATTCAAGTCCAGATCATAACACCGCCTTCACAGGTTTGTACTGTATCTGCACTAGGCATGATGGGTAATCACTTCATGAGCCTCTCTTCTCACTCATCACTCTCGAACAGGGTCAGTCTGTACTCGTCAGACCACATGAACTTTTTCCATTGAAACGCACAACATTCTTTATTCTCTTTGTCAAACTGATGGATGTTTAAGAAATGAGAAGCAACTACATAATTTGGGTCTGAGGAAGTTGATGCATTTGAAATATATATATATATATATATATATATATATATATATATATATATATATATATATATATATATATATATATATACAAAATATATTTCTCTACCAGCATCCATCATCCAGATTATAGGTCTACAACTGATTTATATATATGATTATATCAGAGTCCAGCCTAACAACATAGCCAGGTATGAAAATGTAAAAGTATTTCACATAATAATAATAATAATAATAATAATAATAATAATAATAATAATAATAATAATAATAATCACCATCAGTAGAAGTGAAATGATGCACTCATTTATACCAAACAGTTTGGATTCAGGGCTATATGCACATGTACCCACATGTAACCTACGTGAACAATGCAAACAATCACCTACATTTTCCACACGAACCTTGAAACAGAACAGTAGCAGAGTAGCCGCAAGCAGAACTCATGTGCAGTGCTTCCCCTTTATACATTCACCACTGGTCCTGTACCAGCAGTGGAAGGGCTCATACATTTCAATTATTCTTCCTTCCATCATTCCAAAAATGTTCACACAAGGGTGAAAAATGCATTTTCTGTGTCTTATTTCATCATTTCAATGTCTCCTTGGACAATAACCTCTTCCATGTGTGCAGCCCTTTGTGACGTGTTAAATAGAGACACAGTTTCTATCAGCAAAATTGCTTTCGGGTTTGATAAATCACTTTGTGTGTGTTAAATTCATTTATTTACATTTTCTCCTCCCAGCACATGCACAATTACATGTAAATGTCTCATATTACATATTCATTGTGGCAAAAGTGCAAACTTGATCCAGATGCTATTTTGCACCTTTGAAAAATGTGTGACCTGTTAGTAAATTAGTGTGTGCATTTTTTTTGCATGTGCAATGAGTTTGAACATGTTTTAATACAGGCATACCTTTGGTAGATCTGGCCCTCAGTGACATAATCAAGTTGGAAAAATGAATTAAAACCAGTTCCTACAAACTATAATAATAATGGATTAGATTTATACGGCGCTTTTCAAGGCACCTGTTGAGCCGCATTTTGTAATAACGGTGCATTTTGTAATAAACGTCCAAAATGTAATAACTTTTTCATTTCACTGTGTAATAAACTGCCCCAATGCACTTTGTAATACATTTTGCTGCATTATGTAATAACTTATTCCATTTTGCAGCAGCAGAGAGCTTTTAGTGGTGTAGCATTAAATTTGGGAAACATTCCAAGTGGTTTATGGCTTGGCTGGTAATTAGACATATTAGACATGGACAATCTGAAATTCTGAATATATTTTGGAAATAGAAATGTGGTAAAATGTATTACAAAATGCAGCAGTTTTTTTGCAAAATGAAATGAAAATATTAACGTTTATTACAAAATGCGGCTCAGCACACCCAAAGCGCTTAACATTAATGATCCATTAGTCATTCACTCTCACATGCTCACTCTGGTGGTGGTAAACTACATATGTAGCCACAGTTGCCCTGGGGCAGATGAACAGAAGCCTGGCTGACCACCACCGAACATACACCAGTGTGAGTTACACTGGAGGCAAGGAGGGTGAAGTGTCTTGCCCAAGGACACAATGGACTGACTAGGGCAGAACAACATTCAGAACAACCTTCAGTGAATGAATGACCCACACTCAGGTGCCACACTCCACACCTGAACCCTACATGTGGCTCCATACTTCAGATGCTTCCTGCTGTGCTGCTCACCTGAAAGCGTGTGGTGTAATTCACTGCCATTGCTGTTAATACAGCGTTTTAAAGCTCCACCTCCCCAAACCTCCCCGAAGGGAAAGTTAGTATCATGGCTTTCCACACTTCTCGCATGATTAACTTGTTATTTCCTCGTGGGAAGTGATGAGGTCGGAACCCAGATGTCAAACTCTGCCGTACATGTTACACATTTATATCAGATATCCCACGTGAGTAGGTGGACTGAAAGGAAATTATTATGCTTAGACATTCATTTCTTATATGTTTTAAATCTCCAGGAAGGTTTAATGATTTTTACTGCTCTTATTATTTTTCTTTATAGGCATGCATATTGTAGCAGATCTGGAGTAATGGACACTGGAGTTGTTTTATATACCGCTCAACCTTTCTGTCCTTGCTCTTTGGACATTGGACGTGACTGTTCTATTAAATATGAGAGGTGTTTTGCATCATTTTGCAAACACATAACCCACTGGGATCTGAAGAGAAAATGGCAAAGATCTTTCGCTCAGGCATCCCCTCATTATATTCTGCCTTCCAGTACCGAAAGCCACAGTGTGTTTGATTTTCTGTGATGAGCAGTTGGGGAATACACCTTTTCTTTTTTTCTTTTCTTTTTTTTTTTTTTTTCTTTTGGAAGGTTGCAGCACATGATGTTGAAAATGTCAGATGAATAGTCATTTTCAACGGGAAAAAAAACAAAAAAAAACGTTATATAGTTAAAAGGAATCTAAAGCAGAAGTCAAAAGTGAAGAAAAAGTTATTTAAATATTCATCTGTGTGTGTCATATTCATGACAGCGTTTCTCTTTCCATTTCAGAAAAAAAAAATCTCAAGGCTCAACTAAATAATCGTACATTCTGTGTGTTGGGTAAAAAATCTGAGTTGCGCAATGACATATTTGTAACCATGTACTACATCAGCATTTCAAAAACTGCAAATCTAAGACAGAAAATAACTGTTTTGTGCAAAAGCAGCATGGAGAGTATTAAATAAGACATGTGGCTGGATTTTTATCTGTACTATAATGTGGAATACATGGGTAGGCAAGTATATAAAGTTGTATATTAATTTAAGGATCTTACATAAACTTACGTAGTCTGCACATAAGTGTATTTATCCTAAAAGCTTACATATGATCTAACATTTGTCTTCTCCTCCACTACTTGCATACACTACCACTTTCTGTATAAACTCTGGGTATTATACAAGGATGCACAGCAGGGTATTAATCTTGCAAGCAGAAAATATGTCCAAAGGCGTCGTGTTTAAATTTTAGCTCTTACAGGTTTTTTGACATCATCATGTACTTCAGAGGTGATATTCAGCTCTCACTTAACTTAAGCCTTTGGGATATGTCTTAGGTTCATATGGACTAATACGTGTAAAGATGAACAAATTATACTTTATGTATGTCTGAGGCCAAAAGGCAAACATCTTGTCATGAATATCTAATCTAATTTGTTTAGCTTTGTTAAATATTTCTCTATGGATATACAGAAATGTAACATAATTATACAAATATAGATATTATTATTATTATTATAACAGATTAAGGCAGATACTTCCATCTGACTTCAAACTAAAAGAGTCATCACAGGCTGTTTAGCATTAGCATTACACTTGTACTGTACCTAGGGCACTTGAAAATATCTATGATGACTGAAATTTAATGGTATTTCCCTCAAGTCAAGGTTGGAATTTGCCTATCTTTGTATTTTATTGGACATGTCTTAATAAGCAGAAATCTCCATCCCAGGAGCACTGTGAGCAGCAGAGTGCTTACCCCAGCACTCATATCTGTATACAAGGAGAAAAAAAAGTACATGAGATAAGTACCTGGGAGGTTTAAATAAAGGTTAGGGTCATTTTCTAAGCATAAAAAAAGAGTCATTTTGGAACATATTATTTTTACTGTTGTTCTGAAAGGTCATATTTAATACAGGTTTTGGGTAGAATATGTAAATAGTGCTTTGTAGAAACTGAACCTCTCAGAAATGTGGTGTATAATTGATCAAAAAACATTGTTTCAGCCTATAACTGCATTCATATGAAATCAGTGAAAACAACTGAAAACAGTGGAGTACAAATGTCAGACCTGTATGTGGTGATGTAATGATCCAGTGTAAAAAAAAAACCCAAACAAACAAAACAGAGAAGATGTGGAGGTTGTATATAAAGCATGTTTGGATCTACTGGAGCTGATCCAGGTTTTCCTCCTGATTGCTCCTTTTCTCTATAGATCCAAGAGCATGTCAGGCATATTGACCTCTGTCAAGGAAGTTATGTTTTTGCCAGAGTTTGTCTGTCTGTCAAAAAGTTATGGACAGATCTTGATAGAAATGTTGTGATGTGTTGGGGGTGTCAAAAGGAAAAAATGATTAGATTTTAGTGATGATCCGGAGGAGATCCTGGGAATCTGGATCACTTTGAAATGTATTCTCCATAAAATTTTAATACTGCACCATTTAGAAAGAGAGGGATAGTTAAATACAATATGATGAAAAAACTAAAGAAAAAAGTTATGGATATTGACAACCATATTTAGGCAGACAGACAGACCGACAAACAGATCTCCTTGGTGGACCTCTTTTCATTCGGAGGGGGAGGTCTCCCTTGGCGGAGGATCTTGGCGAAATTTACAGTGTGGGTTGGTAATGGGGAGATCTGGAAATGATTATTCAGTACAAGTACTCTTTAAAGAAGCAATTATTATTATTAGATTTTGGTGGTGAAATTATGGAAAGATATTGATGTAATTTTCAGGATTCCTTGGGAGTGTCGCAAGGAACAATAGATTAAATGTTGGTGGTGATCCGGAAGAGACCCTAGATTCTGGATCACTTTGAATTTTATTCTCCATTTTCCGCAATGTAAAATTTCAAAGTGATCCAGAATCCAGGATCTCTTCTGGATCACCACCTAAATTTAATCATTGGTTCCTTGTGACACATCCTGTAAATTTTATCAAAATCCATTCATACTGTATGTTTTTGAGTTATCTTGCTAACTAACAGACAGACAGACAAACCGAAAACATAACGTCCTTGGCGGACTTCTCTTTATTCGAAGGGGGGAGGTCTGCCTTGGCGGAGGATTGTGCTCTCAGTGCTTTTCTCGTTACCTATGTTTTGTTTGGGGTTTTCTTGCTGTTACAACCCAGGATGATGTTAGAGTCTAAGGGACGAAATAAGGAAAGTAACAAAACTTGTAAGGTTGGATAGGTAACAATTTATTTAACAAAAACCTAAATATAACACAAGTATAACTCAAACATAAAGTTCTCTAGACACATTTGGACAAAAATAAAACGCAATAAACCAGCAAATAAACAAAACAGGAAAAACACAAAGAGGCAACAAACGGCACAATACACGATAACCACGAGGGTTTAAAACTGCTACACACAGCAGATAAACAGACTACAGTCTTTAGACAGAATCCCAGTGGTAAGGCAGAACTGCACCACATATGAAGACTCCCATGAATGATGGGAAGGGAGGCTTTTTATCCGGGCCCAGGTGATTATGGGATGGGTTGCAGCTGGTCAGGTGTGTGGCTGCAGCTGGACCCGCGATGATAGGTGTGGGTGGAGCACATCCAAGGGAATCCCTGATGACATCAGGTCGGTTTTCCCTTCGTGCTGGTCCCACAGGCCCATACGCGTACACACACACACACACACACACACACACACACACACACACACACACTCTAACCCTAGTCCGTAACACTTGCCCAGTATAATGAACTAGTAATTAAATAGGTGTTGTAGCCTGTTGATGTAAATATTGATGGTATTGATACCAGGGTGAGCATTAGTATTGGATCCATATTAGCGTGAGGAGTGTGGTGGATCCTTTACCTACTACAACTTTGTATTAGTAGTTTCATTATCTCATGAGTGTCATTTTATTAAGTGTGTGTGCATGTACATTTCCTCTGTTCGCACTCCAATTCTTGACGGATCGTTCTGAAATTTGACATGTACAAGGATGAGACAGACTAAATTTCAGGTTTCAGATTTGACTGAATTTTTTAGGAAATGTTGATATTGGGACAAGGAACACATTATTAGATTTTTGTGGTGATCGGTAGAGATGTGTGTGTTTTGTTTTAGTTGGTGGGTGCAGACCACTGCTTGCAGAAGTGAAAGTGTAACCTATCACCATAACTTCCCTGAAGGAGTCTTCCCAATGGATCAATAAAGTACTGTCGAATCTAATCTATCGCTCATTTGGGGAGGAGTGATCATGTACTTTGTGTCCAGTATTATATCATATTTTTATTTTTTATCATCCTTTTAATTTTTTTCTTTAATATCTGCAGTTTTACCAATATCTTACCACTTTTATTTCATTTTCGTCTGCTTTAATTATTTATTTTAGTCAAGTTTTAACCATGATCAGTGAGCTGCTGGGAATAGGTCAACCTGTCAACGTCTTTGGTCTGTGCTGTTTTTTAATCTGTCCTCAGTCTGTGTCCTGTGGTTTTAATGTTTTGAGTAATGTTTGAGCTGCCCTCTCCAGACTGCGGGGCAAATCTACCTACGGGGATCAGTAAAGTCACCTTGAACCATCTTCATATGAGCAGGGCCTTAGCATTGTAACTACTCTGAACCTGACTCTCAAAATAGGGTTACTGAAAATGACATTACATCGTTCCGTTACCTCTGCGAAGCCTGTGATTTGTGATCATTGATATCAAACAAATGGTTTAACAGAACTGCAATTAGTCAACATGAACCAAAAAACGGGACCAGCATTCCCCAAGGAACTTGCTAGTGCTCATTCGACATTCAATTTCATCGTCCTTCTTATGCGCTGCGTCTTTCCTTTGAGCTTCACTTGTATTACTTCAGTGCATTTTGTCAGTTCTGCTCTTTAGTTTCATTACGGTAACTCTGACAGTACCAGTTGATCCATACTGCATGTGGTTATTTGCTTTTGTGTTTTTTTTAATGATCAAATGAAAGAATGTGTTTTTTCCAGATAACTGCCATTGTACCAATTACTCTAAATCCTCCAAATCCTTTTCTTTGTATCCCCTCTTAATCCTGAATGTCATGTTCATTGTGCAAAGCAGAATTGTCCATTTTCCCCAACCACAAGCACTCCAATACGTAGCACTACTCAAGCACAAGTGCCACCAAGTTGTCGCCTACCCCCCAATGTAAAAAGAGAATTTAATTAGGTGCTTAAATATTCAATCACCCTCTCATTACTTAAACCAAGAGGCTGTCTGGATGGATTTGACAAAGAGCCAGGGCACACAGTGCACGCCTGGTAGTTGAAGATAGTGGAGAGTCTCTACCGTTCAAGCAAGACACTTGGTTTCCAGGGGACAAGAGGCGTATACCAGAGGGACAGGCAGTTCCCGCTAATGAACTATGAATTCAGCAGGAAATACAAGGCCTGTCTTGTTAATAATACAAAAAGCGATGTCAAAAAGTTGCACCTACATTTTAAAGTTGTTTCATCACCCGTCCTATTCGGTTTCATTCATTTCATTAACACTGATCATCCAAAAAAAAGCACTTTTAAGAAAGGTCTGAATCTGATGAACAGCAGTAAAGTCCAAAAGACTATAATACTCATTCAATGTTTTTTTTTTTGTTTTTGTTTTTTTCATTTGTACACATGTGCATTAATGTCTGTTTACACAAGGATGATTGCGGCTAAAAACGACAAAATATTTTAACTTAAAGTACGTTTCGTTTATAGGAGAAATTAGTTTGTACAGGTTGAAAATACAAAAATCTGAAGATGCATTCCAGAGTGGAAATCTTGAAAACTATCCACTGTTGCTTTTCCATCTCACGGTCAAAAACGCCAAAATATTGCGGTTACACATGTGCGTTGACAAGGCAGCGTTCTATAACCGCACCATCTAGCAGCTTGGCATTTATATCCAATCCGATTCCACACACTCTTGCGTCATCGTATGCATAGAGATTTCTTAATGACGACACTCGTGTAAATGCAGATAAAATGGTTAAGACCAGTTTTGCGTTTTCTCTTCTGATCATCTCCATATGAGACAGATTGTACCCTTTCACACCCTGCTTTTGGCCTATGGCGGTATGTTTAACCCTCCTCTTGTGTTAGCTTTCAGGTAACACGCCCCATGTTAGCGGATCAGTGGCGACTCGTGTCTTAAATAAGTTCTAAAATAAACTCAAAACAATTACCTATCATCTAATTTTATTCTCATCTCTTGGTTACCTTGTTAGGCTTCCTTATCCATGAAAATATTGGTTTTATTATTTTTGGTGTGGGTCTCTGGGTCATTTTTCTGTCAGTATAGCCCTCAATTTCAATTTAAAAAAAACGGTAAATTTAACCTCAAGAGAATCATATAAATAAATAGGTTTTTTTCTGTTACCTGATTATTACTGAGGGGTATTACAACACATCTGTTAAATTATTATTTTTTTATTTATTTTAATCTTATTACCTATAGTAGCATCTATGGTGTTAGGTTCGGTTTTGACCAATACATATTTACTTCAAGAAAAAGGCTAAAAAAAAAGCCTTTTCTCAGTAATAGAACTTTAATACAAATATAAAATGAAAAGCAGAACAACTCAAAACAGAAAATATAGATTTGAACAGCCAATAAAACCAAGAAGAACCAAGATCAAGTTCCAAAACTAATAAATAACAAAATCAAAGAAAACATTCTCTGTGGGTAAGAACTTGCATGTGTATGTGTGTATGCGTTTAGATGCATTTGTGGCAAAAAGTGACACTTGTAGTGTGTTGTTTGCAGAGATATCTGCATATCTGCATCTGTATTAATATGCTGCTCTTGGTTCTCTCCCTCATTTTCACCCAAATATGATCTAGAGCTTCTTTCACTGTGAATCTTCTTGTCATTTTTGCCTGATACAAATTGGAGATGTTCACTCTGCAAATGACCAACTCTATACTGAATTGACCCAACATGTCTGGAAATGTCTTTGTTTTGTTTTTGTGCAGGTAAACTGGAAAAAACAGCAAAATTAGAATCCCCTACAGCTCACATGAGTGGGAGAAGAGCTGTCTGTCATTGTGTTGATTGACAGTCCACTTATGATTTCAGTTTTGACTGTAGTTATTATAGCCGGGTCAAAACTGACCCTAACAATATAAATGTAAAAATTTAAATGAGAGCATTTTTTTGCTTTATTTTGTTGAAATAGACATTCCTGACAAAGTCAATAAACCTTGGTGCAATAAACAAATGTATGTAGTTTTTGTATGCATTTAAAATCCAAAACTGGTCGTTGGCGACCCTAACACAAGAGGAGAGTTAAGACATGTGGTGTAGATATTCAACAAATCCCATGTGACTTATGACAGCAGTCAACAATGTATTTTGATTCTGTTCGATTTGTGATGCCATTTATGTGTATGTTTATTATCATGTTGATTCAAATAGAACTTTTCAAGTCATGAAAGTGGCAGTTTGTGGTAAAGATAGTACATAAACATCAAGTGTTGTGTTACATGTCTTAATGGACTGCATCTCATGTAACATTTGATACATGTCACCAACATCTAATGTCTGCTGTCTTGGCACATTTTATGTTTGAGAATGAGGTGAAGACGTATGAGGTGAAAATCAAGATTTAGGTTATAGTGACATCCCCACTGTCATTTTCCAGATAATTCCAAATATCTCTAATATTCAAAAACTTCCTTGACTTGAAAAAATATTTTAATTATTTATTATTATTTATTTATTTTTAAACTTTTAAACAAATCCTCTAAAAATCAGAGAAAGTGAAAGGTCTGGCTTTTTTTTTTTTTTTTTTGCATAAAATAATTGCCTTTATTGGATACAACATCCTGAAGCAATTTTCACACATGTATTTTTTTTAAAGTGGAACGTCCTTTGTGACACAAGAACAGGAACAGTATGGACCCAGATGCAAGACTCACAAACCAGGATTCGCTTTTAACAACTTTATTACAATAACCGGTGAAGTGTGAGTTTAGAGAGGCTGCAATGACGATCGCCAGATGTAGTGTTCTCTGGGCAGGAACCAGGGGACAAGGCAGAATGGTGGTCAGGGTACAGAACAGGGTCAGAACCAGCACAGCAGATTTAGGCTGAAGCTCATTTCACCTCTTTACCTCTGTTTTGTGTGTCCACATGTAGGGATAGGGGTGTCTCAATACATGTTAAAGCAGAGGGGTAGGGGCAAGGGGAAGGGCTTTATACCCCTTCAAACGGAGATTTTCCAGATGCACAATACAAAAGGAGGGGTACGAGAAATTTCCCAGAATACAATGCGTATAATTTTTAAAAAGTGGCGGCATCTACGAAAGAAGTACACAAATGTAGTATTTTTGCTGTAATTAATTGTTTTTAAATTGTGATAAACGTATTGTATAAAGTTTGACATTGCCACAATGGTCATTTTCTCCATTATTTGTAACCTAAAGAAAAAAAAACTACAAAAAAAAAGCCGTAGGTTTAAAATGATTTAGGAATACTAAATTGAGATGGTAGAAGTTTTTTCCTTTTCTCTGTTCATGTTGTGTATGCTCAATGCTGTACACATTTAATGTAATGTAAACAGCGTCCCAGGTGAAAAGGATAGGCAGAAAAATATGCTTTTGCTTATAGCTATTCCTCTTTTTTTAGTTTTTGTGTTTATTATGAGTGCAATGATTGATGTACAAACCACAATAAATTCATACTTTCATTCATTAAATTCTTAAGGCTGCACATTGAGATAAAATAGTTTTTATTAGAAGGTTTGATGAGTTCTTCTAGGATTCAGTACCCACCATAAACGATTGCCTGATGACAAAGGTAAAGCTGTGAGTATACTCTAAATATACTCTGCATTAAGATGAACATTGCTTCCTTAAAGAGTACCTGTACTGAATTTATATTAGACATTAGATATCACAAAAGATGATGTATAATAGTGGATCTATCCTGTACCGTATATCATCGTCTGTTGTCAAGTAAACGCGAGTCACTGCTCTGTCAGTCAGGTCTGGTCACTGACAGATTGCCATTCCAGCACCTGAAGTAATGAAACCTCGTCACATTGTCTGATTACTTGGACTGTGATGGACTGGGTCACTAACCCTGTGCAGCAGACACTAGTCTAAGATGACACATTATAGGATATCGCTGGGTCACGTCTCTTGGATAATAGTGGAGTGCAAAGCTTACAGCTGCAGAAACACCAAGTACAAATGTATGCTTGTCACTCAATCTTGCTCACTAAGTGCTGCTTGTATACTCACATATCACCTGGAAACAAACATCAGTTTTTACACAGACATAACATGAAAAAAAAGGTGAGATGGCCACTCATCTTTTTTCCACCGCTGGCTTCACTGGTTGACAATTTTGTATAAAGTACCTGCTTCAGACGGCGTCACAGTGGTGCAGTGGTTAGCACTCGTGCCTCACAGCAAGAAGGACCCTGGTTCGATTCCCACACCAGACCTTTCTGTGTGGAGTTTGCATGTTCTCCTCGTGTCCGCGTGGGTTTTCTCCAGGTACTCTGGTTTCCTCCCACCAACTTGACATTTTAGTAAAAATGTTTTTATTAAAATCATGAAGTGGTTACAGAGGGACAGTGGAGTACACATTTTAGATTTTGTCCATACATGCTGTAAGACATTGCTGTTGGTTACATTTCTATTCTGCTGATTGTCCTTTGGTGACATTGATTTGCACATATTTATTCCGCCAAGTAACGGTGGAGTTATATTTTTGTCAGCGTTTATCTGTTTGTCTGTCTGTCTGTGTGCAACATAACTCAAAAAGTTATGGACGGATTTCATTGACATTTTCAAATAATATTGATACTGGCACAAGGAACAAATGATTACATTTTTGTGGTGATGAAAGGAGGTATGTTTGTGTGTGTGCGGGGGGGGGGTCTGCCTTGGTGGAGTCTGCACTCTCCGAGTGCTTTTCTAGTTGAAGAAGCAATGTGGAATTAAACAATACAGGAAAAAAATGTGAGGTACATACACAGAACTTTTTAAGGCTTTAAAAATGCAGACAGTCTGTTCTGGTGAGAAACAGAACATAAACATATAGATTCCAGTCAATGCAGGCAGACTGTAGAAATTAACCATAGGAGACTTTGATAGATGTTGTGTAGATGTGTGTGCACGTTATTTTAAATGCTGGTGTGAAGAATATAAAGCAAACCTCAACAAACCCAGAGCAGGCAGTACTGGCTCCTACCCACTGACCTCCATCAATAAATCAGTAAGTATAACCCACCTCAGCAATACACGTCTTTATTTGCTTTCCTTTTTCTTTTTTTTGTATTATCACTCTGAACAATGTAAAGTCCTAGGGTTACTTGGAACAGTTAAATGTTTCCAAACAGTTTGGAACGCTTTCACCTAATTCTTGAAATGTTCAGGAATGAGATGAATTAGGTTTCATCATGCAAATCTGTGTATCATTCGTTCATTTGTTTTTCAAACTAAAAAAAAAAAATAAGACAATGAACCAACAACTTGTTTCTTCATTATTTATCTCCAAAACCACAAGTCTTCCTTTTTGTGTTGAAATGAATAATGGAAACATGGATAACGGCCGTTTTTCGTTTTATCCAATTTTGACCTGAAGCAAATTGAATAACCCAGAAATGACCATGACCCGCAGGGACAAACCTACGTCCTATTTCAGGAAACTAGGAGGGTCACCCTAAGACCCGAAGATATGATGACAAAGAACATATTCCATGACTGGATGTAAATAGTTTTTTACCTGAATTTGCTTCAGCCCCCCCCCCCCTCCCTTGAACGATTGGTTTCACTTTCACTTCAGTGCACCCAGCCTACAGAATGAAACTCACCCATGTGCCCCAGGGTAGAGATGACTGGATCCTTAACTTCAGTGAATAGTTTTCTGTATGTAGTATATTAAACCCCCCCTTGTAGCCACATTTTGTTTCAAATACAGTTGCTCCTGGCCCACCTGTTGCTGCATAGCCTTCAGCTTGTCTGAAGGAACTGTGCTTCTATGGAACAGTTCCATCACAGCTTTTATTTTCTGAACCATGCACTGAAGCTAACACTGCAACTCTAACAGTGAGGTTTAAAACATGAGCAAAGTACGGTATGTGGTCTCAGTGAAGGTGGTCTCTCAGAGCTACCATAATATTGCTGGCATTCTCTGTGACACAAGCTACAACTTTGCCACTCACTCACTCACTCACACCCCATTCAGGTGCAATTCTCTTCAGCTCACTTGCCTGGTGAGCAGAAGCAAAACAGTCCAAGAGGTAGGAGGTCATTATACAAAATGCTGTACATACTGTAGTAGCAAGTCACAAACATGTAGCTTGTGGTCATCACAGATGTCCAGCTGTCTGTTGTGAGGCATAGAGCAGGAGTATTCTTAATTTTTGAAGTAACTCAGCTCATAGCTTTCATTACAGTAGAACTTGAGATAGTGTTTTCTTGCTATGCAGATTAGATGAAGGGCCTACGATCTTTGAAAATTCTTTGAAGCCTTTGTCCTCGATGGTAGAGAACGGTTGATTGTCAGAAGCAATCATTTTAAGCAGTGCTTCATTCACTTTCCTCTGCCTGAGTGGATCCATTGGCCTTGTAACATAAGCGCCCATTAGTGATTGTTGTGCTTTCCATGATCTAACTACTGCTTGGGTGGTGGTAGTGGTGATGGTTGAAGCTGCTGGTGTACTGGATGTCGCCGAAGTTGTAGCCAGTGATGCAGCAGCAGAGATTTGAGCTCCAGATGAAGTGCTGCTGGTTGAGAGATTTGCAGCAGCTGCACTGGCTCCATCATCACTCTCCATCCTCACTTGTGTTAATTGCTCAGTTGGATGTCCCGCTCTAACGTGTCTTGTCAAATTTAAAGTGCTTCCTGCTTGGGTTGATAAAACTCCTTTGCAAATATTGCATTTGGCTCTAGTGGCTGAAACCTTACTAAAGTGGTTCCAAATGTCACTACTTTTTTTGTCCGCTTATTTTTCTGACCTGCTCAGACCTCTGTTGTTCATATTCCGATTTAATCTGGCATCTAATGTATGGGGATGGAGCCTTGCATGACTGTGGCACTTCGTGACATAGGGTCATGCTGGGGTGTCACAGTCATTTTAAATGTGGGGGTGTCCTAGGTTGTGGCACATGATTACAATTTTCTGAATCTATCATCAGGAAACTTAACCAACCATTATCAATTAATGGTTACATTTTTATTTTAAAAAAGTGTTTTCTTCAATTAAACATTTATTCCAAGAAGAACAAAACCTTTGACAGAAATACAATAAATAAGATAATGAAAACCTGCCCCTCCCTACTCCTACTCAAAAAATCCAAAAGTGTTACTTCTACTATCAGAAATTTAGCTTAGGGTATATGTCACAAAGAAAGACATAGTTTAGTAAACTTAGTTTAACAACGGCAAAATTTCTCATTACTTACAAGTTGATGACTGTTTGCTAACACCGCATAGAAGAGCTGTTTACATTTTGCCCGGGAACTGAGGTTCGCTTCATTGTCTTATGCTGGTTATGGCATAAGACAGGTAAACAGTTTAAATGTTGTTTCAATATTTACAGTTTAAAAATTGAAACGACCCCGCAATGTTATTGCTGTTCAGTGTTCCAGTTTCCTACCGTCCGTGAATGCCCCTGGTACGGAAGAATGCGTGCAGTTGGATGAGGAGGGGGCGGGGCGAGAGTGAGGTAATGTACCTGTGTGTGATTGGGTAGGATAGAACGGAAGCGTGTGAATGAGGAAAAGATTTTGGAGAAATAGCTTGTTAAATGATTGTTTGTTAGATGTGATTGTAACCGTTTATCCTGCAATAAAAAGTAGCTGAGACCAACTCTCCGTCCGTTTCCTGGATTCAGTGGGACGCTACAATATATAACCTCAGGAAAAAGTGGGGGGTATGAAGTCATCTGGTTATAAAAGTGGGAGCGTCACAACACCTCCATCCCCGATGGGTGTGACGCCCATGGAGTCATGTGACTGTTAATATTAAAATGTGACAAGCTGAAAAACCGTCTCAGGAGAGTCAACCAAATGACGCTTTTCACACCTGTTGATGCCAAACATCAATTAGCTCAAGCAATGGAAAACAAATGTAGCAAAAATAACGTCAATTTGCAACGTCAATCAGATTTGCACAGCTGATGTGACACCGGCATATGCCATGACTGTAACCATAACCAAGTGAACCCCTTCTGTTTGCTGTCAAGGTGTGAACACTGACAGACACTGTATGACAAAGTGTTCTGGAGCCTCATGTACAAAGATGTGCGTGGATGTCATGCTGAAAGATGATGTATACGCATATCTGCAAATGTTCGTACGCACAAAAAAATCCAGATGAACTGTGCATGCGGCTGAATACAAGTACGTTCCCTTTGTACGTCTCTGTCAGTGTGGAATTGACCATTTGTGTTGGAGAACTAGGCTCCTCCCTCTCAAGGCCCTTATTTGCATATGCAAATGAGCATAAACAGAGCCTGCAGGTGGGATTCCCTCTGCATGATCAGATTATAACACGAAGGAAAAGACTGATATCCACTGACATAGTGGAGACTAAAAGTAAAAAAAAAATTAAAAGTACCAAAAGACAAACATGAATTGCTTGGTCCTAAATGGTTCTGCCTTTTTCTTTCTTTCTTTCTTTTTTCTTTTTAATTTGTCTGCATTTGTTCTCATTGTTTAACTCCACAGAGGGGGAGTCAACATTGTTTGAGATCAATGCATATTTTAGTCTTGCAGCCAAATATTTTAATATTTAAGTGCATGTGTGTGACCATCATCGGTCCTCCCTGAAAGCTGAGCAGACATCCTTTATTAGAACTCTCTATTATAAGCCAGGGAGGGCAGTGCTACACCTCAGTGATGTGTGGGGGAAACAAAGACTGGACAGGACGGACAGGATGAATGGGGATAGAAATTAACAGGCGGTGCTATTGCAGAGATTGTAAGGTGGTGTGTTATTCCCAACTACTAACTGTCTATCAATAAAAATAAATAAATAAATGAATCAAAAAAAAAAGGAGAAAACCAAACCAGCACAAAAGAAAAAGAGATTCAATAAATAGATAATTAAACAGTCAGTACTGAGCATCATAATTGTGGATGACTTGATAGTATAAAATAGAATGTCTTTTCTGTCCTGTCAGTGGCAGCCAGTCGGTCAAATATAGATTAAGTCTTGTTTTCCTTCTTCTGGATTTCAACCCTGTTCATATGCATCAAATCTCTGAAATGGTAAGACCTTTTCTGGGGCTGTTAGCATTTTGAAGAAAGTGCCTATTATGCAATGTGTTTATGCTCACGGGGGTTTCTCCCCATATCCTCTGAGTTGCTCTGAGAAGAATAAGAGAGTGTGAATACTCCTCTCTGAGCCGTTGGCTCCTTCATGGCCAGAAGCTGATATATTCCAGGAGAAGCTGAGCTGATATTTCCATTTTGTTTCAGATTTGCAGCTGTTGCACTGTGGAAATAAACCACCAGGTTGGAAAGGCCAAACTAATCTTTATCTTGTCACAGGCTTAATTAAATTTTATTAATAAGCATTTTTCAATGTATGTAGGGCCTAAAGAATCTCATGGTGTGTTTTTTCAGTGGAATAAAGATCCTACAAAGCTGCTGACGGTGCCGCCCCAAAGATCTGACTGTTGTTGTTTTTAGCCACTTACTCTTCTGTCTTTATTTACTTTGGTAACACTTTATAATACCTACACACAATTGACTATGTATTAACCATTTACTACCCATTTATAAATGGGTTGTTCATTATTTATTAATCATTTGTTACCTATTTGTTAATGTCTTGTAAAGGTTCATACTAGTGTAAATGTACAATTTGATTATTTTTAACCAACAGGTGCAGTGTTTACAAGTGTTTATTTGTTTACCTGTAAAGCAGATATACAAACACTGCACCTGTTGGTTAAAAATTATCAAATTTTACATTTATCTTTGGAAGACACTAGTATGAACCTTTACAAGACATTAACAAATAGGTAACAAATGGTGAATACTTAATGAACAAATAAATGGGTAATAAATGGTTAATACAGGGTTAATAAATGGTAATACAGGGCGGCTGTGGCTCAGTTGGTAGAGTGGGTCGCCCAATGACCGAGAGGTTGGCGGTTTGCGTCCCGGCTCTGGCTGTCCACATGTTGAAGTGTCCTTGAGCAAGACACTGATCCCTGACTGAGGCCCCCAGTAGGACTGACCTTAGACCTTAGAAACCTACTGGTGTATGAGTGTGTGTGTGAATGGGTGAATGTGAGGCTACTGTAAAGCGCTTTGAGCACCATGAAGGTGGAAAAGCACTATATAAGCGCAGTCCATTTAGCATTTACATAGTCAATTGTGTGTAGGTATTATAACGTGTTACCTTTACTTTATATACATATAGTATATTTTGATTGGCCCGTGTCCAGGATACGATGATGAGCAATGGTAAAACACACTTATCTATATAATACGTTTCCTGCTCTACTCATAACCCACTCCTGTGAGAAAAAATGCTCTGGGATTTGTTGTTATTCCCAGAGCCCATTCTGTGGCTAGAGAGCTGTCAGTGCCTCCGTGATAGTAATACAGTATTAATTAGGTCACCTTTTGCCCTGTATTTACTTTACCTTTCATATTGTAATGGTGAAAAGATTTGTATTGTTAGTTTATCATGAGCTGTTGTCAAAAGTTCTACTTATGTGTTCATTAATCATGCCTTCTTTAGATAGGATACATGTTTGTATACTCGCTCTGGTGGCTAAAAAAAAACAACTAATACTTTAACTGCTGTATATGCAGTAACCGAAAGACACTGTCTAAATGTACTTGAAACCTTTTTTTGTATGTAATTTTATGGAAACATTGATAAGAATTGTTGGAAAATGTTTTATCTGATTCACCTTGAACCAGTAGATTTTAACATCTCGGTGTCTTCTGGCCTGTAGTTTTACTACTCTGGGCATGAAAGGACTTAAGGGGGGTACAATCTTCATTTCAACCAAAAAGACACAGGGGCAGAAACCTCATTTCTGCCATCTCTAAGCTTCCCGACCTTTTGCAAGAGTGGGTCACAGAAGCTATTCATGCTTTTCCTTTGATAGAGCGCCTCTATGCCATCCCAGCCCACCACAGTCTGCACTGTTTCCACACCAGACCCCACACCATAGAATGGAATAGAATAGAATAGAATTAATTGCACCCTGGGGACCTTTTTAGTGACACCAGCAAAAATAATGTGCAGTATAAAATAACAGAAGAAAGGCATATACAATATTTACATTGCACAATGGTTATAAGTCTATGTCTGTGGTTACTGAGCACTATTGTACAGTCTGATGACTGTGGGGAGGAATGACCTGCGGAAGTGCCTTTTATTGCACGGGGGGCTTGACCGTCTGGTGCTGAAGGAGCTGCTCAAAGCCTCTACATCGTGGTGCTTGGGGAGGGAGGGGTTGTCTATGATGGATATCAGTTTTTTCACGGTTCATCTGGGTGTTCACTTGTGTGGGTGTTCACCTGTATGGGTGTTCACCTATGTGGATGTTCACCTGTGTGGGTGTTCACCTGTGTGGGCTGTGAGGGTGTCCTGCGAAGTCAGTCACCATCTTTTTGGTTTTGCTGATGTTTAAGAGCAGGTGCACAGGAAATTTTGAGTCAAATTTGCTCAAATTGAAGACATTTTACGTAATTAGCATTTTGTCCTTGCCTAAAAGGTTACTCTTTGTGCAGAGCTTTCCAAACTCAATATCGAGCTCAATGTATTTTTTGGAGGAAAATATATTTTACTCTGAAAAGAATGCTCAGTACTTTTTCCTGTGTGGTTTTTCTCACACCAGTCTACAAAGTCTTACCATAACACCTGCCCCTAATCTCATTAAATTCTTACTCTAATGTAGTCCATGCAAATTGGTTTGTAAAAAAAAGGACAGAACAATAAGAGTTTAAAAGCATTCATGGAAAAGCCTCACAGGTGACTTTACTTAATTTGCTTTTGAGGGGGTGTAAGGCTCAGAAATGCACATGAGGAAGACCTTTTAATTCATGTAATCGCCAACATAACACAGATTCAGATGAAATTAATTTAAGACAATGCCTTGACTGCATGTCATTCACCAGAATGGGAGTGTGTTCTATTTTCATTTAAAGATTTGACTTTCATAACAACAATGTGCGGCCCCAGGTGGACTCCCTCACAGGTATTTTCAGCTGTTGTTGCTGATTAGTCTTTTGTTTTCTGATGAACGCTCAGTTTTTTACGCATTTATGAACTAAGAATGTTAATTTCTTAAGAAGCAAATGACAGCACCGAGTGGAAAATATAGTACACAGCCTTTCTGAGGACTGCGGTTTATTGTAGGAGCATTAACCATATTTCTAGATTTTGAAATGTCACTAAATATAATTATCTATAATAATAATAATAATAATAATAATAATAATAAGTCATGTCAAACGGCCCTTTCAACCACCATCGAACATTCAAACATTAGTGATATTGTCAAATTGCCAGAATAAATAGATGTATAGAGGCACACTGAGGCCATGTAGGGTATAATGAATTTAACACACAAAGACAATTCATTGTTAACCTGACTTACATCATCTAGCTGCGTTATGCTGTGCTCACACAAGTTGCACGGGGATCGAATCTGTTTCCAAATGAAGGAGCCAATCAGTATCGCAGGGTGGGACTACCTGGAAGTGTTGTGGCTGGTGTGACATTAAGCAGAAGCGACGGCAGTGTAGTCTTTTCAGATACACAACAACGGTCGCGTGCCTTCTGTGTTTCGAGTGTCCATATCGATAGGGATGTCCCGTTACGACTTTTTCATTTCCGATACGATACCGATATTGTAGCCTTGAGTATTGGCCGATACCGATATCAATCCGAAAAACAATATAGGCACGAATCATACATATATTTATTCCTTATATTGTTGTGTGGAATGTTAGAAAAGGCTTGATAAAGTGATGTTACTGTTGCTGATGTTGCAGTGATATAACAGAAAACAATAGTCAGCAACAGTAGGTATAGGAAAAACTGACCCATTTATTATTAACCAATTGGTTACATAAATTTTAACCTTCAACATAAGAGTATTACCTCAACAAATCCAATAAAACCAAAATGTTATATTTAAAGTGCAAAATAACCACTGGTTACCAACATCATTATACAATTGAATAGAATAAATAAAATTTTAAAGTGCAAACAATTCAAGTTCACTCCAGTTATTTTTTTTACTGTCAGCATATGTTGGAAACAACTGTGGGCAGGGCCAGCGTGGGTTGCTCAAGCGAGGTTTGTTGCTTCGCTTTGCTGCTCTCGCTAAAATCCTCATGTTCTTTTTTGTGGTGTTTTTTCAAACGTGTGATGAGGTTGCTTGTATTGAACCTTCCCGGTTCTGTCCCTCCACGGGACACTTGCGCCTGACAAATGTTGCATTTAGCTGCAACATCTTTGTCTGAGTTTACGATAAAATACTTCCACACAGCCGACATCACTACACCTTGCTGCAGGCTCTTCTTCCGCGGCCGGCACCAACGTTAGTTAAGGGGCATTACCACCACCTACTGTGTTGGAGTATGATCAAACCAGAGTCACCTATTATAGAAGTGCTGGAGCGGTAAATGGACAGCTTATATCGGAGCGTTCATATCAGAGTTTTTAGATTCAGTCTGATAAAATCCGATATTCACGTTTTTGGCTGATATCGGACTGATTTCTGATATCAATATCGGATCGGGACATCCCTGCATATCGACTTAGCTATTTCCAGTGTTTTGTCGACTCTATCACATGTTCATTCCTTAAACGATGAACAGAAGACGGCTTTGGAAGTGTTTGTTAATGGAAATGATGTGTTCACTCTTCTCCCGACCCGGGTTTGGCAACAGTTTGATCTATCAGATGGTTCCACTGGTGGATAAAGAAATAGTACCAGTGCAGAAGCCCATGGCTGCCCTAGGAGTTAGAATGCTGGGGGAAGTACAGACACTGAGTTCTTTCTTCTCTTTCTCTTCCTCACATCTGTTTCTGTCATTTTTATAACATATCTTTCTTACCAAGTCTGTTCATGACTAGTCACCTGGTGTCCCCTTTTCCCCCTCCCCCCCTGGGGGGAGTGGTGGCTCTCCTGACAGTGCCTGCACGGGAGCCATGGACGACAGGATCTGGAGTATCTCGCCTGTGCTGACCTGTGACCCCGGACCACCGCCCCTGCCTGTCTGGACCAGCCCCCCTTCCTGCATTTATACATGGACGTTCATCTATAGCCTGTCCGTCCATGGGAGTGGATCTCTCCTTCAATGTGGTTCTCCTCAAGATTTCTTCTTTTTCCCACTGGGTTTGGAAGTTTTTTCTTGCCGAGAAGGAGGGTCTAAGGACAGGGGATGCCTGGGACTTTTCATGTATTTCTGTAGTTGATTATGTTTTTGTAAAGCCCTCTGAGACGACTTTGTTGTGATTTAGGGCTTTATAAATAAAATTTAATTTAATTTAATGGTTATTGTGGTACCCCCCTTGTTGTGTTGGTAGAGGACCAAGTCAACAAGGCTGGTAAACTAGGGCTGACAGTAATGGAACTGGGAGGAAGAAATGACAACCACTTCTGCAACAGATGTTGGCAGAAAGTGTTCGTAGCCCTGAGTCATGGCTGAAGGATAAATGTAGAACCATGCTTTCCGACAATGTTTACCAGAAGAACTTGGTGAGCATCGTAGTAGATGAGGTTATAAATAAACATCACGTATAAATGGTAAGTTTAAACCGCTTCTGTTGATGTGTATATACCTGATGAAAACTATTTTTGCCGGTTAAGCAGCTTAACTTCAACGTGAGTGGATGAAGCGACGCATCAGTCAAGAGACGGACAGATTTTTAATCTAATCACATGCAAGGATTTTAGATAAAGCCCCTCCTTTGAAAACACAGCGGGTGTTGAAGAGTCCCAGATGGTATTGTGAAATACCGTCAGGCAACAGTCAGGTTAATTCATTGTACAGTACAAAAAAAAAAAAAAAAAACAATTTAGAAAAGCACTCAGAGTGCAGACTCCACCAAGGCAGATCAGACCCCCTCATGAAAGACATGCATGTCCCTCCCCCAGTGATCACCACTATATTTTTATCATGTGTTCCTTTTGCTAGTATCAACATTCCTGAAAATATCAGCCAAATCCATCCATAACTTTTTTAGTTATTTTGCCACACACACACACACACACACACACACACACACACACACACACGCCTCCACCAATCACCCCCAAAATGTAATCAGTTGTTCCTTGTTCCTATATCAGTATTCCCTGAGATTTTCAGCCAAATCCATCCATCCATTTTTGAGATATGCTGCACACAGTCAGACACACAGATAAACACAGGCTATTCCTCTGCGGAGTAAATAAACAGAATCCTGGGATGTTGAGAAGAGAACAGAGTTAAAACTGGAGAGGTTAAAGACTACAGCATTAGAGCAGGGGTCTGCAGCTGCAGTCCTCGAGGGCCGCTGTCCTGCATGTTTTAGATCTATCCCTCTTTAAACACACCTGATTCAAATGATCAGCCTGTCATCGAACTCTGCAGAAAATTGATAACGACTGTTAGCTGTGGTGGGAGAGGGAAACATTCTAAACATGCACGATAGCTATTCTCTAGGATCACATTTGCAGACCCATGCATTGGACTCACATCTAGGTTCACTGCTGATACTGTAAAATGAAATAAACAATTGGTAGTTTCATCTGTCAATCAAAATTTAACTTCCCATACATGTCTCTGATAGGCCAATTTTTATGATTTTTTTTTTACATATATTGTTTCCATAAGTATTTATTAATGACAATATATAATGTAATATTTTTATATGTATATTCAACTGTTTTTAACCCTTTAACTCCTGAGACTAATGCAATTCCACAGTAAAAAAAAAAAAAAAAAAAAAGATAAAATAAGCAACAAAATGAACAAAAACTGCCAAAGTGATCAGTAAAATGAACTAACAAAATATGTAACGAACAAAGTAAGACACTAACGGAACACAATTGAAGAAAAATGATAAAATAAATAAAACGTAGAAAAAAATAAGCAACAACATCAACAGAAACTAATAATTATTCAGAAAATAACAAATAACATGAAAAAATACACACACAAAACAAACAAACAAACAAAGAAATGTAGTAATAATAATAATTTTAAAAAAAAGAAATAAATGACGAGTGTTGTAATTTGGTTCCAGTAGTTTTAGTTTGGCCTTTTTCTTTTTCTATATCAGTTGCTTTTCGACACCTCTACATCAGTTTCATGAACAAAAAAAACCTTGAATTATTCTGAATTTCCAAACTAAACCATCTATTCAGAACATGTCATCACTGATGCATCAGGAGGTTAAATGGTTAATGTCTAATTAATTGATTATATTTAGAAAGTAATATGTCTCTGTCAGTGTTTATATTCACGTCTGTTATTGTGTATCTTAGTTTAATATACCAGTGCTGGTCCATTCGAGACCGACCTTTATACCCTACATGTACTTGTTCCAGGAAAGTGTATTAAATTATTTCCAACAATCTTTATTTCATAGTTTTTCTCTTGGTCCCAGAGCTTCCACTAGTGTATGTGTATGTTAGAGGTTGTCCAATCATATTTCATCCATATTGTGTAACAACAGAAATCTGTCTGGACTCCTTTGGACTCAACAGTGCTGGATCTGTAGCTTCAAATAAAAGAAAGTGAACCTGTTGCCTTAACGCAATTCAATTCAATTCAATTCAATTCAGAGTTTATGTTGATTGAACAGTCATTAATAGTGAATATAATAAATTGGTTTAGGTTCACTAGTTGTTTTCCCAACTTCCAATGACTGAGAAGAAATGGATTTGATTGTAGATATATTAAAAATAAGATGTAGCCACAACTTTAGTGCACCCTTTAACGTAAATAGCTAGTTAACGATGGTGTAGCGATCGTAGCTGAAGCTAAATTAATTTCTGGACTGGTTGATGTTAATATTAAAACAAATATTAACGAAGGAACAAACAAATGAACACCACTGATCCCACTTCTGATTTAAGGAAATACATTTATGACTAGAGTCTATATCAGGGGCCAGAAACCCTGATCCTGGAGATCTATTATCATGTGTGTTTTACATATCAGATATAAAGGTTTTATATAATTGTATGATTCTTGAGTTTTGTGACAAAGCTGTAACAGAAGGTCAGTACAGCTTAAGATAACCCCAGGCTCTGAGGGGGATGGAGTCATTTACATTAGGAGAACAATGGAAGTTTCCAGAGGCAAGACATCCAACTGTTCAGAAGGAACGGAAAATTACCTGAAGGACAGGGGTGGGGGGGGGGGGGGGGGGGGGGGCAATTTTGGAATTACCCCAAAGCAGAGAAGGTGATAAAACTGCTTGCCGAAAGGACAGTTGGTTGCTGCAAACATGCACTCTACATTGAACAAAAGACTTTTTAACTTTGTGACTTGTAATTTTGTAATAATATTTAATTGTTAATTATATTTGTGATATTAAAATAATGAAAAGACAATGTGAAGACTCGAACGTTAATTCTTACCAACCGCTCATATGCAAAATAAGTATATGATCTTAATTAAGTAAGATTCATATATTTTTTTCCCTCTTCTGACATACTTGACTCAAATGATGAGCCTATCATTAAGCTCAGCAGCAGCCTGATGATGACCATCAGCTGTGCTGAACAAAGGAAATATTGAAAATATGCAGGATAGTGACTCTCCAGGACCAGGGTTGTTGACCCCTGGTCTATATGCTGTTCTAATTGTATATTATCTGATATGCATTGGATGCTAATTTTAATTCAAGCACAAAATAATCATCAAAACATCATTGAAAATGGTCAACATTTTTTTTTCTTGTACTCGAAAAGGAGTGGGAAGAAGTGAAACTTATATTTGTGGCAAGATGTGCAGCTCCAACACACCGCAGAAACTCCTCCAAAGCACCACCATGGATGAATCTGTATCCAAACACGTCTCTCCATTGACTTTATGTGTAATCTCGATACGCGAATGTTAAAATTCCCGTTCGGTGTGGCCGTACCATAACAATAGTCACTTTGTAGTCATTGTATTCGTGTATGAAAAAGAACAATACAGTTTTATGTGATTTGAAGCATTTATAGTGAAACTTTACATGAAATCCACCCTGCCTCTGACCCCACCATTCATCTTTCCCTTCCATTCTTTTGGGGATCTGATATTATCATAAGATATTCTCAAAATTGTATTAAAAATCTTTTTTTTCCTAATATTCCTATTAATTGTAATATTGAATTTCTTTGCCCAAAGTTAATTAATCTGTCAGCATTAGGGTTAGAATGAAGAATTATTCTATTCACACATATTATATTGTGCGGGTAGATGTGGAAGGATGAGTCGAGGTATTCCACACTGGTGATTTTATCAAGACAACTGTTAACAGTTACCATTGGCCCTAACTGCACCCGACAACAAGGAAAGGCAGGTTTATTTATATAGTACATTTCATATACAAGACAATCCAAAGTGCTTTACATGAACCATTAAAAGCATTACAGCAGGGAAGCAAAAAGTAAAAGAAAAGAAAAATTACAAAACACAAAACAGCTAAAGCAGATACACAGATAAAAAATATAAAATCAAAACTCTCTTACAGTAATTCTGCTCTGTTCCTTCGCTCATTTCTCATCACGCCCTCATACCACTGTCATTCATTCATCCATCTCTCAAAGCCACACCCACTCTGTGTTTTATATCCTGTGGTCATCTGCATCCACACACTGATACATAGAATAAAAGTCAACGAGCAGATCATTCCTCATATGTTAAATTTTCTCAATGTAAATTGTCTAATATCATTAAAAATATTATTAACCTTCTGTTAAAAATCTTCTTTTTCAAATATAAATAATATATCAAAGGAAATACTTTACAGAAATAGCGTGAAATGAAGCTACACGAATATATCCTCATTCCAATGGAGACCCCCGAACGTCCTCATTAAAATCAGCCCTGTAACACCTTACATGGACGTATTTTAAGTTACGTTGGGGTTAACGGATTAACGAGGGAGAACATAAATCAGCCCCTGCTGAGTTATGTTCATTGGGTTTTTTTTTTTTTACTTCACTAATGTTATTCATTCTCACTAGTTGAGAAACCTGTCTGTGATGCAACACCTGTTATTTTTCTGTACAGTATTAATGGTGTAGCACTGATATTAAAAGTCAGGGTGAATACCACTGAGGCATCAAATCAGTGGAGAGATAGTCGACAGATACAGCAGTGAGTGACGAATAAAAAGAAAAAAAAAACAAAGTAAATGAATGACGAACATGAACGCAGATGCTTCCACGCAGGAGAACTACACGGTACATTTGAGTCATTAACATCCCATCATGCTCCTTGGCACGTAATAACACACTGAGGAATCCACTTGATTCTGCCGTTTGGATGGAGGTAGAAAGACGAAAGGTCTCATTGACTTTGAAAAAAAAAAAGGTTCTTCGCGTGGAACGTGTTAGCAGAGGCGACAAGTAACTAAGTAAAAGTACTTCATTACTATACTTTTTATTTGAGTATTTATTTTTCTGACAATTTTTTACTTTTACTCCCTACATTTTTGTTTTCAAATTAAACAGATGTGACAGTATGAAAAATAAGTCAGCAGAGGGAAAATCAATGGAGGAGAGAAACTGTGACTTTATATATTATGGTTATATGACTATTATCTCACAATTCTGACTTTTTATCTCATAATTTTTGATTTGTTATTTCACAATTTTTGACTTTTTCCTCTTTTTTTAAGAATTCTGATGATGATTTTTAATCTCAATTGTAATTTTTTTTCACCCAGTCTTTCCTAAATTTTCTACCCATACCCATATAACTGAGTACAGTGACCCTATCAAACACATTATATACACAGTAACTTACTTTTAAAGGCTTTATTTTAGATACTTTTGAAACATTTCAGATTTTTCCTGGTTAAATAAGTACTGTATTATTGCCTTCATGGCAAAAAAAAAGCAGTTTTACTTTTTACATTTGTGCATTACTACAATTGTGAAATTGTGCTTTTTTACTTTTACTTAAGTAAAGGAGTTGAATCACTACTTCTACTTTTACCAGCGTATTTTTTTCATACCAATAAATTAAGGAACATCCCTCCCCCCATCTCATTCAACCCAAGAAATACTTAAATACATTTAATCTCCATTCACCAGTTTTTCTAGCATATATGGGGATTGGATCTATTTGCTTTATTCTACTGTGGAGGATTTTATTTTTATTTTTTTTGGCACCATTTGATTCTCCTTTAGAGAAGTTCTAAGTGGTTACCTTTGTCATGTGATGAAATATTTCTATCCTTATTGCAGCGTTTACGTTTGATGATCCATAGGCCATGAGGGCTCACTGAAGGGTTTGATGAAAATAATCTTAATCACATATATCTTTCACAGTTACTGGTAATTAACCCATCTGGGAAATGTTTAGATCTTTGTTGTCGGTCTTGGATATTAAACTCATCGTAGCTGAGGGGTCACATACAACCTGGTTGGATGTCAATTGGTAGAGCGGTTCATCCAATGATTGAAGGATTAGTCGTTAAAATCCTGGCTCTGACTTTCTACATGTCAAAGTGTCCTTGGGCAAGACACTGAACCTTGAATTACTTGAGGTGGGTCTGGCAGCACCTACTTATGCATGAGTTTGTGTGAATGTGAGGCTAATACAGCACTATACAAGTGTCATCCATTTACTATGTCAAATATTATAAATAATACATTTTCAGTTTGAGTTTGTGCATAAAAAGAACATCTATTATGAAAATGAGGTGTAATGGTACACAAAAATAAGAGTTCGGTACACATCTTGGTTTTGAAGTCACGGTTCGGTTTACCTTTACCAGAGTAGCATCCAGCTAGGTTTTGTTCCGTTGTTTGTTCTGAAAACATGCAAGGGAAATACACAGGCTTTATTTTCACAGAGAGCACATGAACCAGTTTCCTCCGCCATGTTTTCCAGCTTTTGCAGCAGCTACTGTGGTGCCGTCTTCTCTTGTAGATGCTAATGCTAATGCTACTTCAGATTTGCTGCAATAGGGGGTGGGCATAACCCCATGTGGGTGACGCCAATGTCCCTGTGATGTGTAATGGACAGGCTTTTTCTGAGTGGCTCGTTTCTCTGTTGTTTTCTATGAATGGGAAATACAGCCAGTGGAGGGGACGCACCACGCAGCAAAGGCACCATGTGTTGGTAAGTCAACGTGACCCATCCAATGGGAGCTTGCATTGGATGTTATGGGTCTGTCTCCTGTCTTCTGTCTCAGAGTCAGAGAATGGGAAACGAGAAACTAAGCCATTTCCGATTTCCAATCTCAAAACGGGTACTTTTCTGTAGTTAATTTCCTCCCGAATTGGAATTGGGGAAAATAAAAAATAACAATGACAGTTTTTCATCACTGATTTTACTGCCAGTGTTTGCTTGAGGCCCATGGATCCGGGATCCCACCTCGGCCAATGCGTGCCACGACCAGTGTTCTGTCAAAATGGGCATCCCATCACATTGGGCTCCCAAGTGCTTCTGAGCGTGACCATGACCACCAGGTGTTTTCACAGAGAAAAATCCGGTCAATCCAGGCATCACCAGCCAGATGTGCAATTGACTTGGACGCTGGATGTAAGGGGCAGCTGTGGCTCAGTTGGTGGCTCTGGCTGTCCACATGTTGAAGTGTCCTTGGGCAAGACACTGAACCCTGACTTACACTCCCAGTAGAACCGACAGAACCTTAGAAACCTACTGGTGTATGAGTGTGTGTGAATGGGTGAATGTGAAGCTAATGTAAAGCGCCTTGAGCACCATGAAGGTGGGAAAGCACTATATAAGTGCAGAATATTTAGCATTTAATACTTTGAATGTGTATTTATTTTATTATGAATTTGACCAGTAAATATATAATCAATCAAATGCGTACGATAGATCGGATATTGATGTTAGTACATTTTTAGTATGTTTTGTATGATAGAAACATTGTGCACATGAGTTGCCTGGGTGTTATTGTTCATGTAACAATAGCCTACCTAGCTCATTTCGATGAGGGTGCCCACTTTGACAGAACACAGGCTCTGGGTCCGGATTGAAGGGGAAGGTAGTTTGTAGCTCCCAGACTTTGCCACTTTCCAGGGCCATAGACCTACTTGCTACGCCTCCTATCCCCTAGTCGTGAGGCCTCAGGAGGGATGGAGTTCTTCCAAAGCAATTTTTGCAAATACATGGAAGCCTTGGATCCGACTAAGACATGTTATCTATGTTTTTCCTTTAATTTGTCATCAGTCTATACAGACGTTGTCCATTGGGTTAGAATGTTTTCTGTTCAACTAGTTTGACATAGACAGCAGAATATTACATGAAATAAAATCCATTACATTTGTGTCATATGACTAATTGAAAAGCGTTTAAAGCGGGGTCACGGGCTGGGTTCATCATCATATAACACAGCCGTAGATCTGAGCAGTGCTGCAGAAATACGACTGTTAATACTGAATAAATCCTGTGATCTCCTCATTCCTGTGCAGTGCAGAGCCAGACATAACCCACTTTTTTTCCTCTGCACTGAAGTCAATTTTATTGTATAATTCGACATCAAGGATCCTTGTCTCGTCCTCAGTGGTAGGAAAAACCGACGTGTGTTAATGCATGTAAAGCCTGTATTAGCATTTCCGACTCCTAGTGATGTGCAGTAAAACTATTTAGATAACATTCACTTCCAAATCCATCTTAGCTTCATTTTTAACATGTACTTTGATGATAAACAGTCTCAGCCATTGTCACTGCTTTATCATATTTGGGAAAAGAAAAAAAAATGGTACTGAATATAATTAGTACAGGACAGAGAGAAACATGGCGACTATGGTGAAATACTTGGAACTAGTTTAGATTCATGTTATTTCCGAAATCCAACCCTTTTCCAGTTCTATTTTTCACAACTGTTAAAACAGTTTAAAGCAGCTTCATGCTTGAGCTGTGCACTGTTTCTATATCACTCTGATGCAGTTATATCATACATTGTAATTGTCTGATTACACTAGACCTGCAGCCATCAAGTGTTTTAATATTGAAGTACCGTACTGATTAGTGCTTCAATGAATTGACTATTCAGATAAAATGGGATTTTGCAAAATTGGGCTGTGACAAAGTCAAATATAACGTCCATGAAAATGGAGTTGGTAAAGAATTGGCTAGATTGTTTACTTCCAACATCACCAAATTTACAGTGCCATTTAAATACTGATTATTAAAATCTGGCCTATTAACCTGTGCTCGTCTGATCCTGAGGTGTTAGAAAGAACCCCAAACTCTTACTGTAGAAATATGGAAATGGCTGCATGTGAAACAAGTATTCAGAGAATGTCTAATCTCGCCCCCATTTTGTGCCAATCTAACGTTTCTATGACAACCTGTTCTTGAATTATAGCCAATAATGTGATTTTTACCTTTTTGCTAAATGTGACCTTGACCTTTGACCTTTTCCAATATTGATCATTGTATTATATGTATATATGTGTCAATGTGTGTAATATTATGATAATAAAACCAGTATTGATTAAGTTATAGTGTGATATGTCTATGTTTGACACACAAACATGTTGCACAAGTCAATTTTGCGACATTTGACCATTGACCTCTAGAGATCTCAAAACCTCTTGGTTGTAGGTGATAACACCAATTATGAGAATTGTAGAAATCTTCTCTCTGCATCATTTGGTACCAATCTGAAAGTTCTGTGACCCTCCGTTCTTGTGTTATAACCAATAATGTGATTTTGACCTTTTAGTTAGTTGTGACCTTGACCTTTGACCTTTACTAAAATGGATCATTGCATCTGATGTGCATTCGCTATATGTATATGTCCATGTAATTTCATGGTGATATCTCAAGTATTTATTGAGTTGTAGCATGATATGTCTCTGCAGGCACACACACACACACACACACACACACACACAGGGTGATTATAATGATCTCTCCCAACCAATTTTGGGCGAGATTAAAAGTGCAGATGAGATTTAATGATGGAAATTAAGCTGTTAATGAACAATGGGAGAGTTTTATAGATGTTGTGTATGTAAAGAACTGTAATGTGAATTCTATCATATGAATGAACATGATGATGGACCAGACGTGCTGTGTTGGACCCTCTCACCTTTTCTTTGGACAATTTGTGATGAACATTGCCTGCTGTTATTTTTACTGTTTTGTATTTTTGTTCATGTTTAAAAAAGAAAAAAGAAATACAATAAAATTGTGAAAAGTTTCATTATGCTGTGCCCCATTTTGTCAGTGCTTTGGGGAAATGAACCGTGCAAAACGTTCTTCCATTCACCGAAGAATGCAATATTCTTACATAGTAGCTCGAAATAAAGAGTTAAACAAAGCTGTGTGTGTGTGTGTGTGTGTGTTCCTATTTTCCTATCTTTATAGGAACATTGACTTGTTTACACAGTCACGTCATGAGGACCTCTGACACCATGGGGATCAAAATGCATGTCCCCACAAGGCTTTAACATAAATGTGAACTTGATTAAATATGCAAATTTATGTAAATGATATCCCCTATAAACACATCACCTTCAATTTTCTATAAAAGGTGGAAAGAAAAGATGCATTTTTCTAAGTTTTCAAGATGCACTTGCTTTTTTCCATATTTATTTTATTCTTGTTTTATATATATATATATATATATATATATATATATATATATATATATATATATATATATATATATATATATATAATATGTCTATAATATTATATATAATATTATATATTAATATTATATAATATTTCTTACTATTTTTCCATTTATTTTATTTATTTGTTTATTGTTGAATCATATTTGAATTATGTATTATTTATTTATTTCATTTTTTAAAAATATTTTTTAATAACATTAATAAAAAAAATTAAGTCACTACCCAAAGGTGACTTTTCCTATAACTGATAATTATAAACTTGGTCCTCATGAGACCTGCGTGTGTGTATAAATAAAGGCCCCCACTAGTAAAATAAAATTGATGTGTCCTTTATAAATACATGCATTTGTTTATTTTCTGTAAGTCCCCATAAAGCATGATGGAAACAGGAAACAAGTATACATTTTTATGTATTTAATATTGATTTATGTATTCATTTTGAAATTATAGTTTTGTATTTATTAATTCATTTCTATTTATTATTTACATTTAATTGCATTTTAATTTTTTATAATTATTTTCTTTAATTGTATTTTTTTTATTATTATTGTATTCGTTCATTTTTACTTTTAAAATATTGTTTGTATTTAAATAATTTAAAAATCTTTACAATTATCAGTTTTATTTCATGAAAAAAAAAAAATACCCATTGGCTGCTTGATTACAAACTGGGTCCCCATTGAGACATGTAAACGAGCATGTGTGTGTGTGTGTGTTTTAATATAATCATTTCTTTCCTGCTACTTTTCTTATACTTCCATGTTGCCACTGAAACAGTCACCACACATTTTCCTCTGGGATTACTAAAGTATTCTGATTCTGAACATTCCCATCGTTGTTTTTTTTTTTTTTTTTTTTTTTTCCCAACGTCGTGGACTGGTTTATTTGTGCTTTAGCATAAATCTACTGCCAAAACAATAAAATATTGTCCTATTTTTACATTACTAGGCTTTTTTCTCTCTACCGCTACTCGCTCTCTCTATTAGGTCTATTGCTCGCTCAACCATCGCTTCCATCCTCGTTCTAACTTTAAGTATAAGTCAGACATGTTCCATACTTTACCTTTAAATAAAACCTAGCTGTTTTTCTAGCTGCGGTTGTTCTGAATGCATGTATTGTGGACTCCGCTGTCGACAGTATTTGTCAGTGTTCCAAACTGAAAGTGACCTCGTTGCTGTTGTGCAAATACCACCGGGCGCCCCCCTGTCTTGGCGTGGTAAAAAGTCTGTGGGGTTTCGCCCTGGCGAGTCTTTAAGTGACAGAAACTAATTCTCAACACATCAGTCAAGAGGGGTACAGGAGGGGACCCACTGTGCCAGCGAGCAGTGGTGGAGGTAGCACTATTAGCTAAAGAAACCTGATTTTCTCTCTGTCTTTGTCCTCTGTACCTTTATTCACCCCCTTAGGCGTCTACGCGGGTCAGAGTTCAGTTTTATGAAATGTGTGCCGATGTGCTAAGAGCATCCCTGGAGAAAACATGACTTTTGACTGCAGTCTGTAATAGAGCTATAGCCATTACTGCAGTCTGCAGTGAATACTTTAGCATTTGGCTTATGCTTCTGTTATATGCATAGAACTGTAGCTGATTTTTAACCTTTAAAGACTCAAACTTCCACTGGTGACCAACAGCATGTACTGACATAAACTGTCCATCCATTAAATCTATCAATATCATGGGTGTAACATTGTGTATGGACGTGTCCATAACAATATTTGGATGTTTTTAAAATGTCCGTACCAATTTTTGAATAGGAAATGACATGACATTTGGGAAACAAAAGGTTACTGTATTTTCTGGACGATAAAGTGACACTTAAAAGACTTTAAATTCCTCCAAAAACCACAATGCACCTTATATATTAATTAATACTGGTTGTGCTTAGTGACTGGAAATTTTGAATTTTATCTCATAATTTGGACTTTTTAACGATTTAGCTTTTTTATTTAATGATTTTGACTTTTTATTTCATGATTTTGACTTCACTTAATGCACTTTATAATCCTTATATATAAAGAAACTAAAAAATAAACCATTCATTGACAGTGCGCCTTATATTGACTAAATATTGTCATCAAAGAACCTTTATCACGTAACAAAAACGAGACGTAAATGTGGGTCTTGTGACGATATCTATAATGAAATATATAATGCAGTTATAGATGACCAATAAAAAAAAAACAGATAAAATGTGGCTTAAGAAATAAAAAACATTCCTAAAATGCCTTAGTTTTTGTTGACAAAAACAAAATGAGACGTTATTTTAATTATTTTAGCCGTGTTCTTATTTATTTATTCATTTATTTTATTGTTTATTTATTTTTTTGTTGCCATCTCCTGTGAGGAAGTCATCAAATTACTTTTCATGATTATCAATATGACCCATTTGGATGTTCAGAGGCTCCATAGTTATCATGGAAATATCATCATTTTCTACTACATTTATTCAAAAGTAAAACCCATGGAGTTGCATCAGTGACAGTTTTACCTTCAGTTAATAACATCTTTTTCTGAAGAACTCACATTTTTCCTCTATTTTTGTTGTTTTGATATAATAACCTTTGAATTAACTCCAAAATCTTGTGAATATCTAAATGAAATATAATACATTAATCTTGAAAAATATAAAATTTGCAATGAAAAATACAAAATTTAGAGGATAGTGTTATAATTAGGGCTGTCAAAAATCAACGTATTAACTTTGATGCATGAATTACGAGAACTTTAGTCAAGATTTTTTTTCCCCCCAAGTGTTTATTTTTCTCTTTAGGCATGAAACCAGTTTTTTATGGAGTTATTTCAGCTGGACAACATGTGCTTTGAATTGAAAAAAACGTGTAGTTAAAACACAATATCAGAACACTATGAAATAAAACTTTTTCAATGCAGTTTTTGTTTAATAAGTAATAAATAATTACAGCCTAATAATCACAAGCAATTAATTTATAGGTAAACATATTAGTGTCGAACACGTATTAAAGGGATAGTTCACAGTTTTTCACATTAATCTGTATGACATAACTGTCTTTACCCCTGACAGTGTCCTGTGAGTCGAGTTCTGGTCCGGTTTTGGTCAAAGCGAAAGTAGTTCCGGCAGGTTTCCTGGAGTCACGAAAATAAAATGTGTGTCTTCTCAAAACAATATGTGTTTGAATGAGTGATTTATCTGCATAACCAAACAATCACGGAACAAAAACTCACATCTCGTAATTACTTGGAGCTACTTTGTGAGTCGTCACTGCTAACAGCTGTGCACGTGTGTGTTACCATGGTGGACGTCTGCGCTCTAAGAGTGCTTTTCTAGAGTCGTTTTGATTCATTCTCACCTCAGAATACTAGTGGAAACCCTACACGGTACTGGCACGTTGGTGAGTTTATCATAGTATAGATAAAGTTGTCAAGGGGAAATGATTTCCTAAGAACACAGACACAATGGTTGAACAATGGGCAAATATTTTCTGTGAATAAAGGGATGATTTTTCTATCTTTGGAAAGTGTCTGTGGTATAAACAAGGTAATAACCTCTGAGGTCTTGTGCTGTCAAATAAATAAAGCTCTCCTTGGAGCCAAAGAACGCCCTCCAGTGCATCCATGTCAAGTAGGCATCTTAGAGGGTGTTCTCCTTTGTCACACAAACAGCACAATAAAACCACAATCATTACTCAATGTGAAAAGAGCTACCTAGAAGAGGAGATAATATCATATTATTCTAGGGTTTTTGTTTGTTTGTTTGTTTGTTTGTTTGTTTTTTCTGGTCTCAAATTCATCTGCAGATGTGATTCAATGTTGCCTCAGTTTTCAGTGGTTGATTCTTTTTCATTTTTTTCATAAACAAACCTCACATCCCTGCAGCCTCCTTTGTTTCTAGGCCTGTGAAAATGGTCTTATAACAATGATAAATGTTCATTCGCTCTTGCAATGAGATGCAGTGGGTGCGTCCAAAACACCATTCTTGAAATCTGTCTCACTGCTATCAGGGCCTAGAAATGAATACAGATCAGTGTTTGAAACAGACCTGACATGTGTCGGAAGAAACAGCTGGTGTTGGCTTTTGCCTGTTGCCGCCCATAAACATGGATTATAGTAAGATTAGATGGTGTCAATTATTATCAGGTCTTTGGATTTCACATATTCTAGTTGTAGAGGTGGGAAATAACTGACTAGAAATAATTTGTTACTGTACTTAAGTAGGTTTTTTTTTCAGTTTTCTGTACTCGAATATTTATTTTTCTGGCAATTTTTTTACTTTTACTTCTGACATTTTTGCATAAAAATCTGCACTTTATCCTCCTTAAATGTTACTTTTTCAAACTAAACAGATGTGACAGTATGAACAATACGTGGCTTCAAAGAAATTGTGAAAGTGTGAAAAGAAATTGTGACTTTCAATATTATAATTAGGACTTTTTATCTCATAATTGTGACTTCTGATCTCAGAATGTATTTATTTTCTCATCTCAATTGTGTAATTTGATCTAATAATTTTGAATCTTTTGATCAGAATTATGCATTTCTTATCACATATTAATGGATCCCTTTTTTTTTTTTTTTTTTTATTCAATTGTGACTTTATTCCCCATTTTTCCTAAATGTCCTGCCCATTTCTACAAAACTGAGTACTGTGACCTGATGAAACACTTCATCTACACAGTAACTCACTTTTAAAGTTGTTTTTGGATACTTTTGAAACTTTTCAGCTTTTTCCTGGTTAAATACGGATTATTTCATCTATGGCAAAAAAAAAAAAGCTTTGTTTTACTTTTGTACTTTATTACATATCAGAAATTGTACTGTGTTGAAAAATTACAATAATATCAGAGTTAAATGTTAATGCATAAATGTACTTTTTGGACCCACCCCCCAACAACTCTTCAGGAATCTGACTAACGGACAGATAACATCTGAAGAAGGAGGGGTCAATGGGAAGGTGTTATAAAACTGTGTCTGAGCCCCCCCCCCCCCTTTAGTGTCTAATGACCCCTCTTGGGTCATGGATGATCAAAGACTCAGACTGGACTTTCTGACAAGTGACTTTTTAATCTTAAAAGTAATTTTATGCTAAAATATATTGTAATACTGTAACTGATTGTAAACTATGATTGTGATATTAAATTAATGAGAAGACTCTAAGAGGTTTATATTAACCAACCACTTAGGCTATAAATATAATTTGAGTAGAGTTAAATATACTTACTTAATAATTACATAAAAAGTATTAGTTAATTATTTTTTTTTCCCAAAACAGTAGTTTTTTACTTAAAGGAGTTGAATCAGTATTTCTACTTTTACCAGAGTATTTTTTCAAACAAGTCACTGTACTTCTACTTCAGTACAGAATGTGAGTATTTTGACACTTCTGAAGATGTTGTAGAAGATGATTGTGTTTCCATAGTAACTACAGACCCTGTGAACATGTATCTGAGAACCATGAAAAGATAAACTGTATTTTACACCAATTATTTACATGTATTGATATAATTAGTGGATGTGAGTATGTTTTGACATACCTGTATAGTTGTAAAAAAATAAAATAAAATAAAAAATATATATATATAATGTTAAAATGTTTGAGTAAGAAAGTGTAATGTGATGCCTATATTTGAAAAGCCCATTAAAAGTGAATTGTATTTTACCAATCACAGACGTATTGTGACGAGGACCTCAAAGTGAAAATAAAGAGAAACTCTTCACTCACAGGGATCAATATCTGAGGAAATAACAAACCCCAAAAGAGTATATTTAGCCACATGCAACCTGACATCTGTTGTGCTAACAGCCAGAGAGAGACTTGCAACCCACATTCCCTTGTGTTCAACTTCAAATGGAACCAATTACTCGACTGTTTGCTTTCTATTGTACAAAGTGGTAAAAGACAACAGACCTTACCACATTGTTTCCCTCTGCTACCATAAAGCTCCACCAGATAACTTTAGAGCAAGAATT
Source organism: Siphamia tubifer (assembly GCA_020466265.1). Taxonomy (NCBI): domain Eukaryota; kingdom Metazoa; phylum Chordata; class Actinopteri; order Kurtiformes; family Apogonidae; genus Siphamia; species Siphamia tubifer. The sequence goes on along the minus strand of CM035788.1, from coordinate 32,374,302 downwards.
TCAAAGTGGTTAAAAAAAAAACAAATAAATAAATACAACCCACTTGCCTCCCTTTGTTCATGTCAAATTTATATAAATGTAATTAATTCTGAATCAGTTACACAAACCGCTCAGTCTAACTGTAACTAAACATTCACCAGTGGACTTAATCTCACTTTGTTTTATTGCATAAATTACTCATCGAATCAACAAACACATTGTGATGCATACAACGCACAATGAAGAATCACACTTTATTTCAATAGAAAAATTATATCTGCAAATGCATTTCCATTTCCAACATTTTGTTTTTTCTTTTCTCCCAAACAGGATTCATGTGTTTTTATGCTGATTAAATCAGGTTGTTTTTAGTCCAAGTCATCATGGTTCTGTTTTAATAAGTTAAGTTTTAATCATTTAATATTATGAAATGAGGTGATTGACAGCTGTAATGAACAAGTGATGTGCAATAATATGATATTCATTTATCAGACATTATGCCACTTTCTCTACAATCCTAAAACACAGTAAGCATATGTACACTGGGTTTTTTTTTTTTTCTGAACAGGATAATACGAAAACCATGTCCACATAGAATCAGCGAACACCCTCTTGTCAATTTACCAACTGAACCTGTTGTGTTCATACCGCAGCCCTGTTGAGCCGCATTTTGTAATAACGGTGCATTTTGTAATAAAAAGGGCTCTAAATTAACACCCTCCAACCCGCCAAAAATCAGGTGAAAATCCATTTTGGCAGGTAACAAAAAAAAACTTACTAGCCACTTTGGCTAGTGGCGAGTGATATAATTTTTTTTTAGAAAAGTGTCCTGATTAGAAAGCCTTCTCTAGTCCCGAACACCGACAAGACGAAAGGTTCCTACATTTCCCATGAACTCTACCGTGATGACATCGCATGCATCCATTGGCTGCGTCAGGCTGCGTCCTCATTGCATTCGTTTTCGAGCATTTTCCTGCGGTTGACTCTGAGGTGAAGAAGAAGACGTTAAGAGATAGAAGAAGCAGAATATTTTCTGAAGCGTGTGTTGTGTCAATGAGATGGAAAAAAAAAGAATGTGCCGGTGGTTGGGAGGTTCGGAGTGTGGGGGTGAGAAAAGGACAAAGGCTGGAGGGGATGTTGTCGAGTCTGAGGTAACGGTAAAGAAAAAGCAGAGGACATTTAACCTAAAATGGCTTGGGGGTCGTGAGTGGCTGGTGTTCGACACGGAGAGAGACATAATCTATTTCACACGATTTTTGCAATTTTCTACTTTTTGTTACAATGAAATGTTGTAGAAGTATATAAAAGTTCAGAATATTTGAACATGTTAATATTCTGCAATTCCTTGTTTTTGAAGAAATTATATGGGAACAACTATTGAGGAAAATTGAGCAACAAGATGTGATGTGAGTGTATGTTTACAGATATTTAATGGGGACAGTGGAGATAAAAAATTTAAGAAGTTAGGAGTTAAATGTGAAAATGCAAAAAAAAAAAAAAAAAAAAAAAAGTGATCATATATTTGAAGAAATTATATGGGGACCAATTGAGAAAATGTACTGTAAGGGCAACAATATGTGAGTCTATGTATTGTATAAATTGTAATATAGGTGAGAAAAGTAAAGAAGTGTTAACAGTGAAAGGTGAGAAAATGTAAAAGCAAGATGTTTTAAGAGTTAAATGTGAAAATGTAAAAAAAAAAAATGTGATTATATGTTTAAAGAAATGAATTATTTCAAGAGGAAAAGGTTAAATAAAATAATTTAAAGAAATTTGAAGGCGTATGTCTCATTTTGACCAGGGGAAAAAAATGGCTAGTTGAATTTCTGATTGGCTAGTAAGTTAATTTAGAGCCCTACTAATAAACGTCCAAAATGTAATAAGTTTTTCATTGAATTTTGTAATAAACTGTCGCATTATGTAATAATTTATTAAATTTTGCAGCAGCAGGGTGCGTTAGTGGTGTGGTATTAAAACTCAAGGAGCTGTTCCAAATTATTTACGGCTTGGCTGGACATATTAGACATATTAGACATATGGACAATTTGAAATTATGGAAATATTTTGGAAATAGAAATTTTGTTGTTTATTTAACCTTTTGAGGCAATTTCATATTTGTTTAAAATTAATGTTAGTGGATAAATTACACAGCAGCTCTGTAAACAAGCAGAAGACACTTACATTGTTTAACCTCTTAAGCCTCAAGGGGGTTTTCTGGCAAATTCGTCCTAAAATGCATGCCCAAATAAAAATAAAATACAATTGACAAACAAACTATGATTTAAAATTGTTATTACATAATGCACCATGTTATTAAATTTTTGAGAAAATAAAACATTTGCAAGTGCGTTTTGGAATAATCTTCTAAAAATGTAATAATTTATTACATAATGCAAAATGTATTACAAAATGCGTTGGGGAAGTTTCTTTCATTAAAGTGAAAATTATGAGAAAAAAAGTCCAAATCAGTAGATTAAAAAGTCTAAATTATTAGATGAAAAATTTTTATCATTAGATAAAAAGTGAAAATTCCCAGTTACTAAGCATAACCAGAATTAATCCATATATAAGGTATGGACATTTTAAAAACAAATATTGGTATGGACACATCTATCGTGTCCATACGCAATTTTCTGCCCATGCGCACACACACACACACACACACACACACACACACATATATATGAAAAACACAAATTCCTCAAATAGTGGTCGAGACAATCCTGTCATTCCAAAGCACAGGTACAGTTATAAACACAGTATAACTATCCTACCTCTACCTCTGATTGTCTTGGCCAGTATTTGGGGAATGTGTGTTTTTCGTAGGGATGTCGAAGTCAGTTACAGAACTATATACTTACTCCTCGATAACAGCAGCAATAACAGATATTTTCTCTTCAGTGTGATCCAAACAGCAGTGCATGTAAGTGTGTACTTTATCATCATCAATAAAGATCTTCATTTCATGTCACAGAGCTTCAGTAACGGGTCACCATCTAAGAAAAGCCACTGTTTTAAAATTAAATCCACTCGCTAATGCTGCCAACATTTACACAGTGGTTAATAATAATGTTATTAACCACTGTAATATTAATATTACAGTGGTTAATAACATTACATTACATCACATTACATTAATAATAATGCTAGTCAACCTGTCCCTGCTGGTGTCTGGGTTAGACTCTAGCTTCCAAACCACCTTAACAAGGATTAAAAATGAGGGAATAACTAAATGTTAGGGAAGCATGTGGGCTAGCATTAGCTCCTAAAATAATCCTGGGTTTTTTTTCTTACCTGTAGGCTAGCAGTGAAAGTGCAAGCAGGAGTAAAAATAAATAAAATAGGCATATGCATGAAGTATAATGATTTTCAGTTTATTTGCTAAACAACTCCATCTCTATCCTTTAATTATTGTAAAATAAACAGCAGCAGTTTAGAGAAGTAGAGCAGCCGATGAACATCTTTATATCCACACCTAATTAGAAACTACAGAATTAGGGAGACGTCATTATTAAGGTTATAATGTTCTACTAATATAACCATTGAAAGACCAGAAGAAAAACTAAATCTATGTGTACTGTACATAGCACCCAAAAAGGCTTGAATTCATTGCAAACTGTCTCTAAATAGGGACCACAATTTACATTTGCATAGAAATAAATAAGATTAACATACAATTTGTCTCTTTTCATGCAGATATATGCAAATACTCTTCGTAACAAAAGACGTCAGTGTGGACGCTTACATGTTCTTCTGCTGGTGTGAACTGTGCACAAACCTACCTCTGAATCACTATTTTTCTCCATTTCAATATCTTTGTCCAAATCTTTACAGAAGACTTTGTATGAGTTCAATGATAGTGAACTAATGTTTATTGATGTAAGATACAAAGACTCCTAATTTATGTGTGAAAAAAGAAAACACTGATGGTCTTTTTGTTTCATTACCAATCCATATATTACACTAGGGAACACAATTTTTGTTATTTTGTTATTTTTTTGTTATATATATATATATATATATATATATATATATATATATATATATATATATATATAAAATGTTCCCCTCGCCCCACGTGGGCGGTGTCTCCTTCAGACTCGGGTCCTCTACCAGAGGCCTGGGAGCCTGAGGGTTCTGCGCAGGATCTTAGCTGTTCCTAGCAATGCGCTCTTTTGTACAGAGATCTCTGATGTTGTTCCTGGTATCTACTGGAGCCATTCTCCCAGCTTGGGGGTCACTGCCCCTAGTGCTCCGATCACTACTGGTACCACTGTTGCCTTCACACTCCACATTTTCTCTAACTCCTCTTTCAGCCCTTGGTATTTCTCAAGCTTCTCATGTTCTTTCTTTCTGATGTTGCTATCACTGGGGACTGCTACATCTATCACCACCACTGTCTTCTCATGTTTATCCACCACCACGATGTCAGGCTGATTGGCCATCACCATCTTGTCAGTCTGGATCTGGAAGTCCCACAGGATCTTGGCCTGTTTGTTCTCTGTCACCTTTGGGGGGTTCTCCCATCTTGACCCTGGGACCTCCAGTCCATACTCTTTACAGATGTTCCTGTACAGTATGCCTGCTACCTGGTTATGCCTCTCCATGTATGCCTTGCCTGCCAGCATCTTACACCCTGCTGTGATGTGCTGGACTGTTTCAGGGGCTTCTCTACACAGCCTACACCTGGGGTCCTGTCTGATGTGGTAGACCCTGGCCTCTATTGCTCTGGTGTTCAGGGCTTGTTCTTGTGCAGCCATGAGTAGCACCTCTGTGCTGTCCTTTAGTCCAGCCTTTTCCAGCCACTGGTATGTCTTTTCCATATCAGCCACTTCCTCAATTTGTCAATGGTACACGCCATGCAAGGGTTTGTCCCTCCATGATAGCCCCTCTGGTTCCTCGACCTTACTGGGCTTTTGTTGCCTGAGGCATTCACTTAGCAGTTGGTCATTGGGGGCCATTTTCTTGATGTATTCCTGGAGGTTCGCCGTTTCCTCCTGGACAGTAGTTCTGACACTTACTAGTCCTCGGCCCCCTTCCTTTCGCTTAGTGTACAGCCTCAGGACACTGGACTTGGGGTGGAACCCTCCATGCATGGTAAGGAGTTTCCTTGTCTTGATATCAGTGGCTTGTATCTCTTCCAGTGGCCAGGATATTATCCCAGCTGGGTATCTGATTACTGGCAGGGCATAGGTGTTAATGGCCTGGATCTTATTTTTGCCGTTCAGCTGACTTTTCAGGACCTGTCTTACCCTCTGTAGGTATTTGGCTGTGGCTGACTTCCGAGCTGCCTCCTCATGATTACCATTTGTCTGTGGGATCCCTAGGTATTTGTAACTTTCCTGCACATCTGTGATATTCCCTTCAGGTAGGTCAACCCCTTCAGTTGTGATCACCTTTCCTCTTCTAGATATCATCCGCCCACATTTATCTAGTCCGAATGACATCCCAATGTCTTTGCTGTAGATCCGGGTGAGGTGAATTAGGGAACCAATGTCACGCTCATTCTTGGCATACAGCTTGATGTCATCCATGTAGAGGAGGTGGTTGATGGATGTTCCACTTCGGAACTGGTATCCGAAGCCACTCTTTGAGATGATCTGGCTGAGGGGGTTTAGGCCTATGCAGAACAGCAGGGGGGACAGAGCATCTCCTTGGTAAATGCCACATCTGATGCTCACTTGTGCAATTGGCTTTGAGTTGGCCTATATATATATATATATATATATATATATATATATATATATATGTGTGTGTGTGTGTGTGTGTGTGTTAGCTATTGTACTGACAAAAACAGTGCATTTATTCATTCCCCAATTTCTTTTCTGTCTGTTTTAGTCACAATACACACAGGTGATAGTACTGGATTGTATAACCATTGTTTTTAATGACTTTTGATGATCTAATAATTTTTTATCCTACTGGATTTTTCATCTTTCATTATTACAGAAAAAAAAGAAAATATTACAGATTATTTAAAAATACAGTTTCTATACAGTTTTAGTTTTGCAAACACTTATTGAATAATTCAATGTTGTATCTTTTTAAATTGCAAATAGAACTGAGAAATGATCTACACATGCTGTTAAGTTTATTTAATCCATAAAAGTTTCCAAACCAAACCTACAGTCTTTTAATAAAATCAGTTTGATTATGAGGTGACTAAAAACCTGTATGAATTTCTCTCATTTTCTGAACCTGTTTTATCCTCACTAGGGTCACTGGGGGTCACTGGGGGTCACTGGGGGCCTATTCCAGCTACAATGGGTGAAGGCAGGGTACACTCTATATGAGTCTCCAGTTCATCTCAGGGCTGAACATATATAAACAAACACTCATTCTTACATTCATACCTATGGGCAATTTAGATTAACCAATGAACCTATCAGTGCATTTGTTTGGATGGTACCCAGTGAAAACCCACTCCACACAGACAGGTTGGAATTGAACCCAAGACCTTCTCACTGTGAGGCACGAATGCTAACCACTGTTCCACTGTGTCGCCTCTGGTATGAATTTTCCCCTCCCTTTATCCAAATTTGACTTCTGGAATTGGAACAGCTGTTTTATGCCACGCTGTCATCACATCCACATGACGACTATAGCCTGTGTCCATGTTCCACTGTTCTCCAGTGGGTACGTTCTGTTTCCCCACTGTATGATATTAATTCAACAAGACGCAGAACTCACAACGCAGTCACTAGAAATCGCCAACCAATGTATTTTTTTTCCTCAGTACAGTTTAGAGGGTGACTGAAATGTGCATGTTTAAGTGACAGGCACTTGGCACGCCTCCTGGCACTGAGCTTGTTTTGAATACAGAAGGATGAAAACAAACTCAAGGCCAAGTCCCTGGTTGTAGACGGCAGAATATGAGGCCGTGTTTACACTCTCAGACTCCGCACTACACTTTGTGGTCCTGGATATGTCTTCTTCCCAGTTAGTTTGAATTATTCTCTCATATCTTTCCAAAAATGATAAATCCAAGCTTTGATATTTGGAAAATTACATTAAATACATTTAATTAAATGTAAAACTGTCACCCTAAAGGACATAAAGGAATATGAAAAGGTCTTGTCTTTGTCATGCTACGTCAACATTAATCAAATTAATTAATAAAGTAAAGCTATTGAAGTGGGTCAAACAACACTGAGAGGCTCAAATATAAAACAGAGCACTCCATCACTAGTCTGGAAACATGATTAACAGACCGCCATGGTGGGGTCTTATAGATGACTGCTGACTACCACTACTGACAGGACAGTAATTTATTAAAGGTCTGCACGTGTAAACATGTGCACAATCTTGACTGCACACACCAAAAAGTTAGAATCTGGCATCATATGCATGTCTGTAAATAACACAACAGCAGAACCAATGATCATGGACAGGAAACAAAGCTTTTGTATTAGAGAAAAATATATAAATCACAATTCAAATATATACTTATGGCTTATGAGCGCTTATAAGAAGTCTCATTTTAGTATGTACACAAATATAGTTTACAATTAGTTCAATCAGTAAAGATTATTGTTCCTCCTCCATGCAGACTTTAGGTGTCTGTAGCTTTCTGTTTTTGTTTTTTTTTTTTGGGTGGGGGGGGGGTCTTGCTCTGTGTCCCTTGGCAAACTCTTCTTTGGAGATTTCCATTGTTTTACTGCACATGTGCATCCCACAGGGCCTGTACAAACATTAAAAGATATACACTATTACATTAATACTTATTGTAATTTTCCAACACTCTTTGATTCAGGAAAATTATCTTTTTAAAAAAAATTATTATTATTATTATTGATTTGAGTGTATTAGTCATTTCGACTCCAGTCTAGCTCTGGTACCCCACTCCTCTAAAGGGGAGGCAAGGGACATTGCTTTTGGTTCAGTTTGTTTGTTTGCTAACATATTAGGAGCAAAACTATTAGTTGAATTCATACCAAATTGTGTTTATACATTGTCAATGACAACAATTAGAGGCCATTATATTTTGGGAAAAGTAGGTGCAAATGTGTTATGAATTTAAAACTACAAAATATTTTCTCATAATAAGTGAAATTTCAAATGTCTGTAGCAGTAACATTTTTGGTTAAATTAATACCAAATTGAGTTTATAGATTTCTAGTGACCCAGAATAGATGGGGTTATATTTTGGGAAAAGTAGGTTCAAATTAAAACATTTTTTATGAATTTGCAAAATAAAAAAAATTCTCACATTTACTTTTAATGCGACACATTTTAAATCTCTAAAAAACATCAATTTTGTTTCAATGTACTTATATACATACCTACATACATACACATATATAGAAAAAAATGATATGCTGACATCACTATACAAACACACACATCACTACACGCATAGATACTGATGACATCAGCTGGATCGATGCCAAAATAATCTACCATATGTGTTTAAAATAGGGTTTGTTGTGCCTGGAACCACTTGTTTTAATAACTGTTGTTGTTTTTTAAAGATATAGACCCTGTTTCCTTTATTGTACTGTAACAGCCATGCAGATCCATTTGTGTATTTTACCTTCTTGCTTCCCTCGTGCACCAGAGGATTGACAGTAAGCAGTGTGTGCAGTAATGCGGTACTTACTGAAACACTCCACAGAGGCTCAATTACATAATCAGGGAAGATTCAAGCAAAGCTACTGAAGGCTCCATGTTTAGTTTCAGTGTTGAATTTGGTCAATTTTCAAGTCCTTAAACTTGATTGAATTCCATGCTTAAAATCCTACAAATGGCTTCCAATGCAAGTCAGAAAAATCAAGAACGATTACTTTGACAACTTCTCTGTGTAAACGCAGGTATTCAGTGATGATTCTGCTTCCTGTCGGTATGAAATGTTGCATGTTAATGTAGCAGCAACGTGCACGAGGGCGAAGCCAATGCAATGCAAAGACTCATAAAAGGACATTTTTGGTATAAGAAGAAGTGCAGTTTTAGTCTGTACAGTCACAAGTTTGTTCAAAAATAATATGTGAGCATTGAGATCCAATGTATTAATTCATAACAATCCAGTGTTACATGTTTGATAGACCACAAATTATATTTAAAGTGATTTATCTCAATGAATTGTAATATTTTATTGTGTTTTATTTATTATTTAATTGTGAAAACCTTGTATTTTCCTGTATTTATTTCACTCATTATGTAGATATTCATAAAATCTCAGATTAAAAATCTGAATTATTATTATTATTATTATTATTATTATTATTATTATTATTATTATTATTATTATTATTATTATTATTATTATTATTATTATTATTATTATTAATAATAATAATAATAATAATAATAATAATAATAATAATAATAATAATAATAATAATGCAAATTATCATAATAATGAATTAGATTTCTATAGCACTTTTCAAGGCACCCAAAATGCTTTACATTTTTGATCCATTATTCATTCACTCTCACATGCTCCCTCTGGTGGTGGTAAACTACATATGTAGCCACAGTTGCTCTGGGGCAGACTGACGTGGCTGCCATTTTGTCTGACCACTACCGAACATTCATATGCATTCATACACCAGGATTCAAGGAGGGTGAAGTGTCTTGCCCATGGACACACCAGAATGACTAGGACAGACTGGGAATCGAACCATCAACCCTTCAGTTAATGGATGACCCACTCTACCAACCGCCCCAATTAAATAAAAAACAAACCAAAAAAATAAAGAAAAAGTGGACGGATTTTGATGTAATTTTCAGGATGTGTCGTGAGTGTCACAAGAAACAAATGGGTTACATTTTGGTGGTGATCCAGAAGAGAACCTGGATTCTGGATCACTTTGAAATTTATTCTCCATTTACTGCAATGTCAAATTTCAAAGTGATCCAGAATCCAGGATCTCTTCCGGATCACCACCCATTTGTTCCTTGTGACACCCCCAACACATCCTGAAAATGTAATCAAAATCCATTCATAAGTTTTTGAGTTATCTTGCTTGCTAACTAACAGACAGACAGACAGACAGACAGACAGACAATCTCTAGCAAAAACATAACTTCCTTGGCGGACCTCTATTCATTCAAAAGGTGTATGGGGGGGGGTCTGCCTTGGCGGAGGTTTACGCTCTCAGAGTGCTTTTCTAGTTGTCAATGCTTTAATTCAATTCAATTCAATTCAGTTTTATTTATAAAGCCCTAAATCACAACAAAGTCGTCTCAAAGGTTCAGGCTTTAGATGAGTGCTAATTAGCATTAGCATTAGCATGATGGGGAAACATTCAGAGCTCTTTTTATTCACATCATCGTCAGTGTTTCATCTCCTTCCAGAGTTTGAATCCCATACACTTTTGCTTCTGTTGATTCCCTGCCGTCTCAGAACATCACCTGATCTTTATCTGTGACAGCTCCTCCTCCACGTTTCCATTCTACTTCATTCTTTTCCTCCCACAACCTTGTTTTCATTTAAACTTTCCTTTTAGGATGTTTTTTTTTTTTTTTTTCTGTAGTAGGCTGGGTCACAAGTTTTGAACAGAGTGCAGAGTGAGATTTTAGCAACGGGGGGTAATGTGGGGTAAATGACACATAAAAACATCCAAATACAAATATTTATTTCATTTCTGTATTTCTTAGTAGAGCAGCACAATATATTGTTTGAGCATTGATATCGCAATGTACGCAGGAGTGACATCGCACAACTTGCAATGTAGGAGACAAATGAGCTCAACATTTTTTCATCTAATTTCAATAGAACCTAACACACACTGAGCACATCACAATCATTCTGAACTGACTGAAAAAGGAAAAATATAGAGAAAAATCACCCAAAACTGAGGCTCAGTGCTAGAAAGAAAAGCAACATCACTAATGCGGAATTATTTCTTTTTCTTATTTATTTACTTATCTTTATTAGTATGTTTTTAAACGACTTTTATTGTATTTTTTATTGAATTAAAAAACACACACACACATATATATATATATATATATATATATTTCTTCATTTGTATTTATTTTTTTATTATGAATTTTATTTAATTCTTTCAGCTACATGAAGGATGATATTGAAACGTATATTCTGTTTCGACCACTAATGTATTTGACCGTTTGCGTCAGATTTTTCATATCGCAGGGTTAAAAATTTGACTTTTCTCTAACATCATGCAGCCATATTTCTTTATGCAGGTGTGTGTGTGTGTGTGCGTGTGTGTGTGTGTGTAATAGAGAGATAATGTTAGTGTTGTTTATTGTACTTCGGTGACAGCTGCCCTCTTCTGTAAAGTCATTGTAGCAGGAATATCTAAATCTTACCTAGATACAGTAATAGTGTTTTCTGATTGGCTGTTCGGTTGATATATTATTTTCATGTGATTAGCTGGCACATGGTAGTTACCTTCTGAACTTCATGGGAAACAAAATAGCAGTAAAACTCAGTCAGCCCGGTAATTTTTCTGCATGAAATACAAGGTGTGTGAACAGGATGAAATGTGTGTGTGTGTGTGTGTGTGTGTGTGTGTGTGTGTGTGTCTTCAGTGTGACTTGAGAGCCCTACTGCACAATACAGGAAATTTAATTTAAGCATGTTTTTTTTTAATATGAACAGTTAATCAACCCCCACCTGCTTCAGCACTGATAGCTTTGTCTTTTCATGCTATTCTATTGGTTTTTGTGTTTGGTTACATCTCAAAAGCATTGGTCTCTTTCTCTAAGCTGCAAGTACAATTTCAGGTTTCAGAAGCATACAAAACTGGCCTTCCGCAAAACTACAATCACTGTATATTTATAGTTTTATACAATAGTATAGCCTTGTACTTGGAAGGATTTTTTTTCCATTGTTGAATGAAATTATTTCCAATCTAATCTTCTGCCTATTTTCCTTTTTTAAAATTAATATCTTCTGTTTAACCCATAAAGTCTTGGCCAAGAAAACAGGCTCACCTCTAATAACAATATTATTTGGTCTAGTGCAGAGGTGGGCAACTCCAGTCCTTGAGGGCCGGTATCCTGCATGTTTTGGATATTTCCCTCTTCTGTTACACCTGGAAGTCATTACAGTGGTACCTCTACTTGTGAAAGACCCAGCTAACGAAAAATCCAAGTTACGAAAAAACTTTACCTAAATTTTTTGTCTCTGAATACCAAAAAAAATTGAAACTTACACAGTCTGAGACATAAATACAGTACATTACTATATGTAACTATGAAATGTACGTAAATACGTCACATACATACTGTATGTAGCATCCCATTGGCTATGAGGGAGCTACCCACGATGCTTTTCGTTACCCTTTGACCCTTATTCATCACAGACCTGCTGCTGTGTCTCCTGGTAACACAGCTACTTTAATGGTAATTTCTCCACCTAGACCAGGACTTTTAGCATCAAAAGTTCAGTCGAACGGTGCAAGAAGAGTATATGACCGGCAGACTATCATCAGCTTAAGGAAAAATTGTTAAAAACTTGGACTCTGCAAACCTGGAGACGCAGACCGTTCTACAGAACCTGGGTCTGCTGCGCCAGTCAGTCAATACAACCACGTATTTAGACCAGCAAGTAAATAACAGGGTTGATCTTAGCAGTTTCAGAAAACCCTGTTATTTACGACCTTTCACTGAAGGGGTATCACGACTCTGGGTTAAAAGTAAAAGCATAGAGAGATGTTGCGGCATCACTTGGGCTGCCTGATACGTATATTTACTGACTTTTAAATTTTTTTTATAAAAGTAGTTTTGTATGTTGATGATAACGAATGTATTAATGTTTACACATACTATGTATGTAACATGGAAGTGCATGATATTTGTGTAACTAGCCTGTGGGCAGGGACGAACCCCATAGGTGATGCCATACATGGCTTTGGGCGGGGCTTATGACCTAGTGACGTAGCTAGGTTTTCCCTATTATGAGTTGCTCGTATGTCTGTGTCTCTATGGTGGGTTGACCAGTGCAACCATGTGGGTCCAATTTCACTTCTTGGGGTTCTGCGTGCATATAGAAGTTGTTGTGAACTACCAGAGTTACACAAAGTGGTTTTCAGCAGAAGAATATATGATGGTGTGTTATTCCACATATATGCTGGTTTATGTACATGTCTACAATGGATTAGTAAATATTCCACTAGAAAGAACCTGTAAAGTGAATGGATCATAATGTGCAGACAGTGTTTTGAAGTAGATCTGAAACCAATTTTCCTTTGGACTAAAACCTAAGAATTTCACATTTTGACCCCAGACTTATCTTGGACACTTGAGCCAACCAGCATTTAAGACTTGACTTTTCTTTATCAGTAACACACATGTGGGAACAGACCAGTGTATGACATGAATTGGACCATACAAGCAGCTTTGGAAATGAGACCCGTCGGTACGTGGAACACCTGTCAGATGATGGTGTTCACTTCAGCGCAGAGGGAAAGGCTGCAGAACATCAGATGGTTGTTGGCAGAGGTATACGGACATTGATCACCACAAAGGCTCTTTTCAAAGCTGTCAAACCCAGAGTAATGAATAAAATATTTAGGGTATATGTCACCTTGTTTGTTGGTCTGATTGGTCATAGCGCTGCCCGATTACGTGCAGAACAATTTGAAAGACTATCGTTGATCGTAGCTTGAGGCTTGATCTGTGCCTGTGGATCATTTCCAGACTACTTAGTTCATGTCATTGTCTAGCTTGTCAGGCTAATTACATTAGATTAGATTTAACCTAAAGTCAAAAACAGCCAGCACCAACCTAAACGGAGATGACAGTTGACAATGGTTGGCTTGGAAATTCATTCTAGAACTCTTACGTAAGGGTGTAAGGATGTGAATTGAGCTACACCAATCCGGATTTGTTTAACACCAATATTAAAAATATCCTGATTTGACAACATTAATGTAACAAAAGCATCACATGCACTGTTGTTTTAAATCAATGTGGTGTTAATACAACACCAAGATTCTCTATTTAAAACTGACACTGAATATTTAACACTCCCATATTTGTTTTGTAGTCAATAGGGCATTAACAGACTAGTCGACACCTCGACTCCCGTTGCACGAGTCGACTTAAATTTGGAGGAATCGACAAGTCGCATGTTTTGTCTGTCTGTCTCTCTCGGCGTGTAAACACAGTCGGACCTAAACAAGACGTGGCTGCTGCAGGTAAGACGGTTGTGGTGGTCAGACACACATCACATGTGTGTCTGTCACTCTCTTTTATTTCACTTTAGATGAAAAACAACAGCACAGCCATCTGAAGAGGCATTCACTCGGTAATCTGCGTGATATAAGCAGCATCCGCTAGCTAACCTGAGTGAGCAGTAGCGAAGGCGCTCATTTTATCCAGACATGATGTGGACAGTGGTGTTCGTCTTATCGGCAGCTGAATTAAACGTTCTGCACTTAATATAAAAAGTGAGGATGCATGACAGATGTGTGGACAGTCCGGTTTTAGAGCCGTGGGTCCAGACAAAATGTGGACGTATGTTCACCTACTGATGTTTAATTAAATTTAACAGGAAACTCTTTGCTAACGTTAGCCTTTGTTTTGTTGGTGTTAAAATACTGATGCTTGTGTCTTGTCAGTGGACATTGTTAAGTTGCAGTGAACTTTAATACAAGTTGCTCATTGCTGGACAGACATGTGTCCATGTGTTGTTTTTTTTAGCTACGTGTCTGTGTTGTTCCAGCTGATGTCATGACGTCATCGTGACAAATCGACTAGACTCCGACTTTATTGACAGATAAGTCGACTTGAAAAAAATGCCCTAGTAGTCAATAATCTGAGGTAAAATTTAAAAAAGTTACTTATGGCGGTGAATGATAATATTTGACATACGAGTCGACCCTACATGTGTACTTCACCATCACCCAGTGCCATTACTGTATTTTTCAGGAGGATTTCTCTCACTCAGAAATTACAGCCAATGACAAAGAAGCATTTTCACATTTGATGAAGTACATCAAGACATGAGTGGCAGAAGTAAAACACTTAGTTTTTTTCGAGGAGTGTGTGTGTCCGTGTGTGTGTGTGTGTGTGTGTGTGTGTCTCCGTGTGTGTGTGTGAGACTTATTGGGTGATGCTTCTTGTTGACATGCCTTTCATATGCTTATATCAAACTGTAAAAAGCTCTACATTTGTTGTGAATTAACATGACTTTGAAACTAAGTAAACATTTCCTTGTATCGCATGCATCAGTAGCAGCAGCGTAGCATCAGAAACGATCATGTGCATTGATGTCTTACTTTCAGCATGATAATTAGATGTTAATCTAGTTCTGTTTGGGTTGCTCTTGTCTAATTAATGGGCCTTATTGACTCCTGTCTGTCTACATGTTTTCCATCAACAGTGGTTGTTTATTCTCATCCATATTAAAAGGAATCGTATACATGTCAGCAGACCTGAACAGTCTAAATCAATATTTCATCTTCAATTATGAATTTCTGTGCCGCTTTAAAAAGACTTAAAACT
This sequence comes from Siphamia tubifer, assembly GCA_020466265.1. NCBI lineage: Eukaryota > Metazoa > Chordata > Actinopteri > Kurtiformes > Apogonidae > Siphamia > Siphamia tubifer. The sequence goes on along the minus strand of CM035788.1, from coordinate 32,358,903 downwards.
TTTTTTTTTTTTTTTTTTTTTTTTTACCATTTTTGTGACGTTGTTGCCACTATCTTTCTTTCATTTAACACCTCCTCATTTCATGATTTATTCAAGTCAAAATATAATGTTACATTATTGGATAATTAAAAAAGAAAAAAAAAAATACTATTTGTAAAATATGCCTACAATGTAGTTTCTCCCATATTTTGGAGATGTTTGTCCATTTTCAACTAAAACTGAAAAATAAAATAATATAAAAAATATTTGTACAAACATGGTCTAGCCCTCTTTTGGAAGGTAAGAGTCTGACCAACAACAACCAGCATAACTATAAGTAATAGTCTAATACAGTATAGTATAGTATAGTATAGTATTAGTATGAATAATATAACTATTACAATACTATATACACATTTTATAGTCTCTCTCTCTCTCTCTCTCTCTCTCTCTCTCTCTCTCTATATATATATATATATATATATATATATATATATATATATATATATATATATATATATATATATATATATATATATATATATATATATTTCTTTAGTTAAGACATAGAATGCAGATGATAGATAGATAGATAGATAGATAGATAGATAGATAGATAGATAGATAGATAGATAGATAGATAGATAGATAGATAGATAGATAGATAGATAGATAGATAGATAGATAGATAGATAGATAGATAGATTGATTGGATGGGGATATCTCTTTTCTGCGTATGTTTTATTCCAGTATATTTCTTCAGTATAATTAATCACTATGTTAAAGTAGCGAACAGAGGAGTGACAGTGTTTCAGCAGGGACACATTACTGCAATTAAAGACTGGGCTTTTAAGTAATTTGCGCTCTGTAGCTGAATGGTCATACGGGTCTTCACTAAACTGCTGATGGAACAGTATTTTAGTATGCACTAACAGTGCGGCCCCTGAGGAAAAATAAAATCACACTCCTCAACCGAGAAGTTTCATCAAAGTTCAGTGGCAGGCGTGTCCCTTGTTTTAAATCCATTTCTCCGCAGTATGAGATGCTCTACATTGCTCAGAAACTCAGCTTCTATCCTGTATTGGCTGGTGCAGCATAAGGACGTTTTAATGAATATTTATAGTATATTAAAAAGTTGATATGCATACAGTTACAGTTGATACAGTTTTATTCATATTCATGGTCCAGGATGAAATTTGGGTCATATTTTTTTGCGACATTTCAAACTTTAAAAACTGTCAAGCTCATTAACTGCTAATCTTAGAAAGTGCACAGTAATAATTTTCTTCATAGTGCACTGGGAGACTGACAGTTTAAGATTCATGAGGTTGTATAATTGCTGGGTTATTAAACAGTTTTAGGGACTTCAATTCAGGCTAAGCTGTATAAACAAGACTGGGACACATTTAAGACATTTTACTCCTTTAAGTTGACGAATATATTTGCAAATAGTTAAGGAAATACACTAAATATTTGTGAATGCACTTGATTGTGTGTTTTCAACTGTTGATGGCTCTGACCCTGTAACCTTAATAAATAATAAATAAATGAATAAATAAATGAATAAATAAATAAATAAATAAATAATAACACAACACACAAGCACAATAAGTCCTGCCCCTTGCAAATATAATGGACATTTCCCTCTTAAAACGTGAGACTGTTGGTTTGACATTTCACGTTCACCTGAGGTCAAAGGTTATGATGACATTTTTAAATTCAATTTTATTAATAGAGCCCCAAATCACAACAATGTCGCTTCACAGGGCTTTTTTAAAAAAAAAAAAAAAACACACAATCAACCACAGAAATAGATAAAGTCCCAAGCATTTCTGCAAGAAAAAAACTCCAAAACCCATTGAGAAAAACTAAAAATCTTGAGGAGAACCACACTGAAGGAGAGATCCACTCCCATGGACGGACATGCTATAGATCAAAGGTGTCCAAATCCAGTCCTCGAGGGCCGGTGTCCTACATGTTTTAAATATTTCCCTCTTCCACATGATTCAGATTAACCCTTTAACTCCTGAAACTTTAGCAGTTCCACAGTAAAAATAATGAAAAATAAGCAACAACATAAACGAAAATGGCCAAAGTCATCAATAAAATAAACAAAATGAATAATAAACTGACAAAATGAACAAAGTAAGACACTCATTCTTTATTTTTCTACATTTTACTTTTTATTTTATTATTTTTTTCTTTCATTTTGCTCCATTTGTGTCTTACTTTCTTCATGTTACTAATTATTTTGTCAGTTTATTATTCATTTTTGTTCATTTTATGGATGACTTTAGCAGTTTTTGGTCATTTTGTTGCTTATTTTAATTCTTTTTACTGTTAAACTGAAGGTTAAGGGTTAAACTGAATCATGTGGAAGAGGGAAATATCTAAAACATATAGGACACTGGCCCTTGAGGACTGGATTTGGACACCCCTGCTATAGGTGAATGACCATTTGTAGGGGGGGCAGGTCTATCCATCAGACACGTGAGGGTGGAGGTCTGGGGTCATAGGTCAGCACAGGACACAAGTGAGTCACTGCAGATCCTGTTGTCTATGGCTCCTTATGCAGATACTACTGAGTATCTGCATTTTGGAGCCTTCATGTAGTTTCCTATCTGTCAGTAATAGTAACTGAGTACTTATCACCACTCTTTTTCGAGTTATGATCATTTGAAATAATGTGACCTTGATTTTGAACTTTCAAGGTCAAAGGTCATCATACTATTTATGAGTATATTCATTTTTTTATTTTTTTTTTATTTTTTTTTTTTTTTTTTTTTTTTTTTTTTTTTTTTCTTTTTTTTTGTCTGCATTTGTTCTCATTGTTTAACACCACAGAGAGGGTGTCAACATTGTTTGAGATCATTGCATTTTTTAGTCTTGCAGCCAAATATTTTAATATTTAGTGCATGTGTGTGACCATCACCGGTCCTCCCTGAAAGCTGAGCAGACATCCTTTATTAGAACTCACTATTATAAGCCAGGGAGGGCAGTGCTACACCTCAGTGATGTGTGGGGGAAACGAAGACTGGACAGGACAGACAGGACGAACAGGGAAAGAGGTTAATAGGCGGTGCTATTGCAGTTAAAAGATTGAAAGGTGGTGTGTTATTCCCAACTTTTAACTGTCCATTAATAAAAATAAATAAATCGAAAAAAGAGAAGAAAACCAAAACAGCACAAAAGAAAAAGAGAGTCAATAAATAAATAATTAAACAAAAACGGTACTGAACATCATAGTTGTGGATGACTTGATAGTGTAAAATAGAATGCAATAGAATAGAACAGAACAGGCCAGAAGGGGACACCAGTGCAAGAAGAGAATGAGTTTAGGGTAGAAATCCTGGAGAGATTTTCAGCACATTCTGGCGGGTCCCATCATTCACTGAAATGGAACTCAGCAGTAGCTGGCAAGACCCAATCAAACATGCAAGTGCGAAGGACCCCGAAGCCCAGAACAGCAATCACGGCAAGGCAGGGCCAAGCTAACCGGGCACCCCCCATCCCGGGTCGTAGGAGCTACAGGGTGCCGCCCCCAGAGAGCCGCCGGGGCCACCGTGAACGACGCAAACCCAGGGAGCAAGAGGGAGCAGCTACAAACCCCCCCAGCACACCAAGGCCAAACCCAGACGGCCCGGGGCGCGAAGACCCACCCGCCAACCCAACCCCGCCCCCCCACCCCAGCCCCCACCAAACCCCCCAACCCCCCACCCGACCCGCCCGACCCCACCCCCACACCCTCCCCCGAGGGGGCCAACGGCCCCACACAGCCAGGAGGCCAGACACAGGGGCCGAGCGGCCCGCCGAAGGGGCGGCACCCAGCACATCATGATGCGGGCCGCCACTGGAAGCCGGCCAGAGGATAATGGGGCCGGGAACCGATGCGAGCCCAGAGGGCGAAAGATGGGCAGCGTGGTGGGGCCCGGCGACATCTACAGGGAGGCATCCCGCACACCCACTGCACCGGCCCCAGGCGAGCGCAGTATACCCACGGCCCCCGCCCCCCGTAATGCGTCCCAACACCCCCCCAGGACAGAGCCACCACAAGCCATCAGCCCACAATACAGCCACGGCGGCCACCAGATCGGCCAATCCAGCCCCAGCAGACCCCCAAGAGCCATCGCACCAGCTTGGACCCGACAGGGAAGCAGGAGAAACCCCCCCCCCCCGACCACAGCCCCAAGGTCCCGGGGACCCCCAGCCACAGCAACACGGATGGTTGTCCACCCCCGCAACCCCATAGCCACAAGGGGGCCGGGTCCCACCAGCGAGGCCATATTAGTGAAACCCCCCCCCCCCCCCATTTTTCCCTATTAATATGTCTCCAGATCCCTGACTGGAGACATTATCCCTGCACCGTGATAGTGTAACCCTGAGTGTCATGTGGTGCATTAAAAGTGGAGAGGCTGGGTGAGGCATCCAGGGGGCAGGCCAGAGGGCCACAGAGGATGGCTACTCTGTAGCCTGCCCTGGCCCAAGTACCCCGAGCTGACCCAGACCTACTCCTAAGGTGTGAATGTGTGTGGTGCATTAAAAAGAAATTAGAGAGCAGGGGAGGCAAGCAGGGGGGGGGTGATGGGGAAGAGACAAGGCCGTAGAGCCCTGCCATCTGCCCCACCACCGAGCCCATCCCCCCCGCCCCCACCTGCTCTCGAGGCCCTGACTGTTGTGTCCCTATATGTGCCTAAAGGTAGCTATATACAGTGAGGTGTGAAGTGTGTGAAGTGCGCAGTAAGAGGCAGTCTGGTGTGGGTCCGGCCCATAGGACAGGGCAGCGGGGAAGACAGGTAGTGAGACCACCGGTACTGATGCAGAGGGCCCCCAGAGCCCCGAGGCCAGAGGCCAAGGTGGGCCCGCCTGAACCCGACTGGCCCAGCCAGCACTAAAACTCCCAGGAGTCGCAGCGCTAAACCAGCGCCCCAGCAGACACCGCAGTCCCACCATGGGCCAGCCGCATGTAGCACCCTGCCCCGGAGGGAGGGGCAGGCCGCACCACCCGGAAGCGAGGGCCACGAGCCCCCACGCCCACCCCGGAGCCAGCACGTCCGGGATGCAGGGCGCCCACCCTGCAGCACCCCCGAACACCCCCCCGCCACCACCCCACCACTCCCCTGGACCGCCCCTAGGCCCTGACAGAAGCCCCCAGCCAGCAGAAGCTAATTTCCAGCGGCGGCCCACAGTCAAGTGCCGAGGCCTGTGCCCGGACTAGCCAGAGCCACCCCCCCAGAGAAACCACCCGGCCCCCACCCCAGCCCCCCAGGCCGCGGAGGGCCCCCAGCCCCCCCAGGGGAGGGAGAGGGACGAGGACAAGCAGCCAGGCAGGAGAGGAGGGAGGAGGAGGGAAGCAGAGCAGGAAGGGACAGGGGGGAGACCGGAGGGCCGACCCACCCCAAGCCCCAGGGCCAGCCAGGGTGCCCCAGAAGCGATCAGCAGCCAACACCCCCAAGACCCCGGGAGAGCGCACAGACCCAGCAGGTCCAGGGCTCAAAGGGAGAGACACCGGGAACAACCACCCCCAGGCAGAGGGGCCCGAGCCGTGCCGGTCCCACGGAGCCAGAGAGCGACCCCAAGAGCAGTAGGAAGGGACACCCCTAGTGCATGCACAAAGCCTTGAGGTCCATGGTGCCATCCTACTTAAAAATGTAGAGGGTTAATAAGCTGAAATAAAGCAGAGAAGAGTCAAACCATTCACACAGACAGAATAATAATTACAATTTTATGACGGAAATGGCATACGCTCACATACAAGCGGAGGCTACAGATTAATATTCATAGATTTGATAAATGGAGACCATTTTTCTTTGAAGGAGTCCAATTGTTTTTTTCTAATAGCAGATATTCTCTCTAGTGAAATGTATTCTGTGAGGAGGTTCAGCCAATGGATGATGTTGAGGGCTTTTTTATCTTTCCAGTTAACTAAAATTGTCTTCTTGGCGATGGCGATAGCTGCAAGTGTGGGCTGGATATGAATATGTGGAAGGGCTGTTTGTGTTAGATCACCAATCAGGCAAACATTTGGGGAATGCGGAATCCCGCAGTCCAAAATACTGGAGAGTTTCTGTGTGATTGTTACCCAGAATTGATGGACGGGTGTACAAAGCCACAGAGCGTGAAAGTAAGTGTCTGTCATGTTTTGGGTGCATTGCGTACATGTTTCTGAGTGAGAGAAGCCCATTTTATACAGTTTATATTGTGTTATATGCGTTCTGTGAAGCACCTTAAATTGAATCAATTGTAAGTTGGTGTTTTTAGTCATTTTAAATGTATTTTCACAGATCTGGGTCCAAAAATCAGAGTCAAAAGATTTAGTTAAGTCTTTTTCCCATTTTTGAGTTGGAAGGTGTATAGAGTGTGTCTTTGAGAGTAAACTATAAATTTTTGAGAGATTCTTTTTATTTCTTGGAGAGAGTTTCACCATGTATTTAACGAATTCAGGTGGCTGTAGGTCCGTTGGCTGTAAAGTAGTCTGAAGCGACGGAATTCTATTTGTAATCGTCTTCTTTACCTGTAGGTACTGAAGAAAATTTCCATTTCTTATTTCAAATGTTTGGAATAAGTTTGTATATGTCCTAAATGTGTTGTCATCCAGAAGGTGATGGAGGTGAGTGACTCCTCTCTCTGCCCATGTGCTGAAATAAAGATCTATTTTATTTTTTGTTAAATCAGGGTTGTGCCAGATTGGGGAGAGTAAGCTGGGTTTTAATTGGGAGCCTGTGATTTCCAGTGCTTTCCACCAAGCAGACAAGGTGGAAGCGATCATAGGGTTCTTGAAGCAGGAATGATGCTTAAGGGCGGTAGTGATAAAGGGAAGATCAGAGATTTTGATCTGGTTACAATCTAACTGTTCTAGTTCCAGCCAGGACTTATATTCTTCATGTGGATGTGTCCATTTGGTGAGATATTGTATTTGGTTGGATAAATAATAATATATGAAGTTGGGAGCCTCCAGTCCCCCTTCGGATTTATTCTTCTGGAGGGTAGTCAAACTGATTTTAGCTTTTTTATTCTTTGAGTAGAACTTACCGATAGCGGAGTCTAACGATTGGAACCACTTTGATGTGGGTTTAAATGGAATCATGGAGAAGAGATAGTTGATTTTTGGTAATATTTTCATTTTGACTGTCGCTATACGTCCCAGAAGGGAGATGGGGAGATTGTTCCAACGCCTTAGATCATCACAGATTTTGTCCAAAAGTGGAGTGAAGTTTAGGTTAACTAGTTCTGAGAGTTTGGAGGAAATATTTATGCCCAGATATCTGATATTGCCAGTAGGAAAAGAGTAATGCGAGTTTTGAACTGCGGGATTCCACGAGTTTTCTGTTAAGGGTAATATAATTGATTTTGACCAGTTGATGGAATAGTCTGAAAGACGCGAGAAGGTTGTGATGAGGTTAAATACTTCCTTTACTGAAGTTTTAGGTTCTTGTAGATAAAGTAAAATGTCATCTGCGTATAAATTAATTTTATGTTCCGACTCTAGAGTGCAGATACCTTTGATATCTGTGTTCTGACGTACAGCTGTTGCTAATGGTTCGATAAAAATCGCAAACAGTAAGGGAGAGAGCGGACATCCTTGTCTCGTCCCCCTTTGCAGACTGAAGTTTGGTGAAGTGATCCCATTGGTGGTGACTGTAGCCTTGGGTGAGTTGTACAGAGTTGATACCCACTGTATGAATGATTCTCCGAAGCCAAATTTGTGAAGCACAGCAAAGAGAAAGGACCAATTAACTTTGTCAAAGGCTTTTTCTGCGTCTAGTGACATAACAATAGCTTTTTTGTTGTGGCGTTGCGTCAAGGAGATGAGATTTAGAAGTCTTCTGATATTGTTGGTGGAATGTCGGCCTTTTATAAATCCTGTTTGATCGCTGTGGATTATTGATGGGATGATTTCCTCCAGCCTTGAGGTGAGAGCTTTTGAGATAATTTTGATGTCTGTGTTGATTAGTGACAGAGGTCGATAGCTAGAGGGAAGGGTAGGATCTTTGTCTGGTTTCAATAATAATTTAATTGCAGCTGTATTCATGTGCGGACTGATATAACCATTATTTTTTATCTCTGTCACTGTCCTGAAGAAAAGAGGTGCTAACATTGACCAAAAATGTTTGAGGAATTCAGCAGGGAAACCATCGGGGCCAGGTGCCTTACCTGCTGTCATACTGTCTAATGCACATTGCAATTCTTTCATAGACAATGGAGCATCTAATATGTCTCTGTCATTTGACGTTAGTTTGGGCATGTTTAAGTTATTGAGAAAATTATGAATATCTTCCACGTTTGGGTTAGCTGCTGCTGAGTATAAACTCTGGTAATAATTATAGAAGGTTTGGTTGATTTCCATAGGTGACTGAGTATATTTTCCTGAGGGGTCCTGAATTGCTGTTATGAAGGTTTTTTCTTTATTGCGCTGGAGTTGGTTCGCCAGAAATTTTCCTGATTTATTATTGTGTTCGAAATCGTTATATCTTAGTTGTTGTAATAAAAACTCTGTTTTCTTGGATAGGATATTATCGAGGTTTAGTTTTGTATTTTGTAGTTCGGACCATAATTGATCACTTGGGTTTATTGCATAATTCTCTGTAAGTTGTTTAATTTTTCCTTCAACTTCTTTCTCTGTTTGTAGATCTTTCTTTTTCTTGTATGAGGAGTACGATATTATTTTACCTCTGATTACAGCCTTTCCAGTTTCCCAAAGCAGAGATGGAGACAAGTCATGAGAGTCATTATTTTTTAAAAAGTCCGCCCACTCATTCCTTATTACTCGATCAAATTCTGGGTCTTTGAGTAGAGAAATGTTGAGGCGCCAGGTCTGAGGAGATTTGGGGATGGAATCTATTTGCAGGCTGACCGATATTGGTGCATGGTCGCTGATAACAATTGGGTGGATTCTAGTGGTAGCTTTATGTGCGATAGAGTTATTTAAGAGAAAAAAGTCAATTCTTGAAAATGTTTTGTGTACCGCAGAAAAAAATGTATAGTCCCTCTTCGTTGGGTTTTTGAGTCTCCAGACGTCGTCTAGTCCAAAATCTTTCATATAATCCTGTATGACTTTAACTGATTGTGATTGTTTTACATGTATTGGACTATTAGATCGATCTACTGAAGGGTTTAAAACTATGTTAAAGTCGCCACCGATAATAGTTGTTGAGTTAGCAGATAAGTCTGCTAAGTGAGAGAATACAGTGTGAAAGAAGGCTGGATCGTTGTTATTCGGAGCATAGAGGTTTGCAATAGAATATAATTTATGAAAGATTGTTGCCTGGATAATAACATATCTGCCTTCTGGGTCCGTTACTGTACTGTTTAAAGTGAATGGTACTCTCTTATGGACCAGAATGGAGACCCCTCTTTGTCTGTTATTATAACAAGATGAAAAGATAATACTATAATTCGAGTCTGATAAACATTTTTCTTCCAACTGTAGTAAATGCGTTTCTTGGAGGAGCAAAATATCTGCTTTTAATTTAGACACATAGTCCATGATTTTAACTCTTTTTGTTTGTGAGCGCATGCCATGAACATTCCAGGCTACAATATTAAACTTGAACATAGAGAGAAAAGATATTCTGTCACTAAGTATGCAGCAATATAATATAACATCTGTGTGTGAGATGTATACAGCAGGTCAGGATCTACATGTACATCATATAACAGCACATCATTGTCTGAAAAACTATCAACAAACACAATATGAAACATACAAACACAATAAACATGGGGGGTACATAGAGTGTGAGTGAGGGTGTAAGGGGTGAGTGTGTGAGAGGGGGAGAAGGCTAAAGGGAGATGTACAGAGAGGGGGAGAGAAAAAAGGAGGAGGAGGTTCTCCAGTGGGGAGTATAGGTTAGGAGAGTGACATTTACAACTGTGAGATATTTTTTTTTTTTTTTTTTGGATTATATTTTGTAGCATAAATGATTAAGTGATACACTAATCGTTTGAGCCATTTTTTTTTTTTTAGAAGAGCCAGGGGGTAGTGGAGGGTTCCCGAAATAGTTGTCCATCTATATATAGTTTGTCCACAACCAGTGCAGTCCGTTTACCTTTCTGTCTGTGTTCCTTCATGATGGGGTATAGAACTTTGCGCCTCTCATTTATTTCCCTGGGAAACTGGTCGTTCATCCCGAACTTTGTGCCTTTCAGCTCCCTTCCTTTGCTTCTTACGAGCACTTTCTGTTGGAAGTGCTCGAATTTAGCAATGATGGGGCGGTGTCGGTTACCTCCTCGGGGTCCGAGCCGGTGGACGCGGTGGAAAGTGATGTTATTTACAGCTTCCGCAGGGATTTTAAGCGCTGACACCATGAAGTTTTTAACAAGAGTCTCTGGGTTGTCCGGTGTGGACTCGGGGATACCAGAGAAGATGAGGTTGTCCCGCATGCTCCTTGACTGAATATCCAGGACGGTCTCCCTCAGGGTTGTGTTCTCTTTTTTTAGCTTATCCACCTCTGACGAGACCGCTGTCAGCGTGGACCGGAGTTCGGTGTTGTCCCTCTGCAGATCCGCTATCTGTTGGTGGGTGAACTCCAGGCTTGCTTTCAGGTCTTTTATTTCCTGGTGAAGCAAACTAAGGATATCGAGCTTTTTATTAATTGATTCCAGAACACTTACCTGGACATCCGTGACCTCCAGGTCTTGTGTGTTGGTCGCGGAGTCTGCCTTCTTCCTCTTGTTCGGGTTAGCGTCTTCCATCACGCACCGGATGAAGTAGTCGTCTATAAAATTCTCGAGGTTCTCCACTGTGAATACTCACCGATTCCGACCTTGAGCAGGCTGTTCTGCTGGGTTGTTGATTTATTTTTTATATAAATATGTCGAGATAACGGCGGTATATTTATCTTATCATCTAGCAGCAGGCAGCCGCCATGTTGAATTACGTCACTCTCGCGTTAGCTCGTCACTCTCGCGTTAGCACCGGCATTCCTCCAACTCCTCCCGGCATTCCTCCTATGAGTATATTCATGTCTTCCTGTCTGTCACTAATAGTAACTAAGTCTCTATCTCCTTTCGTTTTTCTGTTATAGTCCATTTTTACATCCTTACCAAGTGACCCCTGACCTCTTGGGTCAACAATAGGTCAAACCCTATACACACAACATGCAGAGTTAAAAAAAAAACAAGTAGGTTGGTGCTCATTGAAAGTCTGTGAGATAAATAATTCAAAAGTTATATGTAAAATTATATTCTGAGCTTTATTGTGACCTTGACCTTTGACCTAAAATCTTCAAATTTGTCCTTCAAGGTTCTGATGACAATGCATATCAACAGTGAGAGCAAAAAGACGCTCTATGTAAAACTGAGTATACAGGAATGAAAAGAACATCTGTGATTTATCTTTGGTGACCATGACCTTTGACCTACATTCACCAACATTTAATGGAACCTATTCTGAAATACTTCACACCTTTCCTGGATGTTTCATGGAAATTGGTGGAGTAGTTTTGTTTTGTTTTCTGTGTGTGAAGTTATCAAAACACAAACAAATGAACAGATATGGACACACTAACCAACCATCAGTAGTAACTTATAATACAGATAATATTCAACATCCTGTTCCCGTTATATATGTTTTATTTTTATGCATAGTTCCTAATTCAGAGTATATTTATTTTATATTTCAGCGTAGACTTAACCTTTACATCATGGAAATGCATGTGTTTCCTTTGCTTGTAATTAACCCTTCGTTCCAACTTAGAACATACAGAAACCAGAACCTCATACCACTGAAAGGGACAGCGGATTCCAAACAAAAACACATCAAAGTGATGCATAAATCCACATCATTGCTTTGACTAATGTATGCAAACTGGATGTACTGCTTACATGGCCGGGGGGAAACAGAAGGTGGCTCTTACACATTCCACTCACATACACACACTGAGGACCGAGAGCTTTTGATTTGAATGATTTCTTTATGCATCACACAGTAACAGTAAGAAATGTGTAGTTCTCTGCATCAATCGAAATTAGGTATAAATATTTGTAACTAGCTGACAGTCAGATAATGTAAAGAAAATGTCACTTCTGCCAGATTATATAATATATTATATGGAAAGATGAAGATAAATGTGTATTATGTAATTATCTTGTAGATTGGATGTGATAATGATTATACTGTATAGAATATATGAATTAATTATATTATTTATTAATTACATACACTTGAATTAAGTAAAAATAAAATACAAATCAGCCAATGGAACAAGTCAAAATTATCTTGGGAAGATTTCCTGAAATAAGATTTTCCAGATCTATTGTCTGTAAATCAGTTCTTATATCTCACTGAATATCTTATTTCTAATTTTAAGTGTAATGAAAAAAAAAAAGTGAAAAATACATATGATAAAATTAAGTCAGGGGCATCACAGCCATTTAAATGTGGGGGTGTTATAGGTTGTGGCACATGAGAAAAAATTCTGAATCTATTATTGGAAAATTAACAAAAATTTATCCATTAATGGTTAAATTTTTATATTAAAGAAGTGGCTGAAAATAATAACAAAAATGTGTTTTTCCTCAATTAAACATTCATTTCAAGAAGAACAAAACTTTTGATAAAAATACAATAAGAATGAAAACCTGCCCGTCCCTACCCCTACTCAAAAACACCCAATTATTAGATAAAAAGTAAAAAAAATATGAGATAAAAACAAAAAATTATGAGATAAAAAGTCAAAATGATGATATAAAAAGTCAAAATTATGAGATAAAAAGTCCAAATCATGAGATAAAAAGTCAAAATGATGATATAAAAAGTAAAAATTATGAGATAAAAAATCAAAATTATGAGATAAAAAGTCAAAATTATGAGATAAAAAGTCAATATTATTAGATAAAAAAACTGATATAAGTTTGAATTATTTATTTATTTATTTTTACAGACATTGTACCTATTTTTCTTACAAAAATATTTTATCCACGTCAGGAGAGACGACTAAAAATATATTTCTCAGGGCTAACATCACTGAAAAAAGTTTGAGTACCACTGTCTTAGGGTATATGTCACAGAACAAGACATAGTTTAGTTAACTTAGTTTAACATTTCTCATTACTTACTGGTTGACTGTTTGCTAACACCATGAAGAAAAGCTGTTTACATTTCGCCCTCCGAACTGAGGTGCACTTCATTTATATATGCTGTTGTGCCGCCCAGGCGGGTAAACAGTTTAAACTATAGATATTGTAACAGCCCCGAAATGTTATTGATGTTTGTTTGGCGTGATTGCGATGAACATTAACCGTTTAAAAGTAGGTAAGACCAACTGTCCGTCCTTTTCCTGGATCCAGTGGAACACTACAATATATTAACTCAGGAAAAAGTAGGGGGGGTTATGAAATCATCTAGTTGTAGAAGTGGGGGTGTCGCACTTCTCTGATTCAATGCAGATATTAGTAAAAAATATCTGCATATCTCAGGAGAATATGACAACTATGGCAGCAGACATGTTTGTTTACTTCTGGTTAAAGCTGTCATTTTTGGTTACGTAACATCTGGTGGAGCGAATTGATGACATAGGTGAGTGTTGAAGGGGTGTCCCAATTCATACGCCTTCTAGTTCTGTTTAAAGGGGTAAGGGCTGAAATGAGATTCAGCCCATAAAAAAATAGGTTTGTTAAAAATATTTCTGTCACATTGCTTTTTTGCCTCAATAGGAATAAAATAAATATTAACTGAGGTTTTCATAATTCATACATCAAAGGGTTAAATTAATTTTATTTAGTGTTAAACTGTTTGTGTTCCATTTGTTTAGTCAGTATATAAATTGTCTAAACATGCTTTCATTACCTGTACAGTGCTTTGATTGAAATCACTTCATAAATATTCTTCTTCTTCTTCTTACTACAACCAATAGCATTGTTCCTATTCTGTATCAACTATAAATCACAAATGTGCTTAGTGTCGGTACAGTATACATGACCCTCTGTCCTCCAACTCTTGGTTTTAATAAAAAAAAAAAAAAACTCACCCCTAAAAAAAAAACCAAACAAACAAAAAAAACCCCACTCAATTTGAAGGGTCTAAACATGGTGTGAAATGTGTCGGGGTTAATACTCTGAACTAACACTGCCACCAAAACCACATATGACTGGAAAAGACAAGTCATGTTATTCTACACGAAGCATAAAAACACATCAAATTGCCGTAAAAGTGCTTATCGTGTGTTTAACTGTAGAACCAGAAATCCATATCAACAGTCCCTGTCATTGAATGTCACAACATATAGATGGTACTGTGCGTCTAATTTAATGTCATGTTTCTTTCTTTCTTTCTTTCTTTTTTTTTTTTTAAACAAACTGAACTTGAACTGAACACACAGACCATTGACCTAAACCCCATTAAAACCCTTTGGGACCACAGACTAACATTAACACACAAATGTACTAATGGTTTTTTTTCTCAAATAACCTTTTATAGGCCTCTCAAAGATATACTGGAGGACATAAAAAGACTATAACTATTGTGACATTTCTTCAAAATGCATTATTGTCATGTAGAAAATTCAGGTCAATGTACCTTACCTGTAAGTGTCCAAATAAAGAAATAAATAAAATCTAAGAACTAAATATAAAATCATACAATATAATCACAGGTAAAGTGAGAGGACTGTTTATTTTAGAACATACGACAGACAGATAAAAACAACGGCTGATATTTTCTTACTTTTTAAGTAAAGATAACACCTTGAATAAATAGATTTATCAATGCAAAACACATAGACAAACAGATAAATAGATACTATTTTCTAACTTTTTTTGTGTGAAGATTACACCCTAAATGAACAACTCAAATCCAGAGAGAGAGAGAGAGAGCGAGGTAGCTAAGTAGGTAGATAGGTAGGTGTCCACCAGTTCATACACCAGTGTCACTCACACTGGTGTATGAATGAGCGTGAATGTTCAGTGGTGGTCAGAGGGGCCATAGGCGCGAAATGGAAGCCACGCTTCTGTCAGTCTACCCCAGGGCAACTGGGTTTACCACCACCAGAGCGAGCATGTGAGAGTGAATGAATAATGGAACACTAATGTGAAGTGCTTTTGGTGCCTTGAAAAGCGCTATATAAATCTAATCTATTATTATTATTATTGGTAGATAATTGGTAAATAAAAAAAAAAATAGGATTAAAAGTCTATATTTGCTTCAGATTTTCAGTGACAGTGGGACAACGCCAGGGTTTCTGTTTTGAACGTTGACATCAGTAAAGTGAAACATGTGACTTGCCTTAGTTTGTGTATCTGTGAACACACTCTTGTCGTGTCAGGCTGAACCTTTAAAATCTTCACAGCAGAAAAATCTGTGACTCAAGATATTCATGCAAAGTACTAGACAACAGTCATGCACTGTAACTTAAGCCAGGAGGAGGCTTTCTAATGAATTAATTAATCAGGTAATCGCATTGCATGGTTTTTAGGTATACTGACACCTTCAAAGGAACCTGGAGCATCACATTACAAACCAGGTGATGAAGATGGACTGAACAAATGCACATTACTAGATGTTTATAGGAGAAAAAAATATGTGTTCTGTCACACTCAAGCTTTTCTTTTCACTCATATTACACAATGAAAGTTTAGATATCTTTATTTTGAAGTTGCTTAACCTGAAATTTTATCACTACACAGTACATTTTGCAGTGTTAAATCAACACTTACAGAGTTTATTTAACTTCTTCTAGAGTGTATTTGGTCCCATTGTCTCCAAATTAACACTGCCAAATCTACAGTGTAATAACTAGTATTAGTCATATTATTTTATATCACCACACTCATATTTTAAGCAGCATAATACAAAGGAACTGATTGGACAAACTTTGCATATTGAAAGTAAATAGTGTCAGATAGATAGATAGATAGATAGATAGATAGATAGATAGATAGATAGATAGATAGATAGATAGATAGATAGATAGATAGATAGATAGATAGATAGATAGATAGATAGATAGATAGATAGATAGATAGATAGATAGATAGATAGATATCATCCTACACCCTTTCGAACAAGGTATAATTATCTATGATGCTAAAGAGGTGTTGTTTTAATTTCTGCTTAAATACTTGGTATGTTTTATTTATTTTGTTTTACCTGTTTGAATAAACAAATATATGAAAAATAAATGAAAATATCACATTTTTCAACATAGATATCTGCGTCTTATAACCAAGTGCGGCTTTTATATTCTTATTTTTATTATATTTTTTTAAAAAATACAGGGGAGGCGGGTTATAGTCCAGAAAATACGGTAAGTTTTCCAAGTGTCCATCAGTCACTTCAGAGCGGCTTTAGCTCCAGAGCAGCAGTTTTAACCCTCTCTCTGTGGATCGTAGAGGTCACAAACCACACGGGACTTTCTTGAAAATAAGAAAATGCTTCCACAAATGTTTGAGATGCCCACAAAAAAAAAAAAAGAAAGAAAGAAAAGACTTGTGGGTGCTGTGGGATGTGTCCAATTATATACCATACCCACAGTGGTTCTGGTGGGAAATCTGTTGTCTCGTTGTCACCGGGAAAAATCTGTGTATGGGTGCCTCCCCAGTCACTTGCAGGTTTGAGGCTGTAGCTAATGAGGCTTAGCTGTTATATAGGCCAAGTCAGGCTCTGCACAACACTGGTGATTGCAGGAGACTTCTGTGCCAGAATCACAGCATAATTAAGCCTTATTGTGGAAATCAAGTCTTGCCTGATTATGTGCAGTAGAAAATTGGAGACATTTTTTTTTATCTAAATAACTGCTCTCACCTATTTACTGTATTAGGTCTCTGAAGTATTGTTTGGTGCGTTTGCTGATGTCTGTTCTAGAGCAGGAGACGATGCAGTGAAATGTGTTACAGACGTCTTTAGTAACACAGAGCAGATATTCTGTTCATTAAGCAAAAAGGAGTTTTACCACAGTAAGATGTGTTCTATATCAAGCTGCACATGAACAAACGTGTGATTTTAAGCTGTTTTTTTGTGTCCCAGATTTACATAGTATTTATTCTGCAAAAAAGATTGATAATTACCGTAAATTCCGGACTATAAGCCGCTACTTTTTTCCCAAACTTTCAACCCTGCGGCTTATTCAGTGATGCGGCCAATTTATGTAATTTTTCTAATGGCCGCCAGCGGCGCTCGAGTAGAAAAGGTAAGATTTAGACCGGTGGAATATATGCATCGAGGAAGACTGAATGAAAAAGGAGGGGCGGAACAAACGCGGGGTGACGGGTTTAATGGGGACCGGTAAAAGGTGAGGGACAGACAAAAAAAAGGTGAAGAGGGGGTAAAAAGTTGCTTAAAGAAAAACCCGCGGCGGTGTGTGAGAGAAGACAGAAGCTCGACCAGACCCTGGGGATTTTTTTTGCACGTTGGCACAGAGGAGTTTGACCTGAACTCTCTGCGAAAGATTAAAGTTATCACTGACTCTGCGATAGATGAGGCGAGGCGGCGACCAGCCACCTGTTTGTGGACGCGGCGGACAATAGTGGATATATATTTTTCCCTCCCTTACCTTTGGAAATTTACACTTTTTTTTCCTTGGATTACTTTCAACGGGACCCGGACTCTGCAGGTCTGCATCAAACCTTAAGTATCATTTTCCGTTAATTTTGCCGGCTGTGATTTTTGGACTGTGGACTTTCATGAAGGACATTTAGTTTCATTCGCGGGACTTGAAGTCGGGTTTGGGTTAATTTTGTGTTTGTGTTACATGTTTTAATGTGGGCACATGCGGCTTATATACAGGTGCGGCTTGTGTATGTACAAAATCGGTTTTCCTCTTTAAATGTGGTGGGTGCGGCTCATAATCAGGTGTGCTCTATAGTCCGGAAATTACGGTAAATTATTTTTTTTAAGTTATGTTTCATGCACAAATTCTTATTAACCAGGCAACAGGTATTGTTTTTGTTTCTGTTTGTTTCCTTCTTTGTTGTTGTTGTTTTTTCTCGCAACTTTGCAATGTAATCTTTCTTGTTTGTATGATCAATGTTGTGCTGCTCTTAGAACCTCAGTTTTGCCCAGGGGATCAATAATGTTGTATCTAATCTAATCTAATCTAATCTAATCTAATCTAATCTCATTTAATTTCATCTAATTTAAATGAATCAATCTAATCTAATCAACTCGATCTAATCTAATTTAATATAATCTAATTAATATAATCTAATCAATATAATCTAATTTAATCTAATCAATCTAATCTAATCTAATGTAATCTAATCTAATCAATCTAATCTAATTTAATCTAATTTAATCTAATTTAATCTAATTTAATCTAATCAATCTAATCTAATCTAAACTAATCTAATCTAATCTAATCTAATCAATCTAATATAATTTAATCTAATCTAATTCAATATAATCTAATAAATCTAATCTAATTTAATCTAATCAATCTAATCTAATCAATCTAATCAATCTAATCTAATCAACTCAATCTAATCTAATTTAATCTAATCTAATTAATCTAATCAATCTAATCTAATATCCTTGTTTTAGCTCCAACAATAGTTAAAAATGTATTTAAAATTAAAAACGTGGGTCATTTAACGACACTAATCTGTCAAATTGTCTCTGTCTCTGAATGGACATAATTATGTTTTAACTCCATTACATTTTTTGGTAAAGTAGGCCAAAGTAAATTTTCTTCTAATGAAGAAAAAACGTATATGTCTGTACCAGCAAAGCTATTGGTTGAATTCATCCCAAATTGGATTTATAAATTGCTCATGACTCAGAGCAGATGTGACCCACGGAGAGGTCACAACAAATTGAAGTCTCATCTCCTATGTCCTTGTGGTGTATGCAAATGACAAATAAACTGATTCTAATTCTGGTCTTTTGGGGAAAAAATAAAAAAATAAATACATTGTACTAGTGTAGCGCTTTACATGGTACTCAAAAATGCTTTACATGAAGTAGAGTACCATATAGTACAACTACAAAATAGGTCAAAAGTTCAAATGTTTTAGGTATTTTTAAATAATTAAATTTGCTTCTAACTTGGAACATGTACAAAGGCAATTTATATGCTTTAAAAAAAAAACTTTACTTCAAAGAATACAGTTAACACAGATCAAACATACAATCGACACGGACACAAGGTGGTGTTTGAGTGGTTGACGCTCTTGTGTGGAGGTTTCCTCTGGGTGTTTCAGTTTCCCCCATCACCCAAGGGTAAAATCCTCAAGCCAAGTGATTCTGATCGTTAGCCTGGTTCTACAGCTGGGGATGGGTCCCCGGGTCCCACCCATGGCTTCCCACTGCTCCTTGCAGATGCACCAATGGCATCAAGGATGGGTTAAATGCAGAGGACATATTTCATTGTACAGTTTATATTAGGGCATTAACGACTTCAGTTTTTTTCAAGTCGATTTATCTGTCAATAAAGTCGAGTTGCGTCGACTGGGTCATGATGACGTCATCATATTGTCAGCAGAGAAACAACAGACACACGCTAAAAAAAAAAACAAAACAAAAAAAAAAAAAAAACATGGGCACACGTCTGTCCAGTAATGAGCAACTTGTATTAAAGTTCAGTGCAACCTAACAATGTCCACTGACACAAACAGCACCTTAACTGCAACTAAACAAAGGCTAACGTTAGCAAAGAGTTTTCTGTTAAATTTAACTGAACATCAGTCGGTGAACATATGTCTTCATTTGGTCTGGACCCATAGCTCTAAAACTGGACTGTCCACACGTCCTCACTTTTTAGATTACGTTTAATAAGTTTAAGACCAACAAGATGAACACAACACTGTCCATATCATGTGTTTGGGTGAAAAAAAGAGCGTGTTGTCTTAATTCAGCGCTACTTATCACACAGGTTAGCAAGCAAATGCTGCTCGTATCACTCAGGTTAACAGATACCTCTTCAGATGGCCGCACCATTTTTTTCATCTAAAATGAAGTATTTCCACACATGTGATGTGTGTTTTGTTAGCCCACCACAACTGTCTTACCTGCAGGTGTATTGTTTACATCTGGTCTGTGTTTACGCACGAGCGAGCAAGAGAGAGAGGAGGCAGGACGAGAAAGAATAACATGCGACGTGTCGACTTGTCAACATTTTAGTTAATGCCCTAGTGCAGGGTTCCCCAATTAGATTTCATCAAGGGCCAAATTCTGACCTGGGTACCAAGCCGAGGGCCACAGCACCTGTGGGGCACACGGCGGCAGGGAGGGGGACGCCACAACAGCTCAACTCCAGTGACAGTATAGATAACACTGTTGAATCTGCACCTATAGTGAATTATAACATTATTAGTTGTGCCTGGGATTCAGGAATACTATTTGTCAGGGTCACACAAAGACAAATTGCACCCTGGAAACAAAAGTTGAGAACCAACCATTTACTCGAAATAAATATTTGGTTATTACAGTCTGCTTGGAAAGTTGACAAATTTATGACAGCAGCTCGTTAACTCAAAATAAAATTAAAAAAAATATACTTTGCTAGTCTAATAATAAATACTAATATATATATATATATATATATATATATATATATATATATATATATATATATATATATATATATATATATATATATATATATATATATATATATATATATATATATATATTAGTATTTATTATTTAAATATGTCCAACTGGCTCCTTTTTTTTGTCAAGGGTTTGTTTGACTTCAGTGGTTTTTAATTTATTTACACCCAAGTCCAAAGCCAGC
Source organism: Siphamia tubifer (assembly GCA_020466265.1). Classification (NCBI taxonomy): domain Eukaryota; kingdom Metazoa; phylum Chordata; class Actinopteri; order Kurtiformes; family Apogonidae; genus Siphamia; species Siphamia tubifer. Next base: position 32,338,258 of record CM035788.1, on the reverse strand, counting down.
AGTGATGATTAGTGCACAGTTTTTCCAGTGCAAAAATACAAAAAAAAAAAAAAAAAAAACGCAGGAAAAATAAAAAAAAAATGTTACAAGAGATCTGAAAACACAATAAAATAAAGTTGGTCTCTTTTACCATTCAACACTTTAAAAAAAATGAATGAATGAATTCAAATCTCTCTAAATCTACAGAATTTATCTCCAACTACACCCCCCACACTACTGGGAAACGCTCCCCTTTATATATCCCCAAGCTCCACCCATGGACATACCAATTACCACATTATTTAATTAACACACAATCTACAATATTTACATGGAACATACATCAAACTGAAATCATATTAACTCATATTCAATTCAATTTTATTCATATTTATATATATTTATATGTTTCATATAAACAATGGCATCAATTATTCTCCATACATGAACACAAACAGAAGAAAAACCCAAAACAATGATTGAATGTCTGTGTCCGGTATTCCAGTTCTATAAAACGCGAATTATGAGTATATAACAGTGGTTCGCTTCTGCATCAGGTGTATGTGTGCGTGCACCTCCAGATGTCCACCACATAGAGAAAAGGCTGAGTAGTGAGGCAAGGACCAGATGACAATGTCCAGTTTAAACATATGTCGCAGGAGAGCCGTGCTTCACACACTCCAAAAAAAGACGAGAGAAAGGGGAAAAAAGAAAAACACACGCGGGGCAGAGATGATGGCGCGCTAATGTCACACCGTCACAATATTTCAAAAAAAGAATCTTTTTCTCAAAAGTTGGTGTGGGCCAGTCTGTGTCCTTTCGCGGGCCGGAAGTGGTCCGCGGGCCACCTATTGGGGAACCCTGCCTTAGTGTATAATGACAAAATACTTTACCTTTACAATTGATCTGCTTAGTTTGTTGTGCCTGGAAGCACTTGCTGAAGAATTAAATAGATCAGGGATACACTAATGAGTGAGCTTCAGCAACTTAACATTAAAATATGCTGATAGTAATGATGGCCGCATTATTAGAAACTTATAAACCTGTAACTGCTGCAGAAAACACAACACTGATGTCAAGTACAAGTATCAATGATGTTCCGTGTATATGAATATGCATGTTCTCTTTTGGAGTTTTGAGACGCTGTGACATTTGGGCACAAATATATTCTCACAAACACTTTAAAAGAACAAAATACAGTCGCAAACGTGATTTCCAGTGCTATTACTGTAGTTGGTGGAAATGAACCATCCACAGACACCTTTTTTGAATATTTCTTAAATATTCAAGTCACTATGGAAATACAAATAAATAAATAAAAAAAATAGGATTAAAAGTCTATATTTGCTTCAGATTTTCAGTGACAGTGGGACAACGCCAGTGTTTCTGTTTTGAACGTTGACATCAGTAAAGTGAAACATGTGACTTGCCTTAGTTTGTGTATCTGTGAACACACTCTTGTCGTGTCAGGGTGAACCTTTAAAATCTTCACAGCAGAAAAATCTGTGACTCAAGATATTCATGCAAAGTACTAGACAACAGTCATGCACTGTAACTTAAGCCAGGAGGAGGCTTTCTAATGAATTAATTAATCAGGTAATCGCATTGCATGGTTTTTAGGTATACTGACACCTTCAAAGGAACCTGGAGCATCACATTACAAACCAGGTGATGAAGATGGACTGAACAAATGCACATTACTAGATGTTTATAGGAGAAAAAAATATGTGTTCTGTCACACTCAAGCTTTTCTTTTCACTCATATTACACAATGAAAGTTTAGATATCTTTATTTTGAAGTTGCTTAACCTGAAATTTTATCACTACACAGTACATTTTGCAGTGTTAAATCAACACTTACAGAGTTTATTTAACTTCTTCTAGAGTGTATTTGGTCCCATTGTCTCCAAATTAACACTGCAAAATCTACAGTGTAATAACTAGTATTAGTCATATTATTTTATATCACCACACTCATATTTAACTTTGCATATTGAAAGTAAATAGTGTCAGATAGATAGATAGATAGATAGATAGATAGATAGATAGATAGATAGATAGATAGATAGATAGATAGATAGATAGATAGATAGATAGATAGATAGATAGATAGATAGATAGATAGATAGATAGATAGATAGATAGATAGATAGATAGATAGATAGATAGATAGATAGATAGATAGATAGATAGATAGATAGATGGATGAATGGAGTCGGGGTGAACATTTGATACTAACATACAACACACAAGACATACTATTAAGGTAAAATATATGAAAAGTACAAAAAACAGAACGAACTGCTCAGTGTTCCACAACTCATCAATAAAGCAGCATGATTTGATAAAAGAATAAACTAATTAAGATCAAATTAATAAAAGACAAATATAATAAAAAAATAAAATAAAACCACAGAAAAGATAAAAGTCAAGAGTAAAAATAAATTAATAGAATTTAGAGATTAGAGTCTCAATAATAATGATAATAATATATAAAAAAAGGCCATGAAATAAATAACTGAAATAAGTGAATAAAGTGCAAAAGTGCAATGTCACTGTTTCTTGTTGAGCTCAGTGATGGAACAAAGCTTTTTTGGTAGAAGCTGGAACTACTTATGTAATGGATGGTCGTCATTATTACAACACCATTTCATTCTGTGCTTTCAGTTAACAAATGTACATATAACATACATACATACATACATATATATATATATATATATATATATATATATATATATATATATATATATATATATATATATATATATATATATATATATATATATATATATATATATATATATATACATACACACACAGCACATACACACAGCACATACACTGTACATCTTTATAGCAACCAAAAAAAACAAAAATATGTATACATACGTTCATTTACTATATATACACACACACACATATCTAATAATAATAACAGTTATTTATATTTTTTTCATTTCTTTCATTCATTCATTTTTCATTTATTTCAAACAAGTGAGTAAACAATACAAACAACTTTTTCTGATAATACAAAGACTCTCAGCAGAATACATGCACGGCTAATACATCAAATTAGTTTGTCCACGCTTGAAAAGAAGTGGGAAGAAGAAACACTTTACAAAAAAAAAACATTTTAGTACTTTAGAGGAACTGAAGGAAATGGCTGTTGTCTGAAGTTCTGTTGTGAAGTTAATATCAATAAGAAATAAGGATTTAGAAAACATTTGTGCACAAATTCAAGTTTGTTCTTGCTGTCAGATTATGATAAAGTTGATGAAAAATGTCTAATTTATGCTCAGATAATAACGTTACAGATTTTGATTGATTTACATAAATAAATGGGGTGTTTCTGAGAAAACACATGACACAGCATGCACTTTGTTGAGCTCAGAACCTCCTGCTTTGTAGGGTGTGATAGATACTTGCTATTAGTCAGACATCAGCAAGCACTTTAATGTACGAGGCTAATTGCAGGTAGTAAAGAGAGGAAAAGCATTACTTAGCATGGAGGGTGCCTAAAGGGAAAAAGGCACCTCACAAAAAAACTAATGAAGCATGAGTAAACAATGTTCCTCTTAACTCTCCCTCGTACTGCATCTGAAGCTGCACAACAATTATCTTTCTCAAATGGTGCTTTTTATTCTTTTGTAAAGCAAGATTTATCTTTTCTCTCATTTATTTAGTAAATTAGCTTTTCTAAAAGGACAGCAAGGTTGGTCACCAGTGCAGTGAAGTATTGAAGCGTGTTTCAAAACCGATATATATATATATATATATATATATATATATATATATATATATAAAGAAAGGCACATGAAAAGAAATCTAGACTGAAGTCAGAACCAAATAAAACCAGGACCAAGTAAAGAGGAACTTTTGCAGGTTTAGGACAGAGGCACCCTTTCTTTTTCATTTGAAATAATAATAAATAATCACACTGAAATATAGACCATCGGTAGTTTGCTGCATATTAAAGCTCTACCACTTTACAGCCCCTGACCACTTTAATTTAGGATTCATGCAAAGCACAAATATCACAGCATGACACTAAAAGTCTAAATGTTAAAGTGATGTTTGTAAAGCTGTCATTCCATGGTTATTTCATTAATATTACTACTATTACATTGTTATTGAATACATTGTGTGTTGGTTCTATTTTAAAAAAAACAACAACCAGATTGCTTTGTTTCCAGCTGTTTTTTCACATTAGAAAAATAACTTGAGGTTGAACAACACATTTTACCGGTACTTCCTCATACATGTCCATGACGCGGTGATGAGGCGTCTCTGATTGGCTCAAAATACGTGAAGGAACACTCACCCCCCTCCCCTCTCACTATGTATGTATTTACCTTTACCACAGTAGCGTCAAGCTAGGTTTTGTGCCGTTGCTTGTTTTGAAAACATGCAGGGAAAAAAAAACAGGCTTTATTTCCACAGAGAGCACATGAACCGGTTTGATCCGCCATTTTTTTCAAGTTTGTGCAGCAGCTACTGTGGCACCATCTACTTTTGTAGATGCTAATACTAATCCTACTTAAGATTTTCTGCAATCGAGAACGGGATTAACCCCACGTGGGTGACGTTAAAGTCCATCTGACGTCAGATGGACCATCTTTTTCTGGGTCCCTCGTTCCTCTTGTTGTTTTCTGTGAATGCAGTATGCAGCCACTGTCAATGGCAGTATGTGTTGGTAACTCGGGGTGACCCATCAGATTCTAAAAGGAGCGTGGAAAAGTGTTTTTTAGCGGAATGACACCTTAAAACTTTACTGATCCAACTCCACATATAATAACAAACATTACATAACTCATCCATAAGCACAAGTTTCTGCTGCTTAAATGATAAGTAGTGCATACATGTACAGTGTCCTTTCATCAGTGGTATTATGAGCTGAATATATTATTAGTACCCTGGAAGTACCTTTGTGAGAGTAATCATCGTTATTTAATTTAAAAAAAAAACAGTGTTTACAGAACAGAAGAAAATATTCACAAAAAGATTGGCACACTGATATCGTGCATGAATGAAATGTTTTACTATCAAAGAAAACTCTTTACTATCAAAGTGAAAGTTGACCCACGAGTAGCAAGAATGATTAGGCACAGGAAAATAAATTCACAGGAATGTTTTCACCCTGTTCATGATGTTTACGGATTTCAATAACCTTGTCCTGCATTGACACATTATAATGGCTTTTAGTGGACTGCTTTAAAGGCAAAACCTTGAGAGTTCAAGTAAACATATTCTTTACAACTAGTACAGCTCTGCTTTCAGTGCAGAGGTATTTGTAGTATGGGATATTCTTGAATACTTTATCTTATACAGAATTGTTTGTCATTTTATTAGGATTAAAAAAAAAAAAAAAAAAAAGCTAAAACAATACATATTAAAGTGACAACAAATGACATGGTTCCATCTCAGTCTATCTATTTTATTTATGTTATGTGTCATTTTCTACTGTACTTCATTTTCGGATTAATTTGTCAACCCTGTTACAGACAAAATGGTTAATGTTCAATATACTTATACGTAATTATGTGTAACAGTTTATACATGAATGGGTACTAAATCTGTCCCTTTCTTCACTGTATTGTTTTGAGATCATTAATATATTTTTAAATGTTATATATTTTATCTATCACATGACCATGTACATCTAGATTGTTAAAGTAGACCACGTGTTAGTATACATATATTTTTGTTTTTATGAGAATTGGAATTTCCAAACTGTTATCTAATGTTAATTGTTATGGTAACACCTGGGGTTATGGTTGTAATTGTAATTCTTTATATTTTTTATGAAATTCATGGTGGCAAAAGGACTGACACACAATTAACAGTGTGAACAAAAGTAATAGGGATGAAGGGACACATTCTGAAACCTATGTAACATCAAGAAAAGCTATAGGAAAGTAACAAGAATGACAGAAACAGGGTTGACAATTTCAGGCCAATTTTCCCCGAGCTAGCTAATGTTCAAGGTCACAAGAGCAGATATCATACAGTTTAGAAGAGTATTACTTGTAGATTATGTAAATATAAATATATAAAGCATATATTTTCAAGAAAAGGGTTAAAAAATGGTAACAGCAATGATGGTATATGATTTAACCACCCCCAACAGTCCTATAAAATAACAAAATTACACCTTAATGAAGACTAACACTTACTTCTTCTTCATGTGATGAAAATGGACTTCCTGTGAGTGATGTAACATCCTGGAAATGATGTAACTGATGGAATGAACCATCATTTTACTTTTTTTTTTTTAAATGTCAGTAACAGGGTTGACTTGAAATCAGGTGACACTATTTAAGTTTTATAAAGATGACATGAATGCATGTTGAAAACATTGCTGAACAACTAAGTTACTCTCAGAACAACACAAAAATGTGAAAATTCTATAATTTTTCCAATACTTAACAATTACAAAGACCTCTTGGAAGATGACTTTTACTGTGGGGGACAAGCCAAAATCCCCACCTTATCAACAAAAATGAAAATTAAAAATATTAAAATAATAATCAATGACCTTATTTTTAAGATCAGGTTGGTGAGAAATGGTATGTTTAAGTTGTGCTTTAAAATTTTGCATGTATTTGTTCGAATGATTTTATGGTCATTTATTTCTCTGGGACACAATATGTACTGATTCGGTAGAATGACCCAAATAATCAAAATATAATGGAAAACATCAATGACTACCTTTAAGAAGAAACTGTTGTCGTAGTAACAGTACCTTTTGACTTTAACAATGTTACACTTTAATTTCTAACACACATCCCTTATGAAACAGAAATATATGGCAATAAATTGAAAAATGTAATCCATTATATTAAAATATACATACATATATGGAAAAGTAGTACATATATTACACAATATACAATTTGATTATATATTGACAAATATAAAACAATAAAAAAAACTTATAAAACTTATATTTTTACATATATATCAATTTCTTTCCACATGTATTGTGAAGTGTATTACTAAATATATATTAACATATTTGAGGACATACAGTATATTGTCATATACGTCTCAATATATAGAAAGTGGCAATTTATTTTGTATTTTTAACTATATTGTAATATATTGAGACAATAAATTTTTCTGTATATTATATACATATATTTTTTATGTTCAGTTTCAAGCAGTAATATATTGATAGTCAGTATATGAAGAAATATATTTTTGTTTTATAAGCGATTCTCTGACACTGTAATGATTAATGCTTCTTGAATGAGAGGGAAAAAGGCTGAGTAGAGAACACTTTTCACCAGTGAATACACAACTGAGTTCCCTGAAATAGAGAAGTGTCATGAAGGTCCAAGCCCAACCCTGGAGGAACAGTAGTGTGTCCGATTGGAGGCAGTTCAAAGGAGAGGTGCCAGGTGTACCGTTAGCAGGGGGGGGGGGACGCCTGCTGGGCCTGCCAATGTCCGAGGCAAAGACCAGATGACTTCATAGAGCAACCGCCACCTGCCAAGAGGCAAATTAAAGGTGTCATTCCATGGTTATTTCATTAATATGACTATGTTCTCCATTGTGTGTTGGTTCTATTTTAAAAAACGTCCGAATTGTTTTGTTTCCAGCAGTTTTTGCATGGTAGAAAAACAACAGAGTTTACCGGTACTTCCGCATACACATCTCTGATTGGCTCAGAATCTGTGAAGGAACACTCCCCCCTTCCCCTTACTCTCCCTATGTGTGTTTACCTTTACCAGAGTATCATCCAGCTTGTTCAGGAAAAAAAAAAAACGAGGCTTTATTTCCACAGAGAGCACATGAACCAGTTTGATCCGCCTTTTTTTTTTCAGGTTGTGCAGCAGCTACTGTGGCGCTGTGTTCTCTCGTAGATGCTAATGCTAATGCTACTTCAGATTTGCTGCAATGGGGGACAGGTTTAAACCGTCTTTTTCTGGGTCCCTTGTTCCTCTCGTTGTTTTCTGTGAATGTGGTATGCAGCCAGTGGAGGTGACAAACCACTTTCAAAGGCAGCATGTGTTGGTAAGTCCAAAACATGCCCGCGACCCAGACACGGATGAAGCAGGAGACGATGAGTAGTACGAGTACGGGGTGACCCATCAGATTCCAAAAGGAGCGTGGAAAAGTAGTTTTCAGTGGAATGATGACACCTTTAAAGCAAAACCTCTCACTTCTTTTTTTTTTTTTCTGTATAATAATATAATGCATTCCTGCTGTCTGGAGCAATCATGGAGATTCACGACCATTCACTAGAATTCAACGTCAATTATCATCCTAAATAACAAAATATTAAGCAACATTTATCAGATTGCGTCACATGAAGCTTAGCTTTTCTGACCCAGAAAAAGATGGTCCATCTGACGTCAGCTAAGATTAAAATGTGGCCCAATTGAGGTCTAGTTATTCTGTATGTCAAACCTGAATTTAAATCATTCATCCTACGGGCCAGATTGGACCCTTTGGCGGCCTGGATTTGGTCCCCAGGCCTTATGTTTGACACCTGTGCAGAAACTGAATAGACTCATGGCATGTGTGATGTATGTTCTCCGAGTCCTATGTCAGCAGGGTGGCAGGAACGAGGGTGCTGATTGGCTCTGTGATATGAACATTAGTCTCACAGGACTGTAACAGTAGACACTTGAAAATAAATATGTATAGTCCAGGGTAGGGCTGCACAATATAAGAAAAAACTGACATTGAATTTTATTTTTAAACCTGCAATATAGTATATTGTGATATAAAAAAATCCTCATGAGTATATAGACAAACTGAACATACGTTTCAGTATTATCAGTATAGCATTGTAGCTGAAATACTTCAATAAAATTGATAATTAAAAAGAAAAGAAAGAAGGAAAGATAGATTTAAAATAAAGTAAAATAAATGAATAAATAAATTAAAAAAGACAAAGATATTAATGAATTAATTTATGAATAAAAATGAATGAATACAAATTAAATAAATAAAACAAACAATAATAAAATAAATAAATGAAATAAAAATAAATATAAATATACAAATACATTTAAAAAATAACAACAATTTTTGTGGGACCTGTGATCAACCTTTTTTTAAAATTTCCTCCCTACATTTTTACATTTATTTATCAAATGTCTATAGTTTGAAGCAGTCCCAGAATACACATGTATGATCCCCAACCATCCCACAGTCCCCCCAATTATTGACATTATTTTTTGAAAAACAACAACACCACCACTGATCTTTAGAGAACTCTTGAATAATCTAACTTTTTACCTTCTATAACTGAGTCTCTGCTTCTTATAACATTCAGAACATATATCCTCCTAAGTGTCATCATCTATGATAAAACCTCTCACCTCTTCACTGTGCAATGATAACTTGTCTGAGATGTTAAATGATATTGATATTAACACAGGCTGCAGTTATATATAGACACACTGAACATAAAAAGGATCTGAAATAGAGCTCCAGCTATCAGTTTATACTTTTGGAGTATTTTTGTACATTTGATACAAGTAATTTTTTCTTTAGTTTATTTTCTGTTTTGGAACTAACAACTAAGAAACTAACTAAGACATTACTCTGAGCTTTAATGAACATCTATGTGACCAGTCAATTAATTATAGGAAAATGCATTATTTTGATTGAAAAATATCTATCTATCTATCTATCTATCTATCTATCTATCTATCTATCTATCTATCTATCTATCTATCTATCTATCTATCTATCTATCTATCTATCTATCTATCTATCTATCTATCTATCTATCTATCTATCTATCTATCTATCTATCTATCTATCTATCTATCTATCTATCTATCTATCGTCTGCATTCTATGTCTTAACTAAAGAAATATATATATATATATATATATATATATATATATATATATATATATATATATATATATATATAGAGAGAGAGAGAGAGAGAGAGAGAGAGAGAGAGAGAGACAGAGAGACAGAGAGACAGACAGACAGACAGACAGACAGACAGACAGAGAGATAGATATATATACACTTTCTATATATATATATATATATATATATAATTTTATAAGTCAACTCACACAATGCAATTTGTATAATCACTTATAAGTATATTTATATTTATTTTATATTTACTACAAATAAAGTATTTGATATGATAATTTCTCTTTGCCATGATAGTTCATATCAATTTATCACTATAAAGTCTTAATTTATACATCCTTCTACATTATAACAGAAATCTCACTTATTCAAATAATATTCTGCATTTTGTTATACTACTGTTATACATCCTTTTAAAGACACAAACAAAAAGCACAGACCTCTGCCAAGGTCGATCACCACCAAAATCGAATCATTTCCAGATCTCCTCGTTACCAACCAACCTTGTAAATGTCATGAAAATCCATCCATAACTTTTTGAGTTATCTCGCTAAATAACAGACAGACAAACAAACTCTTGCAAAAACATACACTCCTTGGCAGAGATAAGTATCAGCCTTTCTTTTTTTTGTTTTTCTTACACTAGTACAGAACAGACACTTTGGAGTCACAATTAGACAAACAGAAGGAGGAATTACAAAACATTCCATCAGTGAATTTTGGTCTTTGTTTTGTATTTTTGATGACTTGTGTACCCGCATCCAACCATGTTAAGATTCAGAAAATAATAATAATAATAATAATAATAATAATACATTCAGATTTTCCTGAATGTATCAGCCTGTTTCTGTCCATGGCATGACATCCTCTTTATGAACCCCCACAGTGAACACAGAATAAACAGAATAAAGCATTCGTTCCATTAAATCTGACTTTCAGGTATTTCTTTAGAATGAAATGACCTAACGCAAATCTGTCACTAAATATAAAGTGACTTGAAGCTTTAATCCATTATTTCTTACTTCTTTTGGAAACATGATTTATGCCCAAGTGATGACACAAAACAACTCCCATGATCCCTTGCTACTTCACATTGACATCAAAGTATGTTCCCCTGGGGATTTTTGTTTTGTTGGATTGAGAGAGAACCCGTAACTACGTAGAACATGCTGTGTGCATACTGTGTCATACGTCTTTAAATCATGCAGAAGCACAAGTGCAACCACAGAGAATAAGATATTAAATGACATGACATTTGAGGATTCACATCATCACTGAAATAAAATCAGGAACAGAGGGAGAGGATTAAAAAGGTCAGACGTGAATATTTTGGCCAGAAGTTGAACTCTCAGCAAGTGGAACTAATTTATCAACATACCACACAACTGCAAGTTGAGACTTAAATTTTTTATAACCCCCCCCCCCACCCCCTATTTGAACATGTAAAATGTTGAAAATAATATAAGCACTTCCTTTGGGATTTGAACCCTACACCTCTTGCATTAGAGACTGTAATGCAGTGGTTCTCGAATCCGGTCGTCGTGGTCCAGTGTCCATGTTTTAGATATTCCCCTTTTCCATCACACCTAGTTCAGTTATTGATCAGTTCTTCAGAAGTTTGATAATAATGTACTAGCTTCAAGGTCTGATGGAAGAGAGAGAGAGATTTAAAATATATTAAAATATAATTTTTTTTGGTAGGTTTTAATGACATTCTTTTCATTTTTATTGTATTTATTTTGTTTACTTTAATTAATTTGTTTTAATTTATGTTTTAAATGATTGATTTATTTATTTAGTTTTCTTTAAACAAGGAGAGGGAGATTTTTTTTTGTACATATTTAATTTAATTTTATTTAAAAATATATATTTTTTGTCATTTTTTAATTTCCTTATTTATTACTTTTTTTCTTTTCTCACGTTTTTTTTAATTTCTATTTTTATTTTTTTTTAAAAAGAAAAAAAAATCATTTATTTTGGGTTAAAACACATTGTATTTTTCAAAATTCAACATCAAAATTTGAATTTGTCAGTTTCAAATCAAATGTTGTCAAGTACAAACATTTGACCCTAGAAGAGCAACATGTTTACTTTATTCTGCTGTTTCTAACTTTAAATTATTATTATTATTATTATTTGGAATCCAATGACAATTCAATGCCATATTAAAGCCAAACCTTTGTTCTGGTTCTAATAGTGATCACAGTAGGAAGGTTAAATTGTGTTTATTTTATGAATGTATGATACAAAGAAAATAATTTAGTCTTACGTGATTTTCACTTTGCTTTGACCCTTTGACCCCCCACCCCTTCCATTTTCTCTGGATCCGCCACAGTAACTGCAGATATAAAATAAAACCACGATGATCTCAAACAACAGTAATATAGAGGATTTCTCAAGAACCATCTCAGTGTAATTGATCGTACAAAGACATTAAGTCACAGAAATCAAGTTATGCTAATTAGAAAATAATCATTACAGTGTATATTCAGATTCAGACATCTCAATGTGCACCAACATGTCTTGTGATAACCACCCACAAAGTCATGGCCGGCCTCTGATTGCATTTTGGAGTCAAAGGCGTCAGATCAATGACTATCTGCAGCTTTTTGCAGTGTCCTTCACCCACAAATACACCAAGGAGGCTGATAACACTGAGATAGGATCAGGCAGGGTCGGGGATGTCCCCACGCTAGCATTTGTATCAGTCGCGTGGCGCTGTAATGAAACCTGTAGCCGGAAATTTCATTAGTGCACAAACACTCACTGGTGTCTATGCATAATGACCGTCCTATGTCTGACTGCAGCTCATTCTTCATTCTGTTTATTATTCTGTCTTTACAGTAATATCATTGACTGAGATTTCTGTCAAATTATGCCCTCAGAGTAACTTTAGTGATTAGTGTGAATATTATTGAAATAATAATCAGTTTGACATCATCATTAACCCATGAAGACCCAGTGGTAGTTTTGTTGACAGTTCACAAATATATATAAATATACATATTTTTCTACTCTATTAAATATTTTTTAATCAATACAACTTTATTCATATAGCACTTTTCATACATGGTGCTTTACATCAGACCCCCCCCCCATTATTATCCCACAACTGGAGGTACAGTTAAAAAAAACCCAACTAAATAAATAAATAAATGTTATATATAGATATAGAGATGGATGGATGGATGGATGGATGGATGGACGGACGGATGGATGGATGGATGGATGGATGGATGGATAGATAGATAGATAGATAGATAGATAGATAGATAGATAGATAGATAGATAGATAGATAGATAGATAGATAGATAGATAGATAGATAGATAGATAGATAGATAGATAGATAGATAGATAGATAGATAGATAGATAGATAGATAGATGCATCAAACACTTAATAAATCTTCAACATATAGAGAATAAAATATTTTAGGAACTAACACCATAGTAGTGTTGGGTCTTTGTGAGTTAAGCAGTTTATCATCATTTATTATATTATTAACATCTGTATTTAGCATTTTTCAATCAAAATAATGTATTTTCCTATGTCTAATTGACTGATCATACAGATGTTCATTAAAGCTCAGAGTAATGTCTTCGTTAGTTTCTTAGTTATTAGTTCAGAAACAGAAAATAAAGTAAAGAAAAATTTACTTGTATCAAATGTACAAAATGAACCGATTTTATCACCGAGGAAAATTCAACAGAAGACTCCAGCCAAGTCACAAGTATATTCCACTCACAATCAACTTTTATTTCCTGTCTTACAAGTGTCCATTGTGTCCACCACCTGCGGCACAGACAACATTAATGCGATAAGAGAATTCCTCCTCGACCCATATCAGCCGATCACCATCCACTGAGGTAATCGCTGTTGTTATTCCATGTTTAAGGTCATCAAGATTAGACATTCAGAACTTAGAAAACTCTCCTTTAAAATGGTCACTGACTCACTCCATGTTGACACTTGAGAACTAACCCCACTGCGTCATGAAGGTTCCTTCTTTTTGAAAAAATTTACTACTGGTCTACAAGTAAAATGTCCCTGGAATAAAACCAATGAAATGTTACCATATGTGTGTAACTGATAAAGAAAACTCAAGTTTTACTGTAAATGCTGGGGTCTCGTCTCTTCATCTGAACCCACTTTATCCTCACTAGGGTCGTAGGGGTCTGTTGGGGCCTAATACAGCTATAATGGGAGAAGGGTTAGGGTTAGTCTGGGGTCAAAATGTGACATTTTTAGAATTAACAACAGAATAGGTTTTAGTCCAAAGGATTATTGGTCTCAGATTTACTTCAAAACACTGTCTACACATTATCATCCATTCACTTTACAGGTTCTTTCTAGTAGAATATTTACTAATTCATTGTATATGTATATGTAATCAATAAACTAAAACACTTCCTTCCTGATTTTGTCAAGAAAACACTATACAATACATTGATTATGCCACATCTAAATTATGTTATACTAGTATGGGGATTCAAATGGCAAAAACTTGAAAAAAATCCAAAAACGATCAATAAGAATACTTACTTGTAGTAAATACAACAGCCATACAGAACCTCTATTCAAAAAACCAGGAAGTACTAAAGATAAATGATATTTTCATTCTATAGAAATTCAAATTTTACTATAGCTACATAAACAGAGAACTCCCTCTTAATATCCTTAGCATACATTTTCCACCAAACAGTAACTTCCATGATTACAATACTAGGGTAAGGGACAAGCTATTGCAAAATAAAGTCGACCACATGATGTTCTCTAAGGTATGATATACCCTTACCACCACTGATTTATGAGAAATTGTACACGCATAGCTTAACAGGGTTCAAAAACTATGTCAAGTTATCAATGATATCAAAGTATAGTTTAGATTGCAATACACATTTAATGTCTGAAACAGATACTGAAACTGTGTAATTCAGTCCAAGCTTTTTGTTCTAACCAACCAAGAGTTCACAGTTTGACCAATTGACTCATTGAAGACTGAGATCAGTTGATTAATTGAGTCAAGTCTGGTGTGCTGCTCCTTGGATGGAACAAAAACCTGCAGCTAGACCAACCCTTTGTGGAATAGTTAGGTTACATGCCTGGTGTATTTCAATGTAAAAACTGAAAAAAGGCAAAATTTAAATTAAAACTGCTGGGACAAAATTTCAATACTAGTTTTCTTTTTTTTAAGTGATTTTTTTTTTTTGCAAATGGCCCCATGTTATTCATAATTTTGTAAATATTTTAGTTTTTTTTCATTGATTATTTTCCTACATTGTGCTCTTTATTTTATAATATTTTTCTTTAATTTTGCTCCCTTTGTGTCTTACTTTTTTCATGTTACTAATTATTTCGTCAATTACATTTTGTTCATTTTATTAATGATTTTGGCCATTTTTTTTTTTATTTGATTTGATTTGAATGATTTATTTCGAACATGTGCAAAGTGCAACAATGATGAATACAACAATAATCAATACAACAATAATAATAATAACAATGACATGTCCGAAAAGGAGTAGGATGAAGCATAAGCTTATTTAGTCCTTCCCCTTCTTCACTTCCCCAATAACCTTAATTAATCTTATAGCAATATAGTGCATCGTACAAAAATTATGATAATAACACAAATAATAACAATAACAATAATAACAAAACTAATAATAAATAACTGAAGTACTAAACATATACATATATACAAAAAACAAAAACAAAAAAACAAATAAGCAGATAGGAAAGTAGGTAACAAATAGTTTTTTGTTTGTTTGTTTGTTTTCTTTTTTTTCCCTTTTTTTTCTTACCTTCCTTCTTCTTTTCCCTTTCTTCCTTTTTTATTTTTTATTTTTCTAATTTGTCTGCATTTTGTTTTTATTTTTTTATTTTATTTATTTTATTTTATTTTTTTATTCATTCACTTATTTTATTTATTTATTTATTTATTTATTTATTTATTATATATCTTTTAACCCCACGGGGGGGGGGGGGGTGTCATTTCCGTATTGATAACATGCAATATTAATATTTTCTCAGTAATTAAAGCTATCTCTTTCTCACAAACAAAGCAAATGTTTCTTATGAATGTCAGATCCCAATAAACCCCAGTTCCAGAATATAAGCCAAGATTCCTAAACGCTCTTAAACACATGCTTTACTAACATATTTAAGAACAACCCTATCCCTGCACTTAGCTTTACTTAACAATAACAACGCTCATGTTTGTTTTGGCTTTATTAAAAATGTATGATGGTGCATCGAGTCACAAGATGTTAATTGCATCCACTGAGTGTGATGCTCCCGTGTATGTGTTCCCACTGGAGAACAGTGCAAAACTAATTGCTTGTGTGACACACTTCTTTAAATCACTATCACATCTTGTCAGACCTCGTCAGATAATCCAAGCTCATCATATCATGTGGAAATATCAACAAAGACAGACTCATTACCAGTGATGCCTGAATCTAATGGATAAACAAAGGTTGTGGGGAAAACATACATGTTGTCAAACATATTATCAGGAAATAATATGAACCTGTTGTTCAGAACATGATGCCAAGCATATTAAGAAATAAAGCTTTTCACAATTCACTTTTTCATTTTTTCTTTTTTTTCATGGCCTTAACCCTTTAACGCCTGAGGCTTAAGCAATTCCACAGTTAAAAAAAATAAGATAAAATAAGCAACAAAAACGGAACAAAAACTGCCAAAGTGATCAAAAGTCTTTTTTTGTTTTTAATCTTTGAATGGTCTGGCCCCGCCTTACCTCTCTGAGCTTCTCCATCAGTACACTCCCACCCGGACTCTCAGGTCATGTGACCAATTACTGTTGGACATAAAAAAAAAATAAAAAAAATCTAACTGGAAGCTCAAAGGGGATATAGCCTTTTCTGTTGCTACACTGAGCCTGTGGTATAAGCTGCCTTTACATATCAGACAGGCAACTACACTGTCCAATTTTTAAAACTTGTCTTAAAACACATTTTCACTTTCTGGCCTTTGACTCAGTGGCTCATTGATTTTAGTTCTTTTATTGTATGATAATTGAATTTATTGTATTTATTTATTTTCATCTGTGTAGTTTTAGCACTTTTTATTGGTTTTTTAGATTTATTTTATTGCCTTGTTCTCCTTTTCTGTTTTGTGTTTTATGCCTTATAGTGTACAGTGCTTTGTGTCATCTGTGTCTGTTTTAAAGCACTTGATAAATAAAGATGGTATGGTATGGTACGGTATGGTATGGTATGGTATGCTATGGTATGGTATGGTATGGTATGGTATGGTATGGTATGGTATGGTATGGTATGGTATGGTACGGTATGGTATGGTATGGTATGCTATGGTATGGTATGGTACGGTATGGTATGGTATGGTATGGTACGGTATGGTATGGTACGGTATGGTATGGTACGGTATGGTACGGTATGGTATGGTACGGTATGGTATGGTATGGTATGGTATGGTACGGTACGGTATGGTATGGTACGGTATGGTATGGTATGGTACGGTATGGTATGGTATGGTATGGTACGGTATGGTATGGTACGGTATGGTATGGTATGGTATGGTATGGTATGGTACGGTATGGTATGGTATGGTATGCTATGCTATGGTATGGTATGGTATGGTATGCTATGCTATACTCTGGTATGCTATGCTATGCTATGCTATGCTATGGTATGGTATGGTATGGTACGGTATGGTATGGTATGGTACGGTATGGTATGGTATGGTATGGTATGGTATGGTATGGTATGGTACGGTATGGTATGGTACGGTATGGTATGGTATGGTATGGTACGGTATGGTATGGTACGGTATGGTATGGTACGGTATGGTATGGTACGGTATGGTATGGTACGGTACGGTATGGTATGGTATGGTATGGTATGGTATGGTACGGTATGGTATGGTACGGTACGGTATGGTATGGTATGGTATGGTATGGTACGGTACGGTATGGTATGGTACGGTATGGTATGGTATGGTATGGTATGGTATGGTATGGTATGGTATGGGATAGTATGGTATGCTATGCTATGCTATGCTATGCTATGGTAGTCAATTGCAGAGTGCAGAGTTAAATTCACGATTTTGTTGCATTCTTTTTTAAACTCATTGTCCAGTATTTTATCAGAAATGTAAATGAACCTGTATGCAACAGCAAAGCTTAGCCTACTAACAGGCTGTTGCGTTTAAAAAAGAATGCAACGAAATCGTGAATTTCCAGAGCGTGTAACTCTGCACTTGGCAATCGACCATTTCAGACTTCCTCCTAAAGACGACTTCTGCAACCGTAAAGGTAGTGGCTTTAGATAAGTAACTCTGGACACACTATCTGATGACATGAAGACCTCTGGACACTTTGGTTTGTCTTTAGGGACCCTCTACTTACTACCACATAAGTGTGATGTTGTTTACAACTTTAGAAGAGGTCTAAAAATAACATTTAGTGTGAAAAGACATGCCCTAATCACTTCCATGCTAAAAATGGCAAAATCAAACTTTGTCAATGTACATCTGAATGGTGTGATACAGTATATGTATGTACACTCAATCATCTAAAAGTTGAGCTAAAATGTATTTAACTCTAAATAATCCCTTTAATGCATCTTATTATGAGTATCAGTATCTTATTATGTGTTATATGATTTTATTTTATTTCTTTTTTTACAATTATGTGTGTGATTATTTTCAATTCTTTATGTTATACATTGGTGTCATGTTGTAAAAATATCTACAATCCTCCCATTCATATAGTTCAAGTATCACAAATCCATTTTGACCCATGGAGAACTATGGGTTCTAGATTCTCTGATACAATTCATTGCTTTATTTTCAGTTGAATAACCTCTCAGCTGACATGTCTGAAACACATGAAATTTGACACCATGGCAATGTGGCCCTATTATTTATTTGTTGGTAACCTCACCTGGCCAGACAACCATGTTTCTCAATCAGAAATCTATCTGATATTTTCAGGCTTGAGTCCAAATATGAAGGGGGGATTAACAGGTGCTGGGTAAACCAATCATACGTAAGATGACATTTGAAAACAATAGCAAAGATATTTTCAATTAAATTTTATTTGTAGAGCCCCAAATCACAAGGTCCTCTCATAGGGCTTTAAAGAGTTGGTTAGAAAAAACAAATAATCACAGAAATAGAAAGTGTCCCAGGCATCCCCTGTCCTTAGACCTTCCTTCTTGGCAAGGAAAAAAAAACTCTGAAACCCAGTGGGAAAGGAGAAACCTCGGGGAGAACCGCAGTGAAGGAGAGATCCACTCCCATGGACGAACGGGCTATAGATGAAAGTCCATTTGTAGATGAAAGGGAGTGGGAGCAGGTCCATCCATCAGACAGGATATTTGTGGACTTGGAAGTGGCTTTGACTTGTTGCAGAAATAGGTCAGTCCGTATGATGCATGGCAAAACTCCCGCCCACCCCCAGACTTGTGATTGGTCGGTATGGAATAGATCGTGCATAAGTTACAGTGAATAAATCCTTTCCTTCGTATTGAATACACTGAGAAAACTGGATGGCTGGGTGGGCTATATAGTAGGTATGGTAAGCTAAAGCTAATGATGTGCATTTTGTCTTCTTTTAAAATAGTTATATTTGGACTATACTATATCTATTATATATTTTGTCTACACTATACTATACTATACTATGTTATGCTATGCTATACTATACTATGCTATGCTATGCTATACTGTACTATGCTATGTTATACTGTACTATGCTATGCTATGCTATACTATGTAATGCTATACTATACTATGTAATGCTATACTATACTATGCTATGCTGTACTATGCTATACTATACTATACTATGCTATGCTATACTATGCTATGCTATTCTATTCTATACTATACTATGCTATGCTATACTATACTATGTAATGCTATACTATACTATGCTATGCTATACTATACTATGCTATGCTATGCTATACTATACTATGCTATGCTATGCTATACTATGTAATGCTATACTATACTATGTAATGCTATACTATACTATGCTATGCTATACTATTCTATGCTATACTATACTATGCTATACTATTCTATACTATACTATACTATGCTATGCTATACTATACTATGCTATGCTATACTATACTATGTAATGCTATACTATACTATACTATGCTATGCTATACTATACTATGCTATGCTATACTATACTATGCTATGCTATGCTATACTATGTAATGCTATACTATACTATGTAATGCTATACTATACTATGCTATGCTATACTATGCTATACTATTCTATGCTATACTATACTATGCTATACTATTCTATACTATACTATACTATGCTATACTGTACTATGCTATACTATGCTATACTATACTATACTATGAAAAGTATATAGATAACCCACTTAAATTTCAATCTGTTTTGGTAAGAATGGTCTCAGAGAACGTCCTTCCTAAGAACATAAGTCTCTCTGTAATTGGAACAGTTGTGTACTCATGATCTTCGCTCCCTTCTGTGACGTATTTCTCTCAAACCACCACAATGTCACTCGATTTAATTTCAATACATTTGTATCAGTATTTACTTGTCATTTATATATTTTGTATTTTTGTCAAAACTGTCATACATTTTCCTGGTTCAGTGGAACACAGCTGCCTGGGTCGTGGTTGAACTGGATGGCTAACAACCAACTGACTCCTACCTGATCAGCAGGTTCACAGCCGGACCAACACAAACTGCATCTTAGTAATTATCTACCAGTCAAGTCAGCATGAGTCCCCAACCAGCTTAACCTAGCAGACAAGATCAATTGTGTTCTTAGTTAATGGGTCATGTCCTAGTAACACCTCTTCAATTTGCCTGATTTTTATTCTATTAGTATCTTACGATACCAAAAGAAAGAATCTGAAGTGGTTGAGTAAATTTTCCATATTTGTCCCAAAAAATATGGTTGAAAATTTAGCGTGCAATTCCTGGATCGCAAAAGTGGGCGTGGCACCCAAACGCTGAAAGGCCATAACTTAAACATCCTTTCAGGTAAGAAGCTCAGTTTTCAGATTCTTTCATTTGACATCATAAGGTATTAATAGAATAGGTCCACAAAGTTTTTGCCAGAGTTTGTCTGTCTGTCTGTTTGTTAGCAAGATAACTCAAAACGTTATGGACTGATTTTGGTGAAATTTACAGGGTAAGTTGGTAATGGGGAGATATGGAAGTGATTAGATTTTGGTATTGATCCAGAAGAGATTCTGGATCACTGTGAAATGTATTCTCCATGTACCACAATGTAAAATTTCAAAGCGATCCAGAATCCATGATGTCTATCAGATCACCACTGAAAAACACATCCTGAAAATGTCATCAAAATCCATCCATAAGTTTGGCTTGCTAACAGACAAACAAATAGACTAACTCTGGCAAAAACATAACCCCCTTGGCAGAGGTAATAATCTGGCAAATGGCAGGTGTCACTGGGGAGGTTCTGGGGATTTGTGTGAATTGGCATTAAATGACTCTCATGCAAACTTGCAATTGGAGCAGTACTTGAGTCGCGACTGATGATGTTTCATGAAAATGTGAGAATGGAAGAACAGATTGAGAAACGGTCTATGGTTCTGGGCATAATAATGTGACCAGCTATTTGGGAGACTGTATTGTAAAATTGCTCAAATATCTCCTAAAATACTGGTTTTATCAACTTAGTGTTTTCACTTGTCAGTTCCTTGACCAAAAATACACAAGTACAGATTTTGTGTGATGGCCAAAACACATAAAGAGGCACCTTTTCTTTTCTGTTTATAATACACGATAACCCTACTGTAGAGAAACTGAAGATGAATTTATAACAATGTACAACACAAGAAAAAACTGATGAAGATAGTTATACAGGAAAAAATTAGTGAGTCCTGCCTTAAATCTTAACACAAATTAATATATATGTATTTACTGGTAATATATGCAACTATTACTAGTACATATATGTATCTATTTGACTTAATTTTCTTTTCTTTACTTTATTTTAGAAGAAAAAAAATCTAAGATAGCATCAGGGATATTTTTATGACATTGCACTGGCAGCTATGCTCATCAGAGCATGAAAAAATAAGAATAAAATCCCATTTCTACACGTATTTTGTATCATCACCATCTTTTTTTTAAATACCTTTTATGCAATTGAAAAACACCAACTTCATTTTCACACATTTAACACTTTAAGGCATTTCATTTTCAGCTGGCACATCTTTAGGAACCTGAGAAAGAATGGCAAAAAATAAAATGACACTAATAGACAGCAGATGTTAGAGTCTGAGGCTGATTAATACCACACACACAATTCAATCACAGCTTTAAATCACATCAGTAAGATGTGACTAATGATGTGTGCATTGAACAGTGTGTGTTATATGGATTATTAATGTTATTCTTATATTATTCTGAAAGTGGTGCATTTGTACTTCCTTAAAATCTACTATTACTATTATTGTTATAACTAAGAGTTGTCACTACACTAAATTGCAAAAAGTAATCACAATGTCGTTTCTTCCTGTACAATCATTTCCCTCAGTGACTCATAGTCACTTCCAATAATGTTCAATAACCCTGCAAATTGACAATAACTCATGCAATAACATTTTGTCCTGCAAAAACAATTCAATATTTATCAAAACATAAAGGCACTATTTTTATTTCATAGATATACTGTCACATATTGCTAATATTGTATATAATGTATCTATTCATACATTAATTCCATGTTTTGTTGTTTCTACTTAGCTCTCCTCTTATCTTACTATTGTGAAATTATATAGTCAATTTTCTTATTTGTAGTTTTTGCACATTAATATTTGCTTTATTCTTGTATTAGAGTTCTATTAATAATGTTGCACTGACTGTATAGTAGTAGTTCTTCTTATGTGATTATAATGAAGGCAATTCTATTCTATTCTATTCTATTCTATTCTATTCTATTCTATTCTATTCGCACTATCTGTAGAACCAAAATATTCCACAATAAACAGCAGAGTACACATATAAATATTTATAAAGATAGTAAATACAGTGAAATATTGCAGTTTCTTCACAGGGATTCCCTCCTTTAAATGTAAATTAGATGCCTTATATTTGCACTCATGTAGTTTGAGAATAAACCAGGTTTATTTGTATGTTCCTTCCTCTGTGTGCATGTGCATTTATATCCTGGTGAGGCAGCCTGTGTGTGTGTGTGTGTGTGTGTGTGTGTGTGTGTGTGTGTGTGTGTGTGTGTGTGCAGGCATCCTCTGATTGTTTTTCAGCGCATGCATGAATGTATCTAGTGTGCATGTGCGAAAACAACAAACTCCTTTTTCCTTCTTTTCACTTGTTTACTTCCACTGCTTTCTGCTCCAGAGGTGAGAAGTGTTAATGAGAGTGCACCAACCCTTACCACCCGATAACAAATACCAGTCCACAAAAACCCATCAATACCATGATAGCAGGTGTGCACAGATTTGCTGGTAATTATGCCCTCTTGGATGTTCCTCAGTCCGTCCCCTGCAACTGCAACCCCCCCCCCCCAACACACTTACTCGTACCCACACAGGTGTATTCTAACCCATCCACAGGTTCCCCTATAGGAGAAGTCAAGTCACTGAGAGACTGAGTATGGGGGTTGGACCAATTAGAAGAAGAAACACATATCACAAGAGACTGTTCTTAGATCAGCCAAGCAGGGTACTGCCAGGCTTTCTTTTCAGCTCTCATACACAAGCTTACCGGTGTGTCAGCCTGAGGAGAAAAAGACAACTGTCTGCTTGCAAGTACTACAGAAGCTCACTGTTTCTTTTTCTATTGAGCCTGGATAACAAGAAACCCTAATGATGGAGGCAACTTTTTCATGTTCCGTTCACGTCAACGCGGCGCCGCAGAGTTATGGAGGAGGTCGGAACACTACTGCAAACGGAGAAGGCCATTAAAAGTGTTAAGGCCGATAGAAATGTTGATTTGATAAACAGGGCAAAAAAAAAAAAAAATCACACATTCTGACTTAACATCTTTGGGATATTGCTGCTAGTGTCAGGAACATTTCATAAAATCACCTCTACCAACCCATTAGTGGGCTCTAGTGGGACAATTTCTCTCCAGGCAGGAAGGTGAGAAAGGACCCTGATAGTGGTTTCATCCTCCCATCACTTAGGACATATGCAGGTGGCAAAGTGGCAGAGCTGTTGTCATGGCAACCTCCCTTATTTCATCCCAACCTGGGAGGTTCTCACAGATGTGTTAAGCCCTGTGGGCAACTGGAATCGAGAGGATTGACCCTTTCCCGCTTGTTTTCTTTCGGGAACTTCTGTTCTCAATAGGCTCAGGAAAGACAGAGAGAGTCTGAGAGACATGAAGAGAGTGAAAGACAGCCAGTGAGAGACGGCAAACTTGATCAGTAACCTCCTTTCTGCTCTCTCCACTGTGTAATCAACGTGACATTGCAGGTGGAAAGCTCTGGGAACTTTCTTTGCCAACAGGCCCTAGGGCGAGCTGCAGGGATCGCTGGCTGACAGAGAAACCTCAGCCCAGGGACTTGTGATGTTCTCTCAGTCCATATCAGTCTCACACAGTCCGCAGCATGAACCCAGCTCCTCCACCATCCCTCGGATTACTTCCAATAAACAGTATTTCTAGTCAGCACTGTTGGAGTGTGTAGGAGAATATCACTTTTGTCATAGAAAATGCACACAAATGCAATTTGGTGCGTTTCCCTTCATTCACTAGAGTTTCAGTTCATATGGTAGTCAAGGATCTCAAGGGGGGCTCCTCCCTCTCTTGCCCTCTCTCTCTCTCTCTCTCTCTCTCTCTCTCTCTTTCTCTCTGTCTGTCTCTAGAGTAGGGGTTTCAAACATGTGGCCTGAGAACCAAATATGGCCCACCAAATGTTCCATTCTGGCCCATGAGAAGAATTTGCAAAGTGCAAAAATCCCACAGTCTAAGATGTTGAACTGATTTTACTTCAGGTTCCACATACAAACCAATATGTGACCCACCACCACGAAACCAGGCATAAGTGTCTGGAAATCCAAACTGAGTTATCTGTGTAGATTGGTAGAGTGGAAACTAAGGTTTAAGATGGTGAAAAAATTATGTTTCTATCACAAGTACAACCAAAGTTATGGTAATTTTAATATCCACATTTGGACATATTTTGCAATTTGCATATTTTTAGATATTGTCCGTTAAAGTTTTGGACTGTTTTGGGGTAGGAAGTCCTTAGCAACGCATAATAATTTGTATCCGATTGACACAAATTTTTCACAGATGTTAAAGGACACTCTGATGGACATGTCACAGAAGTTTTATATATTATAATAATAGGACAGAAGTGCGACATATTACAATCATTTGGCTTACGCCATTGGACAAGAGCATTCAATATAAGCTTTTACCTCGTACCGAACACTTGGGTGTTTACCCACGGAACGGAGATCGGTTTGTTTGGCGAAAAGAGGTGGAAGTCGGTTTTGTCTTTGCTCAGCAATCCCTGAACTTTTGTCGCTGCTTAAATAATTGACTCAATAAACACCTTTATTGATTGAATTTCAATGTAATGATCACAGGAACTGAACATAGAGGTGTTACGGTACCGTTTTTTGATAAGATGTAAACACACATAAAGAATCGCCTTCCAGCCTAAATTTGGCTGTAGCTCTGAACGGGTCAGCGCGACTTATGCCTGATTTCGTGCTGAGCAGTCACATATGATCTACAGTAAAATATTAGCATAATAACCTGCAAAGAAGAATGACTTCATATTTTCATGTCGGTTTGATGTGAAACAAAAATAAATATTTATATATATATAGCCAATAAATAATGACAATTGCAAATTTTTTAATACAAAAATTAACTAAATTATAAAAATATTTACATTTTCAAACTATCCTGTAAGAATAAGATGTGAATAACCTGAATGAACAACCTGAAATGTCTAAAGGAAAATTAGGGGGGGGGTGTGATACCAGTATTTTCCCATGTCATCTTGTCTGCTTGCCGGATAACACATTTTGCGAGATAGAATTTTAACGCGATGAGAAATCTCTCCAAATGACATCTCGCATCACACCCCTAAAAATATATATATATATATATATATATATATATATATATATATATATATATATATATGTGTGTGTGTGTGTGTGTGTAGAAAGAGAGAGCATTTTCTGTTTTATTGCAGCTGTAAAAATAACAACCATTGTTGGTCAGATCAGACAAGTCACATGTAACAAACTTCAAGGACAGATAGAGAAGCCTCTAATCATTATTGAAAACTGATCATTATCTAACACTGTAACTAACACTGCTGGAACTACCACTGAATCAATGGATTAATCAAATTGTCATACTATTTTTATGTATGTCAACCTGTCACAACTGCAGTACAATTAGTTTGTGCTTTTATTTTTGCAGCTTTTTGCAGAACACACTGTTCCTCTTGTGGTTTAGTAAAAAAAACAAACAAAAAAAAACAAAAAAAAAACTAGGCTAGACTGGATGTTACTGCAAACACTAGAGCATCAGCTGGCAGGCAGACTTTATTTTGCATACACAACATGCTACATGTTTGATTATCTGAGCATGTCACTGTCATCACTCAGATGAGTTCAAACCCGTCTGGGGCCACATGTTCTGAAAATGAAAGCACTCATATTTTAATCCACTGTTCTTTAACAGACTCACAGGAGGTGCACAGCATAACATTGTGGTGATCATGTCTTAAATGTATAATACAGATTCTAATTGTTTGCAAATAGAATCTGCTTTTGTTCTGACAGCTGAGATATGAAAACAAATTCATGGTACTGGCACGAAAATGGAGAATGCATGTTAAATATATACAGTACTGTTACGTGCACAGGAAAAATGATTGAATATTTTTTTTCCCCAGAGTCAAAAGTATTTCCCTCAAACAGAATGTATGTAGCTGTACATGTACAGTATATTGAGTAAATTTAGCTCTATATTAACTTTAGAGAGCTTTTGCCAAAAGAGTAACTTTTATTCTTTCTTAGAGAACTGCGTAGAGTCCAATTTTTATTCAATTTAAGGACATTTTACTCAGGCAAATTTCCTGTTTGGCAAGGCACAGATTATATATTATATTTACACTTCATTTCAAGGAAGTTTGAATCCTCAGAGGGACTCTTTTTGTATCTTTTGAAGAACGACTTCTGTTTTTTTTTTAGAAATTGGACC
The DNA here is from genome assembly GCA_020466265.1 of Siphamia tubifer. Taxonomy (NCBI): domain Eukaryota; kingdom Metazoa; phylum Chordata; class Actinopteri; order Kurtiformes; family Apogonidae; genus Siphamia; species Siphamia tubifer. The sequence continues at coordinate 32,311,206 of CM035788.1, read as the reverse complement.
TTACTTCAATGATGAAACATCATTTATTCACCCATTTCAGTATGGTAATTTAATATCTATAATGGAAGTGGTTTGGGCACCTCTGTCTGTCTCCACATTCTCTTTTCCAGTATTTTCTCCTCTGTATAATCAGGCTCAAACTATAGTGACGCCCATCATATTCATCTTCAAACTCAAACTCTGATATTGTGTTCCAATATCCATACTCTCCGTACTTATTCTACGTAGTTTAGATACACAGGGCATTCACAAACAAGTCTACTTATGTACTCTAATGTGTCAAATTTCTGAGTGCAGAAACATGTACACTTTTTGTATTCAACGGCCGCCATCTTGGCTACGTAGTAGAAGTGGAGCCAGGTGTTATAGTCTGTGATAGTTAGCCTATTTAAACACAGGGAGACCAATCACAGTCCTGTCATTGATGACTGTGTTCAGTGATGTGAAGAATCCTACCTTCACTAAAACATATTTAAAACAAAAGACATTTTCATCAACTTTAGAAAGCAAAGAATTTTAGCTAGCAGCAACAAGCCGAATGAATGCGATGAATGCGAGCAGCACTAAGTATCTATCTATCTATCTATCTATCTATCTATCTATCTATCTATCTATCTATCTATCTATCTATCTATCTATCTATCTATCTATCTATCTATCTATCTATCTATCTATCTATCTATCTATCTATCTATCTATCTATCTATCTATCTATCTGTCTGTCTGTCTGTCTGTCTGTCTATCTATCTCTCTATCTCTCTCTCTCTCTCTCTCTCTCTCTCGCTCTCTCTCTCTCTCTCTCTCTCTCTCTGTCTGTCTGTTAGAGCAAAATTGATTCATATTTTAGGAAAATCGTGCAATCCGATTCCCCTCCACACGCACTTTTTTTCCTCGCAAAAAGAAAACCATGAACCAGGCTGCTTTCCGTAGTGTTTCACCGCAGGCCCTGCCTACGATCCCCTTATTCTGCAGCACGGGGACCAATATGGCCCCCTTCGGTGAGGGAGACACGCTGACTCCTAAAAAGGTGATAAAGGTTCAGTTGTGTGGAATTGGTTTGGGTTTTTAGGGTCTGACGAAGCCCAGCTACTGCCTGGTTGTCAGCTGTGTCTTCAGACTGTTGTTGTTGACGGTAGCGGTACGACCAATCTGTTTACATCTGAAGCGAAAGCATCCAGTGGGGGGGGGAGGGCAGAACTCTTAGAAAAGGCCAGCACTTCTTCAAAATGTTCAAACACTGACTGAAAGCTTTTCTCGTGGCACACCTTATGATAAACATGGAGCACGATGGGGAGCGATAACAGACACAATAACATCATATATCCAAAATATTGGTAACATGTTCAGGTTTATTGACGTAACTTGATAGATAATTAGGTTTTGTTTTATTTTTCGTTATACAAAGTAAAAATGTTACTAGTTTTCTTTTTATCTTACTTTTGCACTACTACGTTTTTTGCAATGTTTTTCATATGAGTATTAATGTATATTGTTTTAGTTGTTAAAATATTTTAAGCTTTCTTTTTTCCAACAAAATTTATCTTTTACACTATTTTTTTTTTTTTTTTGCACTGTTTTTCCTGTAACAGTGGTGGATATGTCTGGACTTACTACAGTTCATGTAGGCAAAGTCTCAGGTTGCAGTTGCACCTTTTGCACAACTGATTTATTATTTACAATTATTTGTAGAAGTATTTTTGTTTTACATGTTATTTAATTAAAAAAAAAAGAAGATGAAAGAAACCACGTTTCTAGTGTTTTCATTTTCATTTAGCCCACGTGGGAAAAAAATTGTATCGTGAATCGAGTTTTTTGGGAAAAAATCTGAGATTTTTTTAAAAGAGAAAATCGCCCAGCCCTACTGTCTGTCTGTCTATCTGTCTGTCTATCTGTCTGTCTATCTATCTATCTATCTATCTATCTATCTATCTATCTATCTATCTATCTATCTATCTATCTATCTATCTATCTATCTATCTATCTATCTATCTATCTATCTATCTATCTTTCTCTCTCTCTCTCTGTCTATTAGATCTACACATGTGTGTGATGGTGACAAACAGGAAGGTCAGGGTAGAGGAGGTGGTTACATTCAGCCATGGGGTCAAAGCCAGACTCCCAGCCCGTCCACCATGGTTCTGAATCAGTCATGATTCATTCTCTACCTGGAGAGAAAGTGGAGCGCCCAAACATATTCAGATTTTTGATACAATATGCTGACTAAGGTTGACATTCCATGGCAGTCTGCAGTAGCTGCTGCAGTACAAATGCAGATTAGATGCAGAGTAGAACAGACAAGTGATGTTGAATCTATATCGGCTACAAGAATCACCCATTATGTTCTGCTGGTCTTTTTAGCATCCATTGGCGTTAGCTGTATAGTAAATATGTCTGCCTGTTTGTTGCACAGTTGATCGGAAGCCAGGGAATGTAAGGGTAGATGTTCTGATACTGTTTGTTTTTTTCAGTTATATTCACACAGGTTATTCTCTTTACATGATGACACTAATAAAAATAACGTATATATGAAAATATCGCTGCTTGGTTCTGTTACCAACAAAGTGCTTCTCAAATGTAGTCCTTATGGCCCAGTTTTAGATATCTCCCTCTTCTTCTTCTGCTTCTTTTTTTATGTAAATGAAATAGCATTTAAAAATACAAATAAATAAAAATAAATAAAAAAAATAATTAAATACAAAGAATAATAATTTTTAAAAAGAAATAATAACAATACTACTACTACTACTACTACTACTACTACTACGACTACTACTACTACTACTACTACTACTACTACTACTACTACTACTACTACTACTACTACTAATAATAATAATAATAATAATAATAATAATAATAATAATAATAATAATAATAATTAAAAAAATTAAGTTTACAAAAAATTAAATAATTTAAACATTTAAAAAATAACAATATTTTTTCAAAAATAATGAAACTATTTAAAAATCTATATTTTTTTATTTAACAATTTTGACTTTAAATAATAATAATACACAATAATACTGATTTAAGCAGGAAAAATCTGAAAAGTTTCAAACGTATCCAAATTAAACAATTTAAAAGTAAGTTACCGTGTTGAAATTGTGTTTGATCAGGTCACAGTTACTCAGTTTTGTGGGTATGGGCAAGAAATGTGTGTGTGTGGGGGGGTACAATTGAGATAAAAAGTCATCATGGGATTTAAAAAAATATCTATATAAATGTGAGATAAAAAAAAAGCACAATTTTAAGATAAAATGTTAAAATTGTCAAATTAAAAGGTAAAATTATGAAATAAAAAGTCAAAATTGTGAGATAATAGTCATATAACTATAATATATAAAGTCACAGTTATAACAATACTACTACTACTATGACTACTACTACTACTACTACTAATAATAATAATAATAATAATAATAATAATAATAATAATAATAAAATTAAGTTTACAAAAAATGTAATAATTTAAACATTTAAAAAATAACAATATTTTAAAAAAATAATGAAACTATTTAAAAAATCTATATTTTTTTATTTAATAATTTTGACTTTAAATTATAATGAGAAGAAAATATATCGCTCTCCCATCACACCTAGAAGCCATTACACCATTATCACACTTATGAAGAGTATAATAATTAAACAAAGTGTGATAGAAGCAGAGGTGGAAGTAACTAAGTAGAAGTATTTCAATAAATTTTTTAGGTATCTGTAGTGTACTTGAATATATATTTTTCTGGTATATGTATATGTATAAATATCTGTACTTTTTACTCTTTACGTTCTTACGTTCTTAGAATAGACTCATTACTTTTTCAAACTAAACAGATGTGACAGTATGAAAAATAAATCAGAAATTGTGACTGACTATATCATAATTTTGACTATTTATTTCATAATCATTACTTATTTCATAATTATGACTTTTTTCTCATGTTTTTTTTAAATTTTATCTCATAATTTAGATTGATTTTTTTTTTTTTTATATATATAATTTTGACTTTTTAACCTCACAATCGTTTTTAAATCTCATAATTATGCTCTTTTTTATTTAAATCTCCTATTTATGACCATGTCCTGTCCATACCATGACCCAATAAAACATATCATCATCACTTTTAAAAGCTTTATTTTTGGATATTGTGGAAAATCTTCTGTTAATAAATATTATTTAATCCATATTTAAAAAAAATCAAAATGCAGTTTTACTTTTTACTTTTTGTGAAATTGTAGTTTGTTTGTTTTTTTACTTTCACTTCAGTAAAGGAGTTGAATCAGTACTTCTTTACACAAGTATCTGTACTTCTACTTAAGTACAAAATGTGAGTACTTTTACCATCTCTGGACAGAAGAGGGAAAAAGCTAAAACATGGACCATATTTGTTGAATATAAGACTGACTAAATGTAAATGTGTCCTAACATAGTGAAGTGACTCATGTTTCGCTGCAGACACAGATGAGGTCTGTGCTACACTTGTCACCATCCTGTTTTTTTAGGTTCTTGCTGCTGATATTAAATTCTGTCTTTGCAGGGTGTCAGATGCCAGGCACATGTCCATCTGTCGCAGTTTGTCGGAGGTTTTCTTAACCCCGTATGTGACGTAGCATATCACGTTTTTTGATTTTCACATCATAGCCCAATTTTTGGTAAAGGTCACATATGACAAAATGCCTCATTCTCTGTCTACGTTGACATATTGTCTTGATATAAAAGAGACAAAGTAGCAGTGAACAAATGTACACATACAGTACATTTGTGGAAAAAAATATTAGACCACCCCTTGTTCATTTTAATTCCTGATACAATTAAATTATATTTGTTTGGACAAATATTAATGATAACAATGTAAATAATAGTTCATAATAGTGTAATTTGTAATAATATATATATAAAAAATACAGAATATTACAATATCAGAGGTATTAAAAGTACTCACATTCTGTAGAAATACAGCTATTTATATGAAAAATACTCTGGTAAAAGTAGAAGTACTGATGCAACTCACCTATTAAAGTAAAAGTACAATTTCTTCATAGTAAGTACAAAAGTAAAAAGTAAAACTAAATTGTTTTGTTTTGCCATGAACACAATAATACTGATTTAAGCAGGAAAAATCTGAAAAGTTTCAAACGTATCAAAATTAAACAATTGTGTTTGATCAGGTCACAGTTACTCAGTTTTGTGGGTATGGGCAAGAAATGTGTGTGTGTGGGGGGGGTACAATTGAGATAAAAAGTCATCATGAGATTTAAAAAAATATCTATATAAATGTGAGATTTAAAAAAAAAAAGCACAATTTTAAGATAAAATGTTAAAATTGTCAAATTAAAAGGTAAAATCATGAAATAAAAAGTCAAAATTGTGAGATAATAGTCATATAACTATAATATATAAAGTCACAGTTTCTCTCCTCCGTGGTCCATGGTGAAGCCTTAATAAATATAAGAAAAAACAAATGAATGATATAATATGAGTAAAAGCACTTTAATTAAGTAGATGACTGGATCTTTTCATCACAACAACACATTTAACAACTTTTTTCCCCATAAATTATGTAGTTGGTTTTTCCAGGAAATCCTTCCATTAATTCCACAAAAACAAAGTTTCTTTTACTCTTTCAATAATTGTGTTATCTATAATTATTTGTACCAATACACTACTTTTCTCTTTTCCAAAAACCATAATTTTAGTCTTTTTCAGTTTCAGTGATAGTTTTATATCAAACCTATTTTTTTTAACTTAGTCAGTTCTTGAGTTATAATTATAACAACAATCAATACATAAAACCACCTGTTACATGTAGACTAGTTGTCATAGCAACTCATCTTATCTCCTGGTCTGTTTTACTTGTGATAACTGTAATTAATTACACAAGAAAAGAAGTAATAACACTTAATTGGTTGCATTTGTGGCTTCAGAGGATGTTTTCTACCTGTTATTGTTAAGTTGTCATGATAGATCTTTCCATGTGTGTTCATTTTGTCACCTGGTCGTCCAGTTAAAAGCCCTTTTTTTTTTTTTGTCTGACAGAGCGGGAGGAACGATTAGACACTTGGAAAGTGTTGAGTAGACAAGGTTAGACTGCTGCTCTTTGTGTTTTCCAATAAACAGACAGAAAACACTAACACAAATGATACACTTGTTCAGTATATCACAGAGTAAATGACACGTAGCATTTGTTTGTAATGCTCAACCTTTGTAAGAATACACAGTGTAATGACGAACCTCTAAGAGAGTTTTTTTTTTTTATTCCTTTTTAATTCAGAATGAAGGTTAATTCCTCTTTATGATGATCTAATTCCAGTTAAAAATGACTATTCTGAATTAAACTTAATTCCAAATAAAGTCACTGGTTTAGTTTCATCTTAATTCCAAATTTGTCATGTTTTTGGGATTATTTTCATGTTCATGTTTTGTCGTGTCTATTTCCAGTTTTATTTTGGTAAACCTTCCTCATGTGTTCATGTCTGTCGTCTTTACTTCCACTCATGTCTTGTTAAATCAGCTGTGTCTCCCCTCCCCTCCTGTGAAACGTATTAAATGAAGGAGACAGTCGTTTGTGTTGCGATCTCACCGTAACTCCATCTCACTTATCATTTATTCACATTTCACAATTAACAATAAATTCCATATCTGCCTAAACTGCTCGCATAATCCCTTTAACTCTTTACCCAGCATCATATGACACTTTATTTTCCCAATCTATCTAGACATTATTATTCACATGTTCATGGAACATCCACAGTGTTCAATATCACCTCAAATGCATTAATTATAAAGCTCAATATACAGTACCCTTGAGCAATGCACTTCAGCTAAATTCTGTAAACACATTATCCCTTTTCCAAAGACCATTTGGTCATTAGATTTACTATAAAGATGCTACTAGCATCAGGACCCATACAAGACAGTAGCAGTAATAATCACCCGAAACACGTATTTACATTACATAACCACATATCATGGTCTAAAACCATCAACCACTAACAAGGTAACACTGTAGATATTATGTGAATAGAAATAATCAAATGTAGCCTGCCATTGACCATATCAAAACGTCAATCTAACTTAAATAATGGAGGAGTGATGCCCCAACAGATGCAGCAGACAACACGTGCGAGCCGCCATCTTAAGTCATAGCATAACGACGGCAGAAATCAGACCCGGTTTTAGCTATGGGCAAGCTGGGCGACGGACCGGGGCGCAAATCAGGCCAGGTTGAATGGTTGAATTTTTACAAGTAAGTTTTACACATAAATTCGACCCAAATTTAAGTAGAAAAGTTACCAAAAACTACATAAACATTGAGTGTTATTATTGTGTAGTTTTGAAGGATTTACCCACCTGAAGGAGACAGTCGCTTGTGTTGCGAGCTCACCGAACTCCATCTCAGTCATGTGAGGAGCTAGGCTACTGCGCATGTTCTAAGACTAGGTTGCCAAATTCAACCCATGTCCTGCACTGCCACCTAGTGACCAAAGTTATATTGCGTTAAGAATGAAAAAGAATCAAATGTATCACATACTGGGTCTTAAAAAGTATTAATAAAATAAAACCATTTTCACAATATTAGACAAAAATAAAACAATCACACTAATGTGATCACACTTAGTGGGCATCACATTGCCAAACCTTTTTTGCCTTTTGACCCATGATCCTGTTCGCCTGTTACCTCATGACCCATTACTTATGCCTGACTCTGATTTTGCCTGAACCCTTCACAGAACCTCTATCTTGAACGGATGGATTATTTGGACCTGGACCTTGTTTGGAGAAACGGTACCGATTCTTCTGCCTTATCCTTATTTGTACTTGTGCCTCTTCTTCCTATCTGTGTTTTGACCATTGTTTCTGTCCACTTAGAGTCCACTTAAACCCTGGTACCGTAGCCGTTCTGCATTTCCTGGTTCTCTACCCTTGGCCCGGCTGTGACTCTGAGATTTGGGATTTTCCCCTTTAACCTGAGACACTGTGTATTTATTTCTTATACACTGTTTTGTGTTGAAATAAATTGTTCTTCATTTACTCCAATCTGTCATGTTCCTCTGCTTCTTGGGTCCGCTTCCAAGTTTGTCCGTGACAAAATTAGATACTTCCTCTGACATAGAAGTTAATTCTGCTTTAACACTATATTCCTGTCATTCTGCACATGCTCCTGGTTTTATCATGATAATACATATACGCTAATGCCAGCAGCACATAATTGATACCGGGGAATTATTACAAAAATAAATGTAAAAATCACATGTAGTATCTGGACTTCTCTGTTGAAAGTTGAAATGAAAACAAAACAGGAAGTGGTCACAATTGTTTCTTTCCAGTAGACATCCAGATGTTAAGCTGCTGTTCTGTCCAATCAGAACCCTCTGTACCTACAGCTCTGAAAGACCAATTAACTAGAGCAGAACACGCCTGTTTACCATGGAAACACAAAGGACACAGCTTTAATTCTAAATTATTATAATATGAATTATTATAAAATAAATTATTCTAAATGAACCATTTGATGCATGATTTTTTTTTTTTCTTAAGTGTTTGTATTCCTTTATTTATTTTTTTAAGTATCTGTCTGTCTGTGTATAACATAAGTAAAAAAAAAATTGTACTTTCAGGAAAGCTTAGGAATGAAACAAGGACTAATTGATCACATTTTAGTGTTCTGCTGCTCTGTAGGATGCTGGGTCAGACCACAGCAGACCGAGGTTCTGTAGAACAGTCCGCATTTCCACACTTGCTGAGTCCAAATTTTTAACAATTTTTCTTAAAGTGATGATAGTCTGCCCGTCATATACTCTTCTTGCACCGTTCGGCTCAACCTGTCATACTAAAAACACTGATCTAGGTGAAGAAATTACCGTTAAAGACGGGAGACACAGCAGTCACAGCCAAACAGGGCGCCACTCCGTGATGAGTGAGGGTCAAAGGGTAATGAAAAGCATCATGGGTAGCTCCCTCATAGCCACACATACATGACATAGTTACGTATATTAATGTACTGTTTATGTTTCGGGGGTTTCAGTTTCCTTTCGTAAACAGAATTTTCTTTCGTATTCAGACACAGAAGGTTTTGGATTTCATAAGTAATAATAATACACAGGCACCCACACAGTCAATTTTGCGGTGTTAAATCAACACTTAGAGAGTTTATTTAACTTCTTCTAGAGTGTATTTGGTCCCATTGTCTCCAAATTAACACTGCAAAATCTACAGTGCAGTAAAGTATACTTGAGCATCTAAACCAGTGGAACTTTTCCAAGGACAGTGGCTTTGTGTATTGGACAGGGTGGCACAGATTTGTACTATTCCACTTCAGAAATATAACTGACCTGATTTTACTTTGCTATGGGTAGAGTGTAACCAGTAATAGAGGATACGGAGACAAAAGGTCTGGAAAACTGTGGGTAAAAAGTCGAAAAAAAAAAAGCACTTCCCTGGGTCTGCACTACACTAGACTAGAAGTGTAATACAGTCGTGCCTGTGGTGGAATCATACATTCATCACATCTCATGAGGCTATCTTAGCTAGTCAGCCATGTTAACTTTGATGTATTCTGTCTTTCAGGGTCCACAGCATCATACTAATGGGCAGAGACTCAGACATAAAACTGTCTTTCCAGATATTTCCAGAGTTATTAGTATTTCCTCCTGTGCATATGTAATCAAAACAAAGACACTTCAATAAAAGCATCTTGGCACATGTGCAACTTCCTGTACATTATATCCACTTGTTTAATGTTCATTTATGCTTAGCTGTCATTCTAGAAGTTTCATTGACACTTATGGGCAACAATAAAACTCTTGCACTGTAGTATTTAAGTTCTTAATATTAGTATTTGGTCAAGTTTGTGCCTCCACAGCACATTTCTGATTAGGGTACACTGAAAAAATAAAAGATTGAATCAACTTAAAAAAATGTCTTCAATATGTCACACATGAAAACATCTAGTTAAATTTAATTAAAATAACCCCATGCAATTGAATTTGGTTCTCTCAATTCTATTTTTTTATGTGTGACAATAAAATGTCAATATGATGAGATGAAAAGTTAAAATGATGAGATGAAAAGTCAAAATGTAGAGATAAAAAGTCAAAATGTAGAGATAAAAAGTCAAAATGTAGAAATAAAAAGTTAAAATGTTGAGATAAAAAGTCAAAATGTAGAGATAAAAAGTCAAAATGTAGAGATAAAAAGTTAAAATGTAGAGATAAAAAGTCAAAATGTAGAGATAAAAAGTCAAAATGTAGAGATAAAAAGTCAAAATGTAGAGATAAAAAGTTAAAATGTAGAAATAAAAAGATACCTAAAACATCTACTTAAGTACAGTAACAAAGTACTTTTACTTAGTTACTTTCCACCTCTGGTTTTCAGTATACATCAGAAAATTTAATACAGGAAAATATCTGATTATGCAAATGTTTAGGGATATTATATTAAAAAAAAACAGAGAAAATGGAAGAAAAAGTTACTTTTAGGGCAAAAAGTCATGTTTTATTCTAGTGCATCAATGCTGTAGAAGATAACAGTGTTCCCACGGTAACTATAGAGCCTCCTTAAAAATCCAAATAGTTAATATCTGACAACCAGGAAAAGATGATGAACTATATTTTACACCAATTATTCACATGTATTGATGAGATTTTTGTTCATGTAGGTGCAGGGGCGGGTCTAGAATTTTTTTCTAGGGGGGGCCAGCTAGGGGCACAGACATTGGAAGGGTGGCACACCGAAATGACTTTAAAAAAAAAAGCCCTACAGTCTTAGATCATAATAAACGGTAGGCTGAAGTATGAATGATATAACTATTTTATTTACCCAAATAATGTACAGAACAGTGTAGCATCAAGCATTTAGAAATCTGATTTGACTGAGTAAAATGTTTTTTTGTTTGAGTGGGTAGATCTGTGCTGTGGAGGAGTATACTGGTGTATCTAGTAACCTAGTAGTAGTATAGGTTTTCATCAAGATAAACGATATTGTTTCATAGGTATCTAAGCTTACCTCTTTGTTAACTTAGAAAGACAGAAACATCCAATTGAGTTTAGTTATGATGAATGACTTTATTTTTTGACTTCCATTTTTAAATTATATGGCAGCACAAACTGAAAGAATTCAAGTCAGTATGTGTGTGTGTGTGCTATTGAATCAACTGTCATAACAGGTACATAGTGTGTACACATCAAAAATCCCTTTGCCATTAACAAGTAATGCTGAACTTAAGAACACAAATACACTTAAATAAATAAATCTCACTATACATCAAAACACTTGTCTGCCTGTACATGTGCCATTAACCCTCTTGTCACCATCCCTGGTCAAATTGACCCAATCTGTTTTGAATGTTTCTTCTGTCCTCCCTCCTACCCTCCTTTCCTTTTCCTTCTTTCTTCCCCTCCTTCCCTCTTTCTTTCCTCCATCCTCCTTACTTTCTCTCTCCTTTTCTTCCTCTCTTCCTTCTCCATCCTTCCTTCTTTCCTCTGTCGCTTCCTCTATCCTTCCTTCTTTCCTCCATCCTTCCTTCCTCCATCCTTGCTTCTGAAGAAATCATGCATATTGTTTGGTTAGAAATAATATTAAGTCAGAAAATCACTTTCCTTAAACTGTAACACACAGGATAGGTAGCTATAACATGCAATTATATCATCCTTTAATGATATGTATCATTAGATGCACACATACATAAACACACACACACAGAGTCATTATAGTCAATACGTCTAGCTTAGGGTTGCTGTTTGTTTTTTCCACATTTACCAGTGTTGTGTCGAGATCTGTTTCCGGCATTGATATGTTATTCATTTTTATACAAGTAATATTCATACTGGTTTGATTAAACTCTTTGACAGGCTAGTATTTCCCATCTTTGCTGAGCGATAGGTTTGTGCTTTTAGTTTTGTGAGTTTATTTGTGTTAATCACTGAAATCAACCAGCGTTTATTAGGGACATATTTTTCACCGCATTTTTTTTTCTTTTACATAAAACTCTTGTTCAGCAAAGATGGGAAACACTATCACAGTGTTTACTCAAACGATGTATGAAGATTAGTTGTATAAAAACGAGGCTTTCGCGTATATCAATGCCATCACCATAGATAAACAGATCTTGACGGACGAACACATTTCGACACAACAGGCTAATTGCAGGCTAATGTTTACCATAGACATCAATTCGTTATGCTAAGCTAGCATACTGTGCTTACTCTAAATACGACTTAACATGCAATTATATCGTCCATTAATGATATAACGTTATATCATTAGGTGCACACATACATACACACACTGTGAGGGTCCTTGTAGTCGATAAGTCTAGCTAAGCGTTGCGGTTTGTTTTCTCCACATTTAACGGTGCAGGCTAATGTTTCCTGTAGACTTCAATACGTTATGCTAAGCTAGCGTAGCCTACCGTGCTTACTCTAGATACGACTTAACATGCAATTAAATCATCCATTAATGATATATATCATTAGGTGCACACATACATACACACACACACACACACAGTAAAGGTCTTTGTAGTCGATAAGTCTAGCTTAGGGTTGCGGTTTGTTTTCGCCACATTTACCGGTGCAGGCTAATGTTTCCCATAGACGTTATGCTAAGTTAGCGCACTGTGCTTACTCTAGATACGACTTAGTTATCAACTTAATTTAAACATTTGTAAATCATTAAACACGACACATTGTGAGCGACTGTTTACTTACCCTTATTTTCTCGTTTTAAGCCGAAACAGTGCAAGTCTGCAAGACAGAGTTGAAATGCATCCAGAGTGAATCTTGTAATTCTTTGAATTTCGACTCGAACAAACTGATTGGCAGCTCTGATGGGGGTGGCCAGCAGGGTGGCCAATCATATTCCAGGGGTGGCCGGTGCCACCCCCAGCCACCCCTGTAGACCCGCCCCAGTGTAGGTGCTTTGGGTCTTTATGGGATGACCGATCCCTTTGCCTAAATGTATATTAAAGAAAAAAAATACAGGGATATTATATAAAAAAAAAAAAAAAACAGAGAAAATGGAAGAAAAAGTTACTTTTACAGCAAAAAGTCAATGCTCCTGCTCAATTATTAGATTATGATGAACTTTATAACAAAATTCATATTTGTCAACTGGTAAACAACATGCTATGTCTTAATGATATAAATAATTCTCTTAAAATACATTTAGCCACTCTTTTTTTTTTTCTTGTGCTGAAACCCAAACCTAATTTGGGACCTGTGATTTGAATAGATTAACTGGATAAAAATAAATAAATAAATAAAACGACTCCTGAGGTGTTCAGTTTGACTGTCCTCCAATGACAACAGAGTGGAAATTAGATATGACTGACATAAATTGGCTAAAGGTAACACACACACTTTCCAGCAGAGCGATGGTGTGAAGCAGGAAGCTGAGTGTAGCTGTTGAGCCAGTGTTTGTCAATGATGTATCGTGTGGAGAAAGAGGCAGCGGCTTGGGGGTAGATTACTTTCCTAAACAAGGCAACGGTCTTAAAGGGTGAGTTACTGCTCTGCCTATTGGTTTGTGTTCCAGCGCCCCTTGACAGCAGTAGCATCTTAATACTGGCTACAGACCAAGGCAGCAGATTCCCTGCCAAGAGGCGGCAGCCTGGGTAGTCTGTCCGACTGCAGCAGAAGAGCCAGACGTACAGTAGAACACTGACAGAAGCCACACTCACTGAGGGACAACAAGCTTAGTCTAGTGTGAATTACATAACAGACAAGAACCCAAAGTCTGGAGACAATTGGTTTATTTATTTATTTATTTATTTATATTTATTTATTTATTTATTGGTTTATTTATTATTTTTATTTTTTTATTATTTTTTTATTTTTATTTATTTATTTATTTATTTTTATTTACTTTTTATTTATTTATTTATTTATTTATTGGTTTATTTATTATTCTTATTTGTTTTATAAATTTTTTATTTTTATTTATTTATTTATTTATTTTTATTTACTTTTTATTTATTTATTTATTTATTTATTTATTGGTTTATTTATTTATTTTTCCTTTTTAATTTGTCTACATTTTGTTCTCATTGTTTAACTCCACAGAGGGGGAGTCAACATTGTTTGAGATCAATGCATATTTTAGTCTTGCAGCCAAATATTTTAATATTTAGTGCATGTGTGTGACCATCACCAGGACAATTGGTTTAAAATGTATTTTTTCATCCTCAGTTCTGGGTAAGTTATTTTGAAAAAGTAATTCATTATAATTACTAGTTACTTCCCCCATAAAAGTAATTGAGTTACTACTTGCATTACTCCACTAGGAAAGTAATTAGTTACCAGGAAAATTATAATTTTTTTACTTAAAAATGTCAAAGAAATGAAAAAAAAAAACAGTTAAACAGGTGCTGACTTGCCAAATATTTATTTATTCAAAATGAACAGATCGCAATCAATGAATTATTAACAGGAAATATTTTAAATACTAGTTTAATATTTGTTGAAAGTAATTGGTTGAAATGTTAATATATTTTAATTTTACATTTAAGTAAACAGGTGCACAGGTAGTGATGAAATAATGATGTCTGTACATTTTTGTTCTATTATTATTAGTGAAAAAAGCAACACTATGTATATTCTTCTCCTATTATACATTTATTTACTGAATTATCATCAACAACAACTTACGTTACAATCATTTGAAGTGTATACACTCTTTATATTAAGGCACAGGAACTTGCTTAGAAAAGAAATTAGCAAAGAAAAAAGCAAATATTAATAGTACAATTGTTATTTTTAACAAACAGAGCTGAAATGTGACCTTGTGACTTGGTGATGCCATCATCTGTGTGTGTGTTTGACTCATGTGTTCATGTCCCACTCCCTACTTTAGTGTTCCCGATCAAAGTTGACTGGTCTGTTTGAACTGCTCTTAAATTAGCAGAAATAAACATTTTTATTCAACATTCTTTAGCTGTGTATTTTAGAAATAAAATAACTGGAGTGGCAATACAAATAGGCACTGAAAATATATTACAAAATGAACATGTAATGGAAGAATACATGTAAATCCAAATCTACCTGAAGTGATGTGTGTGTGTGTGTGTGTGTGTGTGTTTGACTTGTGTGTGTCATGATAGTTGAGACCCCGTCTTCTTACTTCTGAGCAAATCATGATCCATTTCGTTCTTTCGATATTTTTTTCCCTTTTTTTTAATAGATGTATTTCAAATATGAATGTAAAAAAAAATGCATAAATAAAATAAAGAAATAAAAATACAGCCGACACAAATTTACAAAAACCAAATACAAAAATACAACACATAATACATATTCAAAAAAGAGTGAGAAGAAGCATAGCTTATGAACTCCCACCCCTTTTCCCTAGAAATTAATTACAATAACAATCTTCCAGGTCCATACATATGTAAACACACATTCATACATATATACATACATGTACACATATATACTGAACATACATACCTAAACACAATATATACATATATATACACTTACATATCGTCAGCTTCATACCATAATTGCCTAAGTAATTTTTTTTGTGTTTTCGGAAAATGAGAAAAAACACATTTTCCAAAAGTCATCCATATTTTTTTGTGATTTTTTTCACAGCACATTCAAGTAAATGAGAAGAAAAGTATGAAAAAAGAACAAAACCCAACATCATTTGTTTAATGAAATAAAATGGATTATGCCTTTGACTTAGGCAGTTTTTCTGACAACATTTTGCAGACATTCAAACTGCCTAAGTCAAATGAATGACTTGGACAGGTATGTTTTTGCACTTGTTTTTTTTTTTTTTTGAGTGTTCTGATTGGTCAATGACATAGGCAGAAAGACAGGATGATGTAGCAATGGTAGGGGAGTAAAGTTATGCAAAAATGTCAATTTGACCAAAAATTGACTAACGATATACACATACCTACAAGCGCACATAGATATACTTACACACATCTATACATACTTATACATATAAACATATACCTTATACTTTTTCATCTTTATAACACCCAGATGCTGAATGCTAGCTTGGTGCAGACATATGCAGCACTAACGGTGTTGACAAAACTCCCAGTTGTTGTCTGTACCCGGGTTAACACTTGTGCCCTAATACATCAATGTGTAACTTGTCACATTATTTCCCCAGTAAAGGTAATGGTGATACAGTTATGGATAATGTAATTAAATAATTACTCCGTTAATTAAAATGTGGGTGTGTTAGTAACGCCGTTATTCCCAGCACTGCTCATCTTCAATCCCTCAACAGTATATCACAAATATTTATTTTTTTTCTGTAGTAGGAGTATTCCACTGATCTGCTGGTCAGTGACATTTTCAACAAACATTCAGAAAATGTCATATTTTTCAGAAACAGATTTAGGACTCTCAGTAAGAAAGTGCCTGAGACAAAGCCAAAGATACTCTTATCTCCATGGTAACACCTACCAAACCCTTGTCTGACAAATAACACATTCAAAAACAAGAAACCTGTTCGTAAACACCAATACAGATTTTGGTGTAAAGTCATGTTCTGTCTCGTAAGGACTCAACAACTGTTTTTCCAGCTCAGTTTTATCCATGAAGACCCAGCACTACTTTTGTCAGTTCACAAATTCTATATTTTTTTGTCTGCATCACACCTTTCCTGAGTGATTTATCACATTTAATTATAAAATGATCCTCTGTATTTTCAGCAGAGGTGTTAAAAGTACTCAGAGAAGTACAGCTACTGGTGTGAAAAAATACTCTGGTAAAAGTAGAAGTACTGATTTAACTCTTCTACTTAAGTAAAAGTAAAAAAAAAACCAAAAAAGTGTAAAAAAAATGTGTAATAAAGTACAAAAATAAAAAGTAAAACATTTTTTTTTTTTACATGAACGCAATAATAAATGTTTAATCAGGAAAAATCTGAAAAAATATTAAAATAAACGTGAGGTACTGCATAGATAATGTGTTTGATAGGATAACTGTACTCAGTATTGTGGATATAGGCAGGAAAAAACTAGAAAAAAAGTCATCATGAGATTTAAAATAAATTACAGATGAGATTTAAAAAGAGCATAAAAAAAGTCAAAATTGTGATATAATAGTCATATAACTATAATATATAAAGTCACAGTTTCTCTCCTCCACTGATTTTTCCCCTGGTGACTTATTGTTTGTACTGTCACATCTATTTAGTTTGGGTTATGAATGTAATGAATATAAAATACAGATATTCATGCAAAAATGTAGGGAGTAAAAGTAAAAAGTTGCCAGAACATTTAATACTCCAGTAAAGTACAGATACCTAAAACATCTACTTAAGTACAGTAACAAAGTACTTTTACTTAGTTACTTTCCACCTCTGATTTTCAGTATACATCAGAACATTTAATACAGGAAAATATCTGATTATGCAAATGTTTGTAAAAGCTCAAGTTAAAATTGAGGGATATAATATCAAAAACAGAGAAAATGGAAGAAAAAGTTACTTTTACAGCAAAAAGTCATGTTTTATTCTAGTGAATCAATGCTATAGAAGATAACAGTGTTTCCACGGTAACTATGGAGCCTTGAAAATCCAAATAGTTAATATCTGACAACCAGAAAAAGATGATGAACTGTATTTTACACCAATTATTTGCATATATTGATGAGATTTTTGCTCATGTAAATGCTTTGGGTCTTTATGGGATGACCGATTCCTTTGCCCAAATGTATATTAAAGAGAAAACACAGTTATTTAAAAACATATTTTCCCAGTACATACTTGCTTAAGCTAAGTAATGATGTTTACATTACACATACAGCTAAATATGACATAAGTACAGTTAGAGATACACTGAATTTTGCAAACAACTGTTCGTAACTCAGCCTAAATTTTACTTTATACAAAAACTGTACTGCAAACACAAATCCAATTGCATCAAAAACAACCCAAAACTGTCATAAATCACATTTTATTTGCAATCATTTAATCATGCAAGTGGATATTTATGCAGTATAGTTCATTTTTTTCCCCCCTCTTTTTTTTTTTTTTTATTGCAAATAGAATTCTAAACTAATAGTAGGAGAATTTAGACAGCACATGTTTTTCACATATTGGGTGACATTCTGCAATGCTCAATTCATGCTCTCGGCTCCTCTCATATCCCTAAATTCCTTGCTTGGCAGAGTTATCTTACCCTAATATACATTCCCACTATTTATTTGTTTATTTTGGCTTGAAATAATTGATTCCCAGTGCCAAACCTGTTCTCTCTCTTAGATCAGGCATCCATGTGACAGTCTATTCTCCCATAGGCTTGCACGTGGCCATGATAAATTAGCTTAATGCCGTGCAAATATTAATCACATTGTCACTACAGCTGAGCAGGGAAGCAGTTTAGTACTGCAGCCACCACGCAGCCTCATTTATCAAACCCCGGAGCTCTCCTCCTATGCTAACCCTCCAGCTTGCTGTCTCCAAAAACACAAGCTGTTCCCACCCAGTTTTCTATTGCCAGAACTGCCTTCAACTGTTTCATGAGTGGCACAGTTTGCTTAGGTGACATAGCAAAGCAAAAGCTAAAACACTTATCCAAATCAACATATGGATTTGGAGTTTTAAGGAAAATCAGAGGATTTTCTTTTTAATGCTATTTTAAAAAGTAAGTAAAATATATTTTGGTTTAACCACTTATCATACTGGGGTGATTTTGTTTAAAACACCTGAAAATACCTCATTCCTGTACCCTGTTCTTAAGCTGTTTGGAGTATGGATAAAATAATGGGCTCTTTGTAAAGGTAACACCCTGTAGTTTGGACTAAAATACTCACTTTTACTGATTATTTGACAGGTAAAAAACTGTAGACTTAGAAACACACAGATTTAGGCTTTTTTTCACCCTCACTTTTATTGGGGGTTTCAAATCTTTTTTATTGTAAATAGTATTTCCAGAAATATTCTTTTGTTTGACCTCATAACACTACATGAAGTTATAAAACATAATATAAATGTCTCAGCCAGTCAAAAAAACAAAACAAACAAACATCATTACTAGTGTTGTATACTGTGTAGTAGAAGCAGTTTCTAACAAAAATAGAACAAAGATACTGAGATATTATGACAACCTTTCAAATATGGCAAATAAAATATTACCTGGATGAGAAAAATGCAGCAAAAAAGTACTAGTGCATAATTTTAGTCGGCAAATGCCAAGCTCAAGCTGAGCTCAAGACGTCGCAAATGATTGGTCACATTTTTTTGCAACATCACGCTGAATTCACAGGGATTGGCTGAATTTGCGTTGAAGTCGCAAATCGTAACATCGCGAAATCCTGGAGGATCTGAAAAATAATGAACTATCCCTTTAAAGAAGGAGAATTCCAATAATGTAAAGTAACACATGTGCCTTGTGTACTTATACTTTGTTACAAAAACACAACTACAACTGTTTCACTGTATCTACATGGATGTCATGAAACTGATTGAGATTACTGAAAAAAGTGGCAGCTGCAAACCCCCCCCCCCAAAAAAAACAAAAAACCTATTAAATATTCCTCATATATCTCCAGTGCCAGTGGGTCATACAACTATGCAGCTTATTTTTTGTTATGTATGCCCTGAGCTCACCTCACTGTCTGTGAAAGGTAATGCCAACTTGTAAAATAAGCTCAAAGATATTCATAAAGTCACCACTCACAAATGATGAATGTGAGTGCAGCAAGAATGATTATCAACCAGCAGCAGCGGTTGAAGATGTTCAAATGGAGTGTTTACGCTTCAATGTAGTACAGACATTTAAATGTAGACTGTGGCAAATTATACTGCTCCTCAAACCTCAAACTCAAGAAGTGCCTCATTGAATTGGATGGAGGGAGATGGGAGCTGTTGAAATTATATACATACACACACGTACATATATTATAATAAAAATGTCACATCTCTTTGTGGTGAAATTCTGAAAGGAAGCAAAGCAGCAGACCAGCTTTTAGAAACATAGAAGGCAACTTTATGATCATTGAATGTGAATACTGTATAGTGTTAAAAGAAAGAGAAAAGCAGACCTTTACACTATTCGGAGACTCATTAAAGTCCCACTGGCAGGGCTGGAATGAGCCCCTTTTTCCCGGAGTTTCATGCCCTAACCAGTCCATTTTTTTTTCCATGGAGGAGGAATTTGAATAAATGAAACAGCAGCAAGCTCCTCCAATGCCTCTTTAATGGGTATAAGTTAATGTTGGGTAGGTAGGTAGGTAGGTAGGTAGGTAGGTAGGTAGGTAGGTAAGTAAGTAGGTAGGTAGGTAGGGAGGTAGGTAGGTAGGTAGGTAGGTAAGTAAGTAGGTAGGTAAGTAGGAAGGTAGGTAAGTAGGCAGGTATGTAGGTAGGTAGGTAAGTAGGTAGTTATGTAGGTAGGTAGGTAGGTAAGTAGGTAGGTAGGAAGGTAGGTAAGTAGGTAGGTAGGAAGGTAGGTAAGTAGGTAGGTAGGTAAGTAAGTAGGTAGGTAGGTAAGTAGGTGGGTAGGTAGGTAGGTAGGAAGGTAAGTAGGTAGTTATATAGGTAGTTATGTAGGTAGGTAGATAAGTAGGTAGGTAGGAGGGTAGGTAAGTAGGTAGGTAGGAAGGTAGGTAAGTAGGTAGGTAGGTAGGTAAGTAAGTAGGTAGGTAGGTAAGTAGGTAGGTAGGAGGGTAGGTAAGTAGGTAGGTAGGAAGGTAGGTAAGTAGGTAGGTAGGTAGGTAAGTAAGTAGGTAGATAGGTAAGTAGGTGGGTAGGTAGGTAGGTGGACGGGCGAGATAGATAGATAGATAGATAGATAGATAGATAGATAGATAGATAGATAGATAGATAGATAGATAGATAGATAGATAGATAGATAGATAGATAGATAGATAGATAGATAGATAGATAGATAGATAGATAGATAGATAGAGTATTGTAGAAGAATTATAAAATGTTATATGCACACACACACACTTCTGTTCTTTTTATTGTACTATTTTTGTTCTGTACAAGTGACCTTTTATTGTCATTGTTGGTGTTTTACTGCTGCCGTAACCAAATAATTTCCTGCAAGGATCAATAAGGTATCTATTCTTATATACTTTATTAATCCCAAGAGAAATTTAAGTAGTCCTTTGCTTTGCATACAGCACAATAAGATAAAAAACAAACAGACCAAAGCAGGTGGGTTGGTAACCATGTTGACATTAAAGTTACTTTATACATTAAAAAACTTGCAAAAGAACTTAGTCTAAAAACATTAACTGCACAATACCGTAAAAAAGACTTCAGATTGTGAGTAATTTTAAGTGAAACAGGAGCAATAAATTGAAATTAATGTTGCATTTTTCTTCCCAACATAGAGGTTATCTATTGTTAATGTATTGGAAAATTACGACAAAGACCAGAAATATAAGTGTTAATGTTATGTTTTATTATTATGTCATGTTAAAGTGGGAAAAAGAGTCTGTGCTCAGAAGACATAGGTCAGGATGTCATAGTTTAGATGACTTTGTCTAATAATTAAGTTCATGGGTTTAAATAATAATATTAAAATGTTTCTGTCGTATTAAAAGTAATGCTAAGTTGTTTAGACAAGTAATTCATTGTTTATTTGGGTTTGGTTGGAAACTATTTCCGCTTAATTGTACTTCCGGGTGGGACTTAGTACTTCCGGTTTTACAATCTCCGATCGAGTTCGTTACAGCTTTTAAGCTAAGCACCGTTTCTGATCATCGGGGAATGCTGTGAGTTCATTAATATTATTATATATACATTCAACGTAAGATTTGGATAATAGTTAGCTAAAATGTGTGTCATTTATGGAAACGATTTGCACTGTTTTTGTATCAGATAGCGCAACGTACTGAACGTAATTATGTTGTGTGTCATGGTTTTCACCATCATTCATGAAGAACATAAAAACAGCAAAACTCATCCAAGCTCTTCATTAGTGGTTTAGCTCGGTGTTTTGAATCAGTTTCAACACTTTGATAGAAAACATTACAAGGATGACACCCCCAATGGAAAGTTACGGTTACCTGAAGCAAGAAGTGGGAAGGGTCGACAAAGCAACACTTTGTGTAGCCAGAGAGAAGTTAGTGCAGGCAGTTCTCTCAGGGTGACATGCACTCAAGACTGACTTAAAGACTATAAACTTAAACTATTTGTAAACTCTAAAATACGTTTAAATTGTAATGCTGATTTGAACAAATTGCAAACTGTATTTGTGATATTAAAATCAATGAAAAGACTCAAGGAAAATTTACTTCTTATCAAGTCCGCTCGTAGCCATATGTATTTGATTTTACTATGATTATATATTTTGTCCTTAGACATTAGGTTTATACTAATTTGATATATTACATTTTGAAACTAGATATCATCAAGAATCCTCCAAGATCTCCTTATTAGCCACTGGTGGCCTTCTGTGAAACAGCTGTGTGTAACCCCCCCCCCCCCAACATTTAACAGCATAATGTGTTGGATTAAAGATGGAAGCTACCAGCATATTGTCTTCAGCCTTAACATGTCATCACCTTACCCCCCGCTAAAAAAGTGGATCCTCAGATGAGCACTAAAAACAGCATTTCTACAGGCAGTATTTGGTTTGTTCTCTGTGGGCTGCTGTAGAATCACAGCAGTTGTCTGGCTCACTGGAAGTACTCTGCAGGAGAAGTGTGAATTTTTCCATTGCATGATGTCAGGTCTGTCATCAGGTCTTTCTGAAACCCCATATAACTTTCTTTATATGCAGCGTTTCTATTGCTATTCAGAATAGTTCAGCATGCACCGCTCAGGGTGTGAATATCTGTCAGTTTCTTACTAGTTGGGGGCGCGTAACCTTTGCGGCCTGCCAACTCTACCAGCAGGTCTGTAATACCACCGTTAGGACTAATGAGTACTGGGCTCTGTTCGCCTTCTGTCACCTGTCTATTGTTGCCATAACTTCTTCTCATGTGCAGAGCTTGCATTCTGTCGTCTTTACCCAATAATAGAAGATTCAAACTAAACACATATTAAGGAAACTATATGTTTATATTTTTCTCAACACCCACAGTACCTAATATTAAACCTTTCATGCATGAATTATGACAACCTTAATGGAGTTTTTTTTCCTGAGTGTATTTATTCCTCTTTAGGCAAGAAAAAAAAAAACACCAATATGATTAAAATGTTCTTATACACCTATTTTTCACAATGTTTAAAATGTCTACTCAGCTGCACCTTAATTTTTCCAGTGACATACTGTGTGAAATGAAATACAAACATTTTTTAATGCTACCAATCTGATGTGTTATCAGAGTTTAACATGCTAATTATTACACACTCAAATAAAAATAGAAAAAAAAGAACTTTTTTCTTAAAAAACAAACAAACAAACAAACAAAAAAAGCAGCATGACTCAATTTCTATGTATGAAAGAATTAACATTAGCACATTAAAGGTGTGGTGTGAGATGTTTACCTGGAAATGTTTTTTTTTTTACTTAATTGCTTAAAATCCCCTTCATACACTGATAACAAATCAATTAAGCACTTTAACACTGAAAAGAAAATTATTGAGAGAGACAATCACAATGCATAAACGACCAGTGCTGGGAATAATGGCATTAAGAGTATAACGGCATAACTAATGCAGGCACATTTCAAGTAACGGAGTAATTACTTAATTACTTTATCCATAACTGTATCACCGTTACCGTTACTTGGGAAATAATGTGACGCGTTACAGACGTGTTTCCACTATCGTAACTTCTGAGACTTTTTTTCTGGGACTTCTGACTACTTTTTAAAGAACCATGAGTTAGTCCCGTCCTCTCAGGCATGTGTCTCCATACAGAAATAGAAGATTTTGATGACGTTATACCTTGTCAGTTGCTATGGTAACGTTACAAACAAAAAGCGCCAAAACAAAGCCTCAGTAGAGGAGGAAATCACAAGACTAGACGTGAACTATGGATGACGAAATGCATGAAAAAATCTTGACTGATCACTGAGCCTCATCAACTGGTTGAAGTTGGTCACCGGGAAAAGAAAACGGTTGCTTTGTCAGCTCACACACACACACACACACACACACACACAGCCAAACGCACCGCGGCGCTTCAGTCACTTGTCACACTATGAGGTCGATCGATGTTATGTTAAAAGCTCATTTTAAACCATCACACAAAGAGAAAATATTTGATATTTCAGTAAATTCTGCTGCTAAATATGGTGTAATAATAACCTTACCAATGTTCACCAGTCTGTAGTTCTGTATAAACTCCTTTTACCGTAGCCCACCCATCATGACAATTTAGACGCGTCAGATGGATAACAACAGTATACAGGAGTGAAAAGGAAATTCTAAATTTGCCTTATCTCTTATCATTGTGAAAACACATTTTTGGTGACTATGACCTTGACCTTTGACCTATATTCACCCACATTTAATGGTATCTATTCTGAACCACCTCACACTTTTCCTGAAAATTTCATAGAAATTGGTCCAGTAGTTTTTATGTAAAACAAACCAACTCAAAACACAATTCGTCTTATTCACCTGGCGGCCATTTTTATGTTTGAGGGGTATGTAAGTTAAGTAGAATCACACAGTTCCATACGTTGTTCAGTGAATGTTTGGTTTGCCACCATGCCAGCAGTTTGGTCTGTCATGCCTGTTAAAAATGGGCGTGTAAGGACTGCAATATTCCCCGGGCTGTCTTGTTGAAAGGCTACAGTAACTGGGTTGAAAGCTACATAAAGTTTAAGTAGGCTAATGGCACCGCTAGCATGTCATCAGTACTGACACCCATTGGCACGCTAAACATAAAACGGAAAGAATAATGTTGAAATAGCATGTAGACTGTAGTGTTATGTAATCACGCATTCATATTTTCTAATTTCATCATGACATTAGGGTGATTAGATGGCTGTTAGTGCTATTTATCATTGATGCAAGTCTGGTAAGTTAAGTTTGATGTGTTAGCTTATGCATTTCAGTGGACATAATTACTCACCTACTGTGAAATATGGACCAGGATCCCTCTTTATGTTTTTGATCCATTCACTTTGGGGAAATGATGGAAGGTCTGTCCACGGTATGACTTTTTTTTTTTCCCTCCTTGAGGATGTACATTTCGGGAAAGTGTACTCCTCAATGACTTTTGAATGTTTTGGTTGAATAAGGCCCATCCCCCTCTGCTCTTCGGAGGTGGGGTATTTAACCCATCTGCAGGGCTTTTCAGGTAGTTTGTCCAAGTAGAGTCACACATGAGCAAATGGGCAGTTGATCTGGTAGTGACGGGCAGCAGAGCCAACCTACATGTATAAAGATGGAAGATGATAAACAGCACGTTGACCTCTGGATGGAAATATGTGGAGAAAAAAAAAAAAGAAGACCTAAAGGATTTTGCACACTCTGCAGGAAGTAGTTTCCTTCTAACCAGAAAACTTCGAGCTGAAAAAAACCACATACAGTATCTCACCACTCCTGCATCCACTGATCCATGTGAGAGATGGTTCTCAGTTGCAGGCAACATTATAATAAGAAGCGTTCAGCTCTGTTTGGACAATGTCAACAACATATTAATGTGGATAAATGATTGTTTAGAAAAGAGACTACTAGTTTTTAAGTTGTCTTGAATCTCTTGCTCATGCAAAATGAAACAATTAATATAGATGAAAAATGAACAATATTTAATCGGGATTAATCATCAATTAATTGGGCAAAAAGTTTAAATAATTTGACAGCACTAGTATGAACCAAAAAAAATAAAGGAAAATCACAACAACACTGCAAACACCTGCAAAAACAAGAAGTGGTCAGAAAAATGGTGTGGAACAAAAACCTAAAGTGTCTGTTTTTATAGTGAGTTTACCCCCATTAAGCAGAAAGGATATGGACACTTTATTTTTACTTATTGATTTTTGTGGCTGTAACAACACATTTCTCCTCTGTGGGACAATAAAGATCTGTCTGTCTATCTGTCAATACAGATGTGGTGGGGATGTACTGAGCATGCTCAGATGCCTATAGAAAGTACAACGCCTATTCATTCAGCATGTTTTAATTTTCTCTATTTAACAAATGATTAAAAAAAAAAGTATATAAAATAAATCATACATTGAGAATCCTCACCATAGACATGTCAGGGGTATCATGTCACCATAGGAAAATGCAAAAGGCAGATGATGAGTTGTACACATGGTGTCTTTAATCTTCTCTGAATAGACTCTTTATTTAGTTTTTCACCAGGTTACTCAAAAATGCACACATTACAGCCACCAAAACCTCATTAAATCCCACATAACACATTGTCGTATTAGTAAGCACGGATGTCCTTGTATAACTATATCTATAGCTTTAAAAATGAATATCATCGCCTAAAGCAATGCAGAATTAATGACAAAGTTGTGTTTCCTGCATTGCCATAAGTAATTTCCCTGTCAGTGTTTCTTAGTCTTTGCCTGTTTTGTATTTTGTTTGGCCAGAGTTTGGACACATTCATTTGGCCATGTCCACAACATGCCTTTGGCTGTTTACTCTGCTGGCAAATTATTTTGGATTCACCGGCAACAATGTGTGGTGGATTAAAGCGGTGTTTTGCGTTTAGGCTTTGACTTTGGGGTCATTGTAATCACTGGGGACACGTTTCACCTGTCTTTGTTCTAATACAGGAGTAGATGGATATAAGAGGTTCACTGCGGGGCTAAATAAAAGCACCACATGCACTTGTTCAGGCTTTTTTTCTTACAAGACACTGATGATGTTCTATTAAACGATAAGGCACACCAATTTTGTACTGTGGCACCTTCATGGAAATCTTCACAATACTTTGTAGGTCAAGTATTCAACCTATAGCTTCTTTTCCCCTGGGTGGCCACTGGAATTCTCCTAATTTTCTTTCATTGTAGGAAATCACTGTTCTAGAACAGGGACTTATTCACTGGCACCATAGGGAGTGCTTTAGCCATTAGTGAGCAGCACGGTGACCTTCAGACAGTCCATCCATTAGCCTTTCTTGGACTCTTTTCTTAGGAATGAGACCACAGTGTTAATATAAAGAAGCTTACTAGTGTAACTTCAGTCTTTGTACAAAAGACAATTCTGGCCCACGTTACATCATTCAGCTGATTAATCATGAAAGTCTATCAGAAGGTAAAATTAAAAGGAAGAGAATCCAGCTGTGTTATATGCGGAGGTGGTCAAAGTACTCACGTTCTGTACTTAAGTAGAAGTACAGCTGTGTGTGTGAAAATACTCCGGTGAAAGAAGGAGTACTGATTCAACTCCTTCACTGAAGTAAAATTAAAAAAGTACAATTTCTCACTTGTAAAAAAGTAAAACTGCATGATTTTTTTTTGCTATAAATGCAATAATAGTTATTTAACCAGGACAAATCAGAAAAGTTTCAAAAGTATCCAAAAGAGATCCTATAAAAGTGAGTTAGTGTGTAGAAAATGTCTTTGATCAGGGCACAGTTACTCAGTTTTGTGAGTATGGGCAGGACATTTAGGAAAAATGGAAAAAACAAAGTTACAATTGAGATAAAAAGTAATTTAATATGTATGTGTGTGTATGTATATATATGAGATTAAAAAAAGCAGAATTGTAAGAGAAAAAAAAATCAAAATTATGAGACAAAATTGTGAAATAAAAAGTCAAAATTGTGAGATAATACTTAGATAACTATAATATTTAAAGTCCCAGTTTTTCTCCTCCACTGATTTTCCCTCTGAAGTGACTTATGTTTCATACTGTCACATCTGTTTAGTTTGAAAAAGTAACGAGTCTATTCTAAGAAACTAAAGAGTATAAAGTACTGATATTTATGAACAAATGTAGGGAGTAAAAAGTTGCCAGAAAAATAAATTCTCAAGTAAATTACAGATACCTAAAAAATCTACGTAAGTCCAGTAATGAAGTACTTTTACTTAGTTACTTTACACCTCTGGTTATATGGAACAGAAACGTTAATATAAATCTTG
Organism: Siphamia tubifer; assembly: GCA_020466265.1. Classification (NCBI taxonomy): domain Eukaryota; kingdom Metazoa; phylum Chordata; class Actinopteri; order Kurtiformes; family Apogonidae; genus Siphamia; species Siphamia tubifer. The sequence continues at coordinate 32,283,291 of CM035788.1, read as the reverse complement.
AGAAAAACACACGAAAAAGCCGCAGTTAAAAAAAACCCTTATAGTCACAGTGCTGCATGTACTGTTTTTTTTTTTTGTGTGGTATATTCTATGTAGGTTACTCTCAACAATTTGCACTGACCTTTTGTCGAAGTAACACTTGTATCAGCGACGCACAACTTCATAAATTGTAGGCCCAACACATTTTTACTGCAGTTAATTATAACTGGGATTCAGCCGTCTTCATGTCCTTTTTCCCAGAGTTCTTCAAACATTGCTCCATGTACATTTTTAATGAAGTAAAGTCACAGGGAGTTGAAGGAGGTACCTGACAGAGGGACCTTTTAAAACATTATACCCTTGTGCTGTGATTTCCTCGCTAGTGACACAAACAGGGCAAGGTGGAAGAAATGCACAAAGTCGACCTGGGCTACAGGGGAAGAACCGCTGCTTGCACTGTGTGAAATTATTCAGACTATTTTTCTACAGTATGACTATAATCACCAGCAGTTGTATCTTCATTATGAGGGGTTTCATGTAGCATCAGTGCTTTCGAATATAATGCTAAGGACACCAATGCACTGACTGAACTGTAGTGAATTGATTCAAATTTTTAGTCGGATTAATCACATGATGCTGTGGATTAATTTTGATGAATTACAATTAAATATTGTTCATTTTTCCATCTGTATCGGTTGCAATGTTTTTGTATGATCAAACAGACTCAAGGAGAAAGGAAATGTGCCAAGCTGGGTAATGTGTTCGCCTTAGTGCAGCAGAATCCCCGACTACTGGCGGTGGGCGGATTCATCCAAATATCGATAGTATCAACACCAAGTTGGTATTGGTATCAGATCTATACTAGCCTGATGAGATTGATTCTTCACTTTATGTTCCGCTCTTTTTTTGCAATGATTCAGCAAAGATGAAAAAACCCCAAAAAACACGTCACCGGATTTACCACTCCTGTGTCAGCGCAGAACAGGTGCACTTTGCTCCCCCTCCTCCCTCGTGTGTTTAGATGTTTTACCGTCACTTGAGCAAAGCAAACAAACAAACAGTGTGCCCGCTCAGGTTCATCAGCACATACACGGAGAACATACAACAAGAACGGTAGAGAAAGAGGAACGCCGTGCGGTTGTATTTTCAAGCCGCAAACAAAACTACAGTAAAATGTAGGATTTGTGAAAAGCTAGTCAGGTATAGTGGAAACTAATAATTTTTATATATACGTATATAAAAAAAAACATCCAGAGGAAAACATGGAGCTACAAAAAAGAGAAATAGAAATCCCCCATCCCCTGGCGCTGGTACAAAACCCCCAGTCCAGAGGCAGAGACACTTTATCCTCACTAAGGTCACAGGGGTCACTGGGGGCCTATCCCAGCTACAACAGGCGAAGGTGGGGTACACCATAGTTCGTCACACAACTGAACATATATAGACAAACAATCACTCTCACATTCACACCTATGAACAATTTAGATTAACCAATTAACCTATCAGTGCATGTGATTGGATGGTGGGAGGAGCTGGAGTACCTGGAGAAAACCTATGCAGGCATGGAGAGAACATGTTCCCACGAGGTCTAGAAAAGTCTAAAATTCAGCAATTATAATTTTAGGTCTTAAAATGTCTTAAAAACATCCATATATTTATTTTTTTTACGTCCAAATTGAGAGAAATGTTACATTATCGTTTCTACTGTCAATGTGCTGAAAACTAATTATTTGGCGGTTTACCGTGTTCCGTACTTTTCATATTTTCATTCCAGCTCTAGTGTATACTACGGTGGTCGATGGGGGCAAAGCCAGCACATTGATAAAATACTAAAAGATGTAACAACTAAAAACACAAACAAATAAAACAAATGCAACAGAAGTGAAGCTGCAAGAGAAAAATGCTGCAAAATCGTACAAACCCCCAAAACAACTGCGAAAGAAAAATGCTGCAAATACCATAACACGCACTCGCAAAACAACTGAAAAAAAAACGCTATAAAATTCACTCCACAACAACTGCATTACTTCAATGTGTGACAAATCCGGACATTATCTTGTCACGTGAGGTTTTTTTTGTCCGTCTCTTTGTTGGTGTCCAGGGCTCTTATTTTGTTAAGTGTTTTGCTTCCTGTCACTGGTGTAATTAGTGTGATTGTTTCCACCTGTCCCCTCCCTATATGTGTGTGGTGAGTGTTCATGTTCTGGTTTGCCTGTGTCATTCCTTGTCCTGATCTCTCATGTATGACTGTTTTTGGCTGCTAATATTTTGTCTGTTGTTTGTCCCCTGTTGGTTTTGGTTGCTTGATTCTGCCTCTGATTATCTGACCCTGAGACCGTCTATGCCCTACTGGATCCCGTGTTGACCCCCGTCTGCCTACTAGTAACGTCTCTTGGAAAATATTTAACCACGCTGGATTTTTAGTACTGACCCTTGCATGCCTAGAGACTTGTTTTTTTGCCCCGCCCCCCTAGTTGCCAGTTCAATTCTCCACCACCATTGTTCAACCTTATTGTTGTTAAATCAGTTAAACTTAAGTATGTGGTTCCGAGTTTCGCATTTGGGTCGTTCTGTACCGACTCCTCGTCACACAATGTTATTTTTTTAATTTCTTAATTCCATAAACATTAGAAACGTTCACTTTTTTAATTTCCAATACAAAGTGACATGGTTTTGAGAATCAAATGTGATTGTCTTTTTATTTGAGGAGGTCTAAAAAAATTTTCATAATGGTCTAAAATTTAACTTGGTGATTCTTGCCAGAACCCTGACTGTACACAGAAAGGTCTCACTGACTGGTGTTGGAATCAAACCCAGCACTTTCTTGCTTTGAGGTATGAGTACTTAACCACTGCACCACTGTGTCACCCTGTTTAAGATTTCTCTGAAAAAAAAAAAACAAAGCATTTTCTATTTAACTCTAAACTTTGTCCTAATTCTGTCCTGGGCTTTAACAATTTAATAATAAAAAAAATGAATCATCACAAAAAACACTTAAAGTCATGACAATTGAGATTTAACAATTTAATGATGCACCCACTGTATTTATTGAATAGTATCGGTAATGGTGATACTGGGTCGAATTTAATTGGTATTAGATCAATACCAAAATATGCATTATCACACACCCTAGTGACTTGAATATAAAACTTTCTCCTGCAGAGTTTGTCTAATAATTTCTTTTCTGTTTTGTTTGTCCTCATATTTCCATGCAGAGGTCAACCTTCTGTTCTTCCATCTTTATGGGCCGGTTCTGCTGCCTGTCAATACCACAGGTGAAGATTAGTACATGTGAATTCTTCTTTCTACAGTATTGATAATTTCTATAATTGTGACGACATAGTGGTGGTATTAAGAGGTGGTCCAGGTACCAAATACACAGCCCACCAGTAGTAAACGTTATATTTCTTCTAAGCAAATACAAGTTTGCAGCATAATGGACAATTTTTAAAAAATGTATTTTAAAATTTTTAATTTTAAACACCCAGTCCTGACATGAAGGGAAAATAAAGAACACATATATTACTTTGAAGTTCATTGATAAACAAATAGTCTGCCTTTCTCTATTATATCACACAGACTTCTACGAAGGAGTTTTTGTATTCTACAAATGACTTATTTTAATTGAGAATCATATGGTGTTTTTACCTTAACAATCCTGATATATAAAAATCAATATGCTGCCATAATGGAGGAGAGGTTGAAGGAAAACATTTTCTTTTCTTCAGTGGAAGCACACTAACCTGGTCAGTCTGGTGAAAAATGTAATTATTTAGGACTATTGATTTCTCCTCCTAAATCGACTTTACCCCCACAGTTCAGATGCAGATAGAGGATACAGAGTAAAGGATATGTATGATTGACACAGTGCTGTTCATGGGCTGCACATTAATGTGGGATTGATTTTTGTGTATAGGTCAGTCTCTCCATTGACATAAAGGTCAAAAGTTTTTACAACTCATTCCATGTCATCGTATCTTCCATGTCACTCCATCTTCCTGCGTGTCTTAACTCGTAAAGACCCTAACGTCCGCTGTAGACCTGAACCATTTAAACTGTTTAATACCTTTTGATCCACTAATCCTATTAATCCATGGAAATAATTGGTGTAAAATGCAGTTTGTCATCTTTTCATGCTCATCGGATATGACCCATTTGAATGTTCAGAAACTCAGTAGTGAACGTTTGAAACACTGTCATCTTCGACAGTGACATAACAGACTGTTGAGCCAGGCTGGGCCGAACTAATTGTTGGCCACCTCGGAGCTTATAGCCCAGATCCACTAGCCCCATGTCCTGAGACCAGTTGTGTTCACATGTCATGCTACTAGCGAAAGCATTTGCGAAAACGTCACTTGATACGGCCCATTTTCTACCAGGATAGGCGGGAAATTCAGTAGAAATTTTGTAGAAGATAAAAGACGTTATAGGGGGTGGGGGTTCTACCTTGGCGGAGGTATGCGCTCTGAGTACTTTTTTAGTTTCATATCATTCCTTCTTTGAGATTTTTGTTACATTTTCAGGTAATTTAATACCATGGAGAGTAAGAGCACCAGCAAAGCCCTGACAAGATTGTCGATGACACTGATATTTCACACATTTTCCGCTGATTGAAAGGTTTAAAATAAGAGACGTTGCCTACGTACAAAGGATGTCATGGGGCAAGTGAGAAACAAGGCTCAAGAAAAAACACATATTTGGTGACAATCTTAAAAGGTTCTATTCACTGTCAGACTTTTGTTTGGCCATGGAGTAACTTACCTCATGTTAGATCCAATAGTTGAATGAGAATAGCTTCACATGTGTCAGATATACAAGGATGCATATTGAATATTTCTGCAAAATAACAATGTAGTCACATATTTTATAAAATGCCAGTAACCGTAAGAAACTCAATCACATAGAATTTACAATAAAGGTTTATTTAAATGTATTCCCAGGTATTTTTCCTCCAAAAAGGCATTTATAGTAATATCTAACAATATATTTCAATACCTTTAACTCTTTAACCCCTGACGTGTCAGTGGTGAGTCATTTTGAATTGTGTGATTTACTCTAAATATTCATAAAGATTCAGCCATTTGCTCAATAGGAAAAGTGTAAAATGTGCTGATATGATAGAGTAGAATAGAAGTACTTTATTAATCCCAAATTGGGAAATTGATTTAGAACAACGGCAGCTTTCACATACTAAGTAAAACAAACAGATAGTAAGGTGCAATGGCATCGTAAGTGTAAATACAGATAAGTGTAGAGTGCAAAGTAAAGAATGTAAATACAAAATTATCTACAAAAAGTGCTTAGTGTAAACAGAAAATAGAATTTGTGTTTATGATTTGTTGTGCAATGCAATGGCTTGTGGGAGGAAGGATTTCCCGCAATGCACCATATGGCAGTGTTTGTCACCAGGGGCGGTAGTGTCCCTCAGGGAAGGAGGGTCCAGCTGCAGCCTGGTCACTCCCCTCATGACATAAGAATCCCTATTGGGCACCCTTGTTACCATTTCATCACAAAGATGTTCACAGCGGTTCAGCAGAAGAGTTCAAGGGTCCATTTCTTAAAGCGTGTTTAATGAAAAGTGCGAGTCTGTTAACCCTGAAATGAGGGAAACTCTGAGTTTTCTGTTTCAAAGGTTAAAGGTATTTGTCAATGAAACCTTGAGTGTCTCTGTCTTCCCCCTCTTTCAGATACACACACAGTTTCATTCCCTCCTTCATTCAGTCAGTAGGAGAGTTTCAGCACAACATGCTGTAGTTCTGCAATTCTGTTATTTAAACAAAACAGTCAGTAGGTGTAAAGTCCATTGGACACAGTAGGTGCAGACTATCTATCTATCTGTCTGTCTGTCTGTCTGTCTGTCTGTCTGTCTGTCTGTCTGTCTGTCTGTCTGTCTGTCTGTCCGTCCAAACAAACAAACAAACAAACAAACAAACAATTAAATATTCATCAGTAGATAGTTCTCAGATAACATATATTTGTTCTAGTATTTACAGACATCTGTTTTCACTGCAAAAGTCTAATTCTTACCAGGTGTATTTTTCTCATTGCTTGTCTCAATATCTCATTACACTTAAACTAAGACAGAATCACTTAAACAGCATCTTTTCAATAAGATATAAAAACAGATTTTTGGACACTAGATCTGGAAAATGTTATTTCAAGAAATCTGACGAAGATCATTTTCATTATTTTATTTTATTTTATTTTTTTGCTTAATTAACATTTTTTCATGTTTGCTTAATTCCAGTGAGACAACAGTCTGCAAATAGTCAGAGACGATATATGACAGAATTGCTTCGTCACCATGGTCACCCCACAGACGTACACCTTTCATTTTATTTTTCTTTATGTCTTACACATATCAGAGCTCGGTCAGTTAATGTTCCAATAGTTCACATCATTAACATCATTCACCTGTGTCCATGCACCTGTCTACATCTGTTCTCCTAATCTGCTGGTCCAAGTAGTTTGTGTGTGTGGTTTTTTTTTTCGTCTTTTTTGTTTTTAGCAGGTGGATATTTGGGAATCTCTTTTACGGGTGATTTAATACATCAAGGAGGGCGTTAACATGTACAGTTATACACATCTTTTTAAAGACATGTTCAAACTCGCAGTATGAGTGCATTATGATGTCCATTTCTAATGAGGTGAAAAATGCAGCCTGCCACTTCCCTGTTATCATGGTGACTCGTCAACTCAGGGTGGGGGCATTCCAGTCACCAACACAAGAATGCCCATTTGTAGATATTACCCGGGGAAGGAGGGGGGTGGGGGTGGAGCTAGAAAGCTAAAAGAAGGGGGTGCTGAAACTAAAAATGGGGGGCATTACTCTGTATAACTAACATGTCAAGAGCGAATTTCTGTGTCAGTGGTAATGTCCCTCTGTAAAATGCTCTGGAGAAATGTGACCCTCGGTAAAGATGGAGTATTTCGTCATATCATGTATGTCGCAATTTCCGAGCATGGAGGTGCTGGCTGAAGCTCTCGGTTGTGCGTCCAAGCACAATTATCTTTTATCTATTTAACAACGACCATGGAAATAGTTATGTTAAAAAGTTAAAAAGAGGCTTTTTGAAAAATGTCCCTTCTTTGTCTTTTTCAGTTATTTCCACCTGTTTTGACCCTAAAAAGCACAGTAAAACAAAGCCACTGAAGAAAAGGAACAAAAGCACATATTCAAAGGTGCGCTTACGACAGTGAAACACATGCTAATTCACAGCAGCTCGTTTACCTGAAAGAATGTCTCGGGGGTTAAAAGGTTAAAGGACTGGGACGTGATAGAAAAATAGATGGTTTATCCCAAACTGTGTCTAAAGAGGATAACAGGTATTGAATCAAATTAGGCTGAAGATAAATGACTTAATCTCCATGCATTTGCTTTGTCAGTACTTTGTTTTTGCACCACTCATAGAGATGGGAATTGCTTACACATAAAGTCCGCCTCGCACTGATTAATCGCTGCTCTTATTGCAGCGAGGTAAATCTCAATAGGTTATAATTCACAGCAAGGAGTAACATTTGCAGACATGTTCACAATAAACAAACACGACAACTGGCAGCTTCCCACATCTGCCTGTGCTTTGTATGTCTGTGTGGCCAGATTCATTAATTGGTTTTGGAGATGAAGCGATAGACGGCTGAGATCAGACTCCCTCTCACTACTTCACTTCTCCCTTGTGTTTCCCCGCCTCCATTACTGAACTCTCCACAAGCAAATTGAGCCAGGGAGTCTTAATTAGATTGTTTCTCACTGCATTTCTAATATGTGACTAATTAGAGGAAGACAATAAGAAGTGGAGATTGCCCAGGCTTCCACCAGAGGTGAATCTGAGGCTTTATTAAAGACTGTTGGTCAGTCTGCAGTTACTGAATTTAGGAAAAATGAAGACTGTCTACAGGGCTAAGCTCATCGGCATGGATAGGACATGTTTTAGTTTTATACACATACACACACACACACATATATATATATATATATATATATATATATATATATATACATATATATATATATATATATATATATATTTACAGACACGTCGACTCCCATAGCTCAAGTCGACTTAAATTTGGAGGAGTCGACTAGTCGCATGTCATTCTTTCTATCCCTCTCTCTCTCTCTCTCTCTCTCTCTCTCTCTCTCTCTCTCTCTCTCTCTCTCTCTCTCTCTCTCTCTCTGCGTAAACACAGTCAGTCCTAAACTAAACAAGACTTGGCTGCTGCAGGTAACATCGCATGTGTGTCTGTCACTCTCTTTTGCTTGACCTTTAATAAAAAAAAAACGGCACGGCCATCTTAAGAGGCATTCACTAGCTAATCTGCGTGATATAAGCAGCATCCGCTAGCTAACCTGACTGCTCAGTCAGGTTTTCTAAACATGATGTGGACAGTGGTGTGTGGCTTAAACTGTTGGTACTTAATATAAAAAGTAAGGACCCGTGACACACGTCTGGACAGTCCAGGTTTAGAGCCGGATTTGGACGCTAGATAATTTGCGGCAAAACGTACAATTCGTGGCCACTCCGACCACGCAATACCCGAGTCTGGACGCTGGATAAACACAGATAAACAAAATCTGTCCCGCCATTTCAGTCTGTCCTTAACTATGGTTCAGATCACTTGGATTACTGCTCTATACCTGCTCTGGATGTCCCATACGTCACCTGATTCTGCAGAAGTGCCTACAGCACTATGTAGGGAGTAAAAGTAAAAAGTTGCCAGAAAAATAAATACTCAAATCAAGTACAAAAAAATCTACTTAAGTACAGTAATGAAGTACTTTTACTGAGTTACTGAATATATAGGTGTTATTAAAACAATGTCATCCATGTCTGAGGACCAGGATGTAAGGCTGGTAAGAGGTTAAAAAGCTATATTTAAGACAGAAAAACTGGGCTAGTTTGAACCTAAATTCCTCCACATTCTTGAAAATCCTTCTCTGTAGCTTTCACTATGCTGATGTTGACCAAATTACTCCCCCTGAGACATGGTCGAGGCCAGTACTTGGCAATGTTTGATTTTTATCCCACAGATATTCAATAAGTGTCAACATTTTTATTTTTCAGTTTGACATTTAGTTAGTGCAGTAGAAGACTAGAGGCATCTGATATTTCAGTCAGTGTCAATTCTAGTTGATCTCACTGGAACATAAAAAATACAGTGGGGGCCGTGCACCTTGAATAGAGAGTAGGTTTACCTCAGTGAATGGTGCAACAGTGGATGATACATGTACGGTAAAAAAAAAAATAAAGTTAAAGGTGTTTTATGTTGGAGTTATGTTCCCAGTAATGGTAAAATGGCCTTGACTTTCACCAGATATTTGACCCATAAAGACCCAGTGTAACATTTGTGGCTGTTCTCAAATCATTATTTTTTTTTTTAAATGTATAACTATCCTTAAGTATTGACAATTTCTGGAACTCATTAGTTTTCCACCCAGCTTGCAAATATTACAGGAATAACATCCAACAATTCAACGTTTGCCCCATAGTACAAAAACACCACTGTCTGAATGTTCACTGGCAAGAAAGTCGTTTTATTATTTCGTATTGAATTATTGAGAAATACATTGTGATATTCCAGGAACATATTCTTCTCCAACATCCCCAAAACATTGTTAAAATTCTAGATAATACTTTCCTTGCTGAATAATTAAAATAAACAGACATTTACGCCTTTTTAACCGACAGTTGGTATTACTCTTGAACTCACTGACCTGAATCTTTTGCCGTTTCAGTCACTAACTACCACTCTGGGCTCAGCTTTCTCTGTAACCCAGTGAAAGAACAGCTGAACATGCATTGTTCCCTCGTACTCTGAGACTCAACACTCTGCTCTCATATGGGTCAACCATATATTTCAAGTTAATGTGCATCATGTTCGTATTTATGTTCCTCAGTGAGTGCAACATGAATATAAATAAGTCTTTTGTGTGTAAACAGGGTTTGAATTCCCTCACAGATAGATGCACTGGACTTTTTACCTGTTTGGAATTTGTACAGATAGACTTTGAGGGTAGGTGAGGTGAGGAAATTCAAATAATTTGCCGACTCCCTGATGAAGGCTGTGATGTCGAAACGCGTTGGCATTTTTATATGATTTTTATATGATTTTAGAAGTTTTTGTAACGAAGCCAATTTAATAAAGGCTTTTTAATTTTCACTTATAAGACAGTGCCTTGGAATTTTTTTCTTTTCTGTCTTGCTATTTTCCCATCCAATACAGCACCTCTAATTATTATTGCTTATTTTGAGTCCAGGTGGCGCTCCTAAAGCAAACTTTTTTAAATTTGCTGAATATATCGAGGGCGGCACGGTGGTGCAGTGGTTAGCACTCGTGCCTCACAGCAAGAAGGACCCTGGTTTGAATCCCACACCAGACCTTTCTGTGTGGAGTTTGCATGTCCTCCCCGTGTCCGCGTGGGTTTTCGCCGGGCACTCTGGTTTCCTCCCACCATCCAAAGACATGCACTGATAGGTTAATTGGTTAATCTAAAAAAATGGCCATAGGTGTGAATGTGAGAGTGATTGTTTGTCTATGTATGTCAGCCCTGCGATGAACTGGCGTCTCATACAGGGTGTACCCCGCCTTCGCCCATTGTAGCTGGATTAGGCCCCCAGTGACCCCCGCGACCCTAGTGAGGATAAAGCGGGCTCAGATAATGAATGAATGATATAATCTATATGTAGTTTCCAGCTGAGTTGATTGTCTTGGCCATAGTTTTCAAGAATTTATGTTCACAAAATTGCTCAATTTCAACACCATTACTCAATAGTTTGACTAGTCTATTTTTGCCAAATATAATGTATTTTGTTTTACATAAACTTAGGGCTCAAGAAATAAGATAATTCAAATACTTCAGTTTGAATAAAGAAAAAAACTCCCCCTTTAAGGGAGATTTAAAAAAAAAAAAGCAGAACATTTCAACAGATAATGTGTGACTTTTCTAGAATGTACTGACACACAACAAGTAACAACTGCATAAATTATCAGATATATTCTAACATGAACACAATCAGGGAGTGCTCAAGAAGAAGTGATTTATGGAGTAGTACATGAGATGCAGTACGAGTATGAAATGCAGATTCACATTAACAGTGAACAGTATTTAGACAGAATCGTTTAAAATGGTATGTGTCATCTTCATGTTAAAACATGAAGTCAAAGAGATCCCTAACCAACCAATTAGTATCCATTTCTATGCTCATCAAGGCCAATTAATTACGGAGGCTGGAATGAAAACAGCGATACACAGTGGGCCCGCTGGAATATCATGTAATGCAGACGATGCACTTAGCACCCTAATGAAAGCCAGCCATGAGAGGGTGAAGGCAGGGTCAGTCAAGGTGAAGGCTTGTTAAGCTCTGGGTTTGGATTTGAACGACAACCCACTGATTCAGAGGCTCCCCCAAGATAATCAGCACTATTGAGCTCTATCCTTGGAAGGCTAGAAGGGCTTCACAAACAGGAAGAAAAGAAATCAATACAAACGTGCCATGAGCAGCACACACCATATACTGTATGTTAATTATTTTTTTTACAACTACTGCTATACGTGTGTCAGAACTACTATAAATTCAATCATCCATGACTGTAAAATTCTCAGGGGATGTGAGATATAAAAGCAGAGACTTACCTTCATTTTAATGACGTACATTTCAAGTCTGTTGCTAATTAGATTGATTTAAAAAATTTGGGTCATGCAACATTGGCTAAAGATGTGGAATACTGTAAGAATGTACACAGAGTGCAAATAGAGAGAAATAATCTACTGATGAGACCAGGGAAGTAACTAAGTATAAGTACTTTGTTACTGTACTTAAGTAAAAATTTTCTTTAGGTATCTCTACTTTACTGGAGTATTTAAACTATTCCACTGCAGATTCTTGTTCCAACCAACCAAGAGTACACAGTTTGACCAATTGACTCTCTGCAGACTGAGATCAGTTGATTAATTGAGTCCAGTCTGTTGTGCTGTTGCTTGGTTGGAACAAAAATCTGCAGCCACACCAACGCTTTGTGGAATAGTTTGAGCATGCCGAACCTAAGGGAAGGACACCCCTACAGAAGACTCCCAGTCCTCCAGGTTGTGGAAGATTGGATGTGGGGGTAGCATCAATGACAACTAGCCAAAACATTTACTTTGGAACTGCTGAATCACCCTACACCTGATGACCCACCATATATACCACCGGCAGAGATAAAATGACCCAATGTGAGAAGCCATCAGCAGTAAGACACTGGGATGGAGTTGCGACAACAGGGGACAAACTGGACAGGAGCAGAGCAAGCAACCTAAAACAGAGTGTGCTAGCCGGGGGCCTGTTGATGACCTATGCTCGGGAAAAAACGATGGGCAGAAGAAGAAACCAAACTGCCTCAACAGCATCTTTCAGCTCGACACGGCACCGCATGGTCAGGTTTTGTGTAGAAAAGGCGCAAAAGTCAGCCCTGCGATGAACCGGCAAAACATTCAGTGTATACCCTACCTTCGTCCACAGGTAGCTGAGATAGACTTCATCACCCCCCCCCCCCCAAAGACTCTTGAGGACAAAGCAGGTCAGAAGATAGATAAATGGGTTTAAAATAGTGATGAGTAGTGCATGTGCTTTAGCGTATCCTAGGGGTGTTATATGGTTATAGTGAATCTGAAAAATGTTTTGCATACTGTGACCCACCTATAAAATTCAATCACCATCCACCACTGGTATCAGCTTAAATATTACAGGGGTTTTGTCTTGAATGCACCTTCTGTGGCATTTTGTGGGATTCATATTGTTCTATGAATTCATCAATGCTCCTTTGGTCTAATCAAATAGTACAGGAACTGTATCTATATGCAGATTCAGACACGTTTTAAAAATAGAAAATCTTTGATTTTTAGTATTCAATGAGTGCATTTAAAATGCATAACCAGTTTTATTTTTCACACAGGTGCTTCATGCATCCAGTAAAATAGCCCCTAATAATTTCACCTACAAATTTAAGGGCTCAGCCTGTAACAATTTGGGTATCTAACTGCAAAAATGGAAGATTAAATTCAGATATTCAGTTTTCATTAGTGTATAATCGCTTCAAAATAAAGACCAGTTGCATTTTCATTGCCTTAGAACGAGCCAACTGACTCTCTCCAAAATTGTCAGCCATGTTTTTTTTGCTCTTTTCCTAATGGCAGATGGCATCCAATGTTGAACTGAATCACCATCTGCAATATGTACATATAAAGCCTTGATCAAACTCAGTGTCATGGGGGTGGGGGGGGGGGTGGGGGGGGTGGAGGGAGCCTCAGATGCACAGTGTCGAAGGCAGAACAGATTTAATAACAAAAACAGAAGAAGACGAATGAAAATTATACAAAACTCCTAAACAAACAAAACCTGGGGTAGATCAATTATAGTCTGTGGTGATGAAAAAATGCCTGGGTTATGGAGATCAAAGAAGATCACAATATCCAGGTTATTGAGGTGACAATCTGGAATGGCCCTGCACCGCCAACTGCAGGATTCACTGCTTATATAAGTCACTGATAAGAGATTTCTTGCAGCCGCACGGTGCAGGCCATGTGAAGATAGATGGAAGTTGGGGAAAGATCATGACACTCTGTGTTTAATTTACATGTTTTAGGCCAGGGGCAGGGGCATGGCAGGCGGGGAAAAATGGGAACGACTCTAAGGGTCTGAGCACTGACAAGGGCCCATGATGTGTTTTATTTAAATTTTTTTAATTTTAATTTTATTATTAATCAAGGTAATTTTAATAGGAAGGAAATGAAGGGTTTATTTTTCTTGTCTTGTTTTTGGCAAAGAGTCAACAACCAGAGAGCATATGTATTGTGTTGGATCACTACACTTAATACAGTATGTAGGCTAAAAGATAAAAAAAAAAAAATCTGCTGTTCATTTTGTTTGTTATATCATTCTATAGATTATGTTAATTTATTTTAATTGTGGTTAATGTGTACTGTAGTATATTTAAGGTAAGTTAAAACAATTTATTTTAAGTAATTATTGTGAATGTTTCCTCTGAGAATCTTATTAAAACATATATTTAGATTGTAAAAGATGGCCTTCAGTATATTTCTCATAGATAGTATCAGTCTCTTTAATATGCGTTATTTTATACACTATATGTTTACATAAATACATTTCCACCATAAATTAATGCAGAAAATGCACAATTTAGTGTATAAAGATTTACCAGAAAGCAGAAAATAACATAGTTGGTGCTCAAACACACATACACACACACACACACACAGACACACGCACACTGGTGGTGGGGCCCAAAGTGATATCTTTTCATGGGGCGAAAAATCCCTTGCAGCGCCCCTGGCCATGGGTCACCAATCCTCGTCCTCAAGGGCCACTATCCTGCATGTTTCTCTCTTTCAGCACAACTGACGGTCATTATCAGTCTTCTGTAGAGCTCAATGAGAGGCCGATCATTTGAATCAGGAGTGTTAGAAGAGGGATACATTTAAAACATATAGGATAGTGGCCCTTGAGGACCAACAATGACACCAGACCTAGTAGGTAACAGACATAGACCTTAATACTGGAGGAAGAGGTTGACTGTTCTAACAAACAGCTCACACTAAGGTTGCAACATACATAGATGGGTGATAATATTAATGAAAATGTAGTTATGAGTATTAAATTCATATTGTTTTCCCTTTGTCATGTCATTATCATGGAAGTGAAATATTGTTGCTTTTATGTGACATTGTGACTAAGCTAATCATCCATTAGCTTCTGAATGCTAATGTGTTACACACATGTGCTACATGAACAGCCTTTTAGTTTTGTTTTTTTCAAGTGCTGCTAACATCATTAAACAGAGCTAATTTAATGCTGACAAGAAAGCTCTTACTCTTCTACACTCACACATTGTCTTTAAGGGTTTTTTGTTTCTTCTTCTTTTGCTTAGCATATTGCAGCATATGGCCTGTCTGTTCTGATGATCTGACACTCCATTCTCTTGTTCTCCCTCATCTGTTTCTTTCCCTATAATCCATGTCCTTCACTTTGCTGTTTTACTAAAATAAATGTAAAGAAAGGCATTTTGCAGACTATCAGAGGACAGATGTTGCCCAGTGTGAGACTGACAGTTTGAAGTCCCCAGAGGCAGCGCAATTTAGTTGATGCTGAGTCAGATGGCTGAATATTGTGAATTTTCTCGAGGTTACAGGCTTATTAAAGATGCCTAGGCATCATTTTGTTGTTTAGGCTATGGGAATGGAAAATACAGTGTTGAGATAAAATGAGCATTTGTGTGTGTATGTGTGTATTTATGAGTGTCTTACTGTGGAGGTTATTTGGAATCCACACACAATGTTTCTTAATTATAAACACAGAGAAATGTCGACTTACCAGTAGTCTCCATTCACTCACCATCCTGGTCTTATAGCTAAAAAAAGTAATTCCACACAAAAACAGTTTTTTCGGATCACATCAAAACAGAAAAACAACCAGGTGATATTACAGCTTTGACTGTTGCCCCCCAGAATGTGTTACAGTTTATTAGTTGCAGGTTGTCGTAAATAATTGCCACAGCATCTCATATAATAAGAGTTGCTTCATTGGTACATTAAATACAACCTCTTCTGCAGTTCCATCTGTGTTGCCATGGTAATCGTGCTATGGGTGTTGTAGGAATTTATGCATGCTATACATCCATGTTCCCAGAGGAACATCAGCTAAAAACTCAAGAAAACCAATTGTTGGAAAAAACATAACACAATCAAACAACAAGTACTTAAATGGGTAAATATTTAAAACATACTGACAGTCTGAGACCAGTTTATGTTGTGATTAATATCATAAAACAATACTACAATCTGAGCAACTTTTCACTACTAAGCAGATCCAACAAAACAAGTATTACTTTTCTAACACTAAAACTCACTGAATAAAAAGAAGCTAAAGTAAAGGTTGGACTATGACGTGATTGCAAATTTCTTTCCTTACTTTACTGTTACATTACTGTTATTACATAGTTTTATATGAATGGAACATCTGCAATCAATTTGATTGTGCCTCATTGAAATCAGTACAACTAGAAATAAATAGCCCTGCTTAATAAAACAGTGCAATAATTGTAATAACATAATGACAACATGAGCAACATGGTCCATTTTAGTTTTTTTTAGGTATTGAACCAGTGACCCGTGAACTCTTGGGTCAACAATAGGTCAAAATCCATACACAAAATTGAAAGAGGTGGTGCTTATTAGAAGTCTGTAATATGAATAGTTCAAAAGTTCTATCCAAAATGTTGTTGTGATCAAGTGTCTCCAAATGTGTTCTTCAAGGTTCTGATGTCAATGCACATCAACAGTGAGAGCAAAAATAATCTATATGCAAAACTGAATATAGCTTCGTGTGAAGTCACCGTCTAGTAACGCGTGCTGCCATTTTAAAAGAGGAAAACGACAGCGTAGCAACACAAGACCTTTAGCTCTGTTACGATGTCCTACGACTATTTTGCTAAACTTCTGCCCTCCACAAAAGACCAGTATGAAAGGAAAGTAGCAGGGATCAACCACATAAAATACTTGCAGGTTCTTGACCCCACGACATGTTCTAATATTGAGTACCCAGCCATTTATGACTATCTTGTCAAAAGTCCTGGCATATGTACATGACAAAAAATGCTAACTTATAAGAGCCTGAAAGTATATGTTTTGTTTGAGGGAGGTTACATAAAAGTATTTGAAATAATTCTCTGCCCCTCACTCACCCAGCCTCCAGAACACTCCACTATTTTAGTTTTACTTCCACTGTCATTTCGGACTCCAAGGCTTGCCATCATCTGGAGATATTCTTCTGAGCACCTGAAGCCACGCTGCATGTTTTTTCACCGTGCACAAGATTTGGGCATTTTACACAAAGATTTAAGCGTGCAGGACGATGCAGTGCAGTTTACGCAGTGGTTGCTACACTGTTGTTTTCCCCTTTTACTAGCGGAAGTGACGTCACTGCGAAGCTATGTATACGGGAATGAAAAGGATAGTCTCTTAACATGATGAAAACAAATTTTTGGTGACCTTGACCTTTGACCTACATTCACCAAAGTTTAATGGGATCTATTTTGGACGCCCTCACACATTTCTTGAAGATGTCATGGAAAATGGTCCAGTAGTTTTTGTGTCAAGTTGCTGATAATCAGACAGACAGACAAATAGACAGAATGAAAATGAAGCATGGTAACTTCATGAATCATTTGAAATCTGCCATTTTGTCCAATCATGAATACATTATTATCAGGCATTACCATGTTAAATCACCAATACATGTTAAAAACTGCAAATCTCTGCTGTGACTTTGATGCGAAAATTCAATATAGCGTCAGACCGGAAGTAGTCAGTTGATTTTGCTGAAACCCCGGCTGCTTTATCCTTGTATGCATTTCCTTGTTCATGCCAAATTTCAGAACGATCCGTCAAGTATTGATGACGCTAGAGTGCGAACAGAGGAAATGTGCAAGCACACACAAACACACAAAGACAAACCGTTAAAACAACGTAACTTCACAAATCCCAAAAGTGACTTCATGTTGAACTTTAGAGAAGCTTACAATATATATATATATATATATATATATATATATATATATATATATATATATATATATATATATATTAGAGCTGGGCAAAAAATCGATTTAGATTTAAAATCGAGTTTTATGGCAAAATCGATTCATATTTTAGGAAAATTGTGCAATCCGATCTTACTTTTGCACTACTACGTTTTTTTGCAATGTTTTTCATATAATATAAGTATTAATGGATATTGTTTTAGTTGTTAAAATATTTTAAGCTTTCTTTTTTCCAACAAAATTTATCTTTTGCACTATTTTTTTTTGCACTGTTTTTCCTATAACAGTGGTGGATATGTCTCGACTTACTACAGTTCATGTAGGCAAAGTCTCAGGTTCCAGTTGCACCTTTTGCACAACTGATTTATTATTTACAGTTATTTGTAGAAGTATTTTTGTTTTACATGTTATTTAATTTTAAAAAAAGAAGACACCAAGTTTCTAGTGTTTTCATTTTCATTTAGCCCACGTGGGAAAAAAATCGTATCGTGAATCGTGAATCGAGTTTTTGGGAAAAAAATCTGAGATTTTTTTAAAAGACAAAATCGCCCAGCCCTAATATATATATATATATATATATATATATATATATATATATATATATATATATATATATATATATATATATAAAATTAAAGTGGTCCCAATACTGATCCCTGCGTGACACCTTATTTTGCATTACAATTAATTACGTGCACATATTGCCCCGCTCACCTGTATCAGTAGCATTGTGTGAAGGCATTTAGAGAATAATCTTTATTCTTGTTAGCCCTAACCTTTTCTAACTTGTAAAAACATTCATGATCACCTTGAATCAACAGCTAAAACCAGCTCTGACGTATTTCGCCATGTCAGTGTGCCTTGAATCTGACAACACCTTGACAACAATTAGCACCCAGATATAGTCTGGTCCTTTGACATTTTCAGTAATGAATGTAACACAAAAAGAATGTCACAAGAGATTAGTTATTCAACGTATAGGTACCAGAGTTTATCAGTGCTTGTCTAGTTCTGCTATATGCACCCCAATAAAGGGTTAGTTATCTCAACTGAGGTTTAACTCAAGACAAATAAAACATATATGAACCCTTTTCTGTGTTCTTGTAACCAAAGAACTCAGTCTGTGCAGCAGTACAAAATTCTGACATATTATTAAAATCCGTATAGAATTTTAAAAGAGCCGATTAATAAAATTTGACACACGGGTGACAGAAAATGAAGAAAAGAACACATTAAGTGCAGTGATTGTACATCGGTTTTTGAGGGTTCCAACTCAATTAGCGTAGTCAGACTGATTAATTAGAGGCAGACTGCTTAAATAAACTGCTCAGGTTCCAGGTAGATTCTTCATGTTGAGGTTTACAAGCCAGTTTTTGTAAACACAGTCAGAATCACCTTGAGATCATTAATCCCCTTGACACTGAAGCCATTAACATGCACATTTAAAGCGTACCTGCACTGCTCATGCTTACGGTATTAATTATTCTTTGTCTATTACTTATAAGCAAGAGAGGCACAAGTGAAGAAAAACAAAAAAAAAAATCATCATAAATGCGCTGCACATTTTTTATGTGAGTTATGGGCGGGCAGTCAGAATAAAGTCAGTTGTATTATTATTCAAAGGTTTCATGGCCATTACACCTGTACCTAGAAATAACAAGTACGTTTTAATAGTGGTGTGTGTTTTGACAGTTTGTGCCGCGTCATGTGACTTACATAGTTTACAGTGTCACTGAGTCATGTGCAAGTTGTATATATTTGTTAAAAGCAAGTTGCTGTTCTGTTGTTCTGTGATTCATGTTGTGCCTATAGGGGAGAGAACCTGAGTAAAGCAAAATTTCAGTTTGAACAATCTGTGTTAATTAATAAAAGTAAATACCACTGCCTTCTTGTAAGCTTGCTGTGTATTGGGACTCTAGAAGTGCGACTAATGTTCACTCTCCCGTAACTTCGTTCGACCAAAACATCACAGTATTTAAAAGTTACCTTGAAAGGCCATTAGCTTTAGCTGAGATTTTGCAGTTTGAAGCAGCCAGTCAAATTCAATGACTATATTAATAACCATCAATAAATTACCTGCATATATCCACAGGTAGTAAACTTGATGATCATCCCCAACGCATTTTTCTTTCCAAATTGCCTCTTAGTAGGGGAGGAAACCTGGGCACATAGCTTCCATTCTTACCTCTCTTAATGAAGCTCTAGTCCTTTAAAGGAGACATATTATACACAGTTTGGATATACTGTGACACCTTTCCTGCAGATTTTATGTTCACAAACATGTACTGTAGCCCATCCCTGAAAATGAATGAGTGTTACAGGATTAAAACAGTAGATGGTGGCGTGGAAGCAATTCTGTAGCAATCCAACAAATGTGGAAGTGGTAAACCCTTACATCATCAAATGGGTGAGTGTTCTATTCACAGGTAATACTTTTCTTTCTCTTAGCCTGTTTGAGGCAAAGAGAAGAAAAACAACCTTCATATATCACTGACGTAAGCCCCTGTGGATTCGGGGCTTTTTCAGAAGACAACAGAAGCACCGTCTACAGTCTCACGGTGATTAGGTCACTTCCATTGGTGGAGTGGTTATTAGGTCACTTACAGATTTCGGGCACAGGTTCCTTTCACAAAACATTCTGTAATTGAATCCACGTAGTCTATACCCAGGACAAATTTCTCAGCTGGACCTGGGTACAGTACTTGTACATAGACTGTCAACATTCACTGTGATAAAATTAAGTGGACTTAGGGGTCCAATGGACTCGGACACCCAGTCTATAAACAGCCTTAGCACACATGCATCCTTGACAATTCAATATAATAATATAATGGAACTGCTGGTATTACACATGGTCTTTTGAAACTGCAATGAAAATTCCTTACAAGTACCATTTAAGATGCAGCCATATGCAGTTTTCGTTAGATTAGTAAATTAGATTACTTGTAATTTGAAGATTACGCCTCAAATTAAATGTTTTCCACAACTGCCTTTCACCTCAGACTACATTGTACAACAATGCAGCAATGTCTTTAATATCTATTGATGAAAATGCACCATTTCCACTGTCGGTGGATTTCTGGGAAATACATTATGCATTAAATGTCTAGAGCTGAAGCACAGGGTCTACACTACACTCTGTAAACTGTGTTAATCTCATGTCTTATTTACTGACAGAATCTTTCTTTGGCCTTCACTTTGAACTCTTTTTTTTCTTTTTTTAATGTGTCTCCCATAATCAGGGCACTCCCTGTGAATACAGACATCAAATAGAAAATACCGCAGGGCCCATTATTGGAACTTCTTGATCATTTTGTGGATCCGGTTTTCCATAAAATGAAAAGACATTCTGTAATTATCATGGACATAATTAAGTTAATGAACTGTAAAACACATTTGTAATTGTCAAATGTATGTATTGTATTACTTTACTGTGAGAGGATTTTATTTTACTCCATTTCAAAAATATCCATTTAATAGCTACAAGCACATCTAAAGTTTAACAACAGTTTGGTTTTTGACAGTTACATCATTACCCAGCCCCACCCCCGGAATGGTAGGTAAGAGTAGTGTTTTCAGTTTGGTTTTTACCCTGGTTTTTAGCTTGGTTTATTTGTTTGGTCTTTTTCTCTGTTTTTTCAGCAACTTTACATAAAAACCCCTCAACCAATTTCAATGATATTTTTGAGAAAGGTGCCATGTTGTCCAGAATAAACATCATTACATTTAGGTGAATATTTGGATAGAACAAATTGGGGGGGGGTTCATTGCGTTCATATGTTGCTGATGATCCAGAATAGATTTGATTACCTTTTGGGGAAAGTACAAATTTTATAAAATTGTACAATCTTTTTTTCCCATTCACTTATAGCTGGCAGAATTCTGTCCAATATTGATGGAATTCATACCAAATTAGCCAGTGACCCAGAATAGATGTCATTACATTTTGGGAAAAGTTGGTCACAAAGTTCAAGTTATTCATATTTTTTAGTACCCCTGCCCCTTTACTTACAATGGCCAAAATTTCAAATGTCTAGAAATTTAGTTTCAATTTACTTCAAACTTGGCAATAATCTCACCCATCACTGGTTGGGATAGATTATTGTGTCTGTCTGTGTGTTCGCAGAGACATATCATGCTATAACTCAATGAATACCCAAGATATAACCATGAAATTACATGTGCATATACATGTAACTAATGCGCATCAGATGCAATGATCCATTTGAGTAAAGGTTAAAGGTCAAGGTTACAATTAACTAAAATATCAAAATCACAGTATTGGTTATAACTCAAGAACGGAGGGTCACAGAACATTCAGATTGGTACCAAACGATGGAGAATGAAGATTTCTACAATTATCACCTATAATCAATATTTTTTTAGATATCTGGAGGTCAAAGGTGATATGTCGCAAAATTACCTTCTATAACACTGTGTGTTCTATAACTTAATACTGGATACATTATCATAATAGTATTACAGGCACTGATGCATATATGTATATATATATATATATATATATATATATACATATAACGAAATTATCAATATTGAAAAAGCTCAAAGGTCAAGGTCGCATTTAGCAGAAAGGTCAAAATCACATTATTGGCTCTAATTCAAGAACGGTTGTCATAGAAATTTGAGATTGGCACAAAATAGGAACAAGATTAGGCATTCTCTCAATACTTGTTTAAATGGTGATATCACTACAAGCATAGATATACTGACATCAGTTGGATCCATGCCAAAATATGCGACTAGACATGCAAGCAGCGGAGTTTGTTCTTGTTTAATATTTTATGGTTTATGTTGTGCTCGTGGCTGGTCATTTGTTTATATTGGTAACAATGGTAAATTGCACACTGTTACTGTCGATTTTCACAGATAAAGCAGTGGGCTGTTTAGAGCCACAGTGTTCAGGTTAGAGCCACATACATTCATCACAACACAATTTAGTTCTATATCCTTTAGAAAATACCCTAACATGTCATTAAAAAAAAAAAAAATACTTTGACAAATGCCATTTTTAGATGGAGAGCAAGTATATACACAGATGAAGTGATTACCCATCATGCTTCTAGTACCTATAGGATAAGTCTGTGAGGAAATGTTATGGTCTGGGGTTGATCCGGTCAATGTTCCAGGACCATTCCTTGCTTTAGGCGAACTAGGCGAATGCTAAGGGCTCCCAAGCCACCACAGAGCCCCAAGGCTGCATGTTCAGCCTCGTCTTAGGAAAATAAAATGTCCTGTCTTTATCTGTAGCTACAGTATCTCATGTGGTTGGTACATCCCTTATATACTTCAAAAAAACATTGGATAAAAATAACATAAAATGCAATAATTTGCTGTTTTTATAGCTTTACACTGTCACACATGGTAGCGGGATGCTGACAGGTATGATGGGAATGATTGACAGCTACCCACCTACCATCCCTGTTAGCGAGAGTATTAAATAAAACAAATACTGTAATGGCATCCAAAATAAGTTATTTCAGCAGTTGTTGCATTTCTTACATAAAGTAAAAAAAATGTTAACACTCAAAATGTGTTTTTATTTATTGACGTATGATTGACATTGATTATTTCCTTGTATTATAGTGTTTTATTTTTTTTATTTAACTCAACTTAATAAGTTTAATTTCAACATCTTCCTTAGGGCCTTCACAAAACTAGAAACGGCCCTGCTACATTCAGCAGAATAATGTGTCCATAAAATGAGGTCAGCTGAACCTAATATACTGAATGACCAGGTCTGATCATTAATGGATTTTTTTTTTTTTTTTTTGATAGCTCGTGCATCAAGATGACAATACTAAGATTCATCAGACGCAAATTATGAAAGAGTGGCTCAGGGTGCATCAGATGACATTTTCACACGTGGATTCACCTCCATAGAGTCCACACCTGAACCACAAAGAGAATATTTGAGATATAATGGAGAAGAATTTACAGACTCCCATAATCAATACAAGATCATAGATAGATAGATTTACTTTCCCTGTATTTGCTTCCTCTTGGGCAAATAATTAAATAGTTTAAAGGGGTCTGTTGTCATTATTATGCTGACGACATTCAGCTTTATTTCTCATTTAAACCCCACATCCTTCCCTCACTGTCAGTTCTAGGTGACTCTGTGACAGCCATAAAAACCTGGATGACAAATAATTACTTACAACAAAGTTTCAACAATATTTCTGCCCCTCTAAGTCTTGTTCCTAAGATCAATGATAATTTAGGTTCCACTGGCAAATATTTTTGCTTAATTCATTCAAGATTATTTTTCCTTAATTCAAGCAAAAATAAACAAATAGATACAATATCTGCCAATGGAACAAGTGAAAATTATCTTGATAAGGTTTATTAAAATAAAATGTTCAAGACCTATTGTTTAAAAATAAGTTCCTTATATCTTACAGGACATGACTCTTTAGGTGATTGTCTTATTTTATGTGATGGGATATTTTTTGTAATGAGATATTACATATAAGTTTTTTGGGTTTTTTTCTCAATTACGGTAGTAAAAATTTCAGGCAACCACGTTTGGATTCCATGTGACCTCACGTGAGGTCCCGGTGCCAAGTTTGAAAAACACTGAATTAATGCAACTATAAATGTAAGTAATTATGATGTTTATTGTGTAAGCATTGAAAGGCACAGTGGATGCATCCCATGATTAAAGACCCAAACAACATCTGGAAACCAAAATCATCTACTGATGTAAAATGTTAAATATCATGTGAACCACTAAACCTAATAGTATGGGGAAATAATGAAGGTAAAATACACTTACTCATCTTTTCATGGTCATCAGATATGACCCATTTGGATATTCAGAGGCTCTGCAGTTACCATGGAAACGTCATCTTCTCAAACATAGATTCACCAGTAAAACCCATGTGTTTTCATTAATGACAGTGATTGGAGATGCTTGTTTTTTCTGTTTAGTCATTGATTTATTTGAGGAAAAAGTTATTTTACTTCAGTTTCCTGTTTCTGATATTACCCTCAATTATAATCTGAACTTTAATGAACATCTTCATGATCAGTAAATTAAATATAGATGATTAAAATGCCTTATTTTTACTCAAAAAATACAAAATACAGAAGGTAATATTATAATAAATGGTGCTAAATCACAATATGAGATGAAGAGGAAAAAAAAAAAATCATCTGGGAACTGCCACAAATGTAGCACTGGGACTGTATGGGTTAAAGGTAAAGACAGTCCAGTTTTCATTTTTCATTTTGTTTCATTTATTTATAGGCTGTTATCATAGATGTAAGCAGCTGAGAGCATGAGGAAGATGCTCATTATTGATATGATCTGTTCATCCAGTGGAAATAAAAAAGTGATCTGTTCTCATAAATATATTAAAGTTACATATTACACTTTCAAGCCCCGAGGCAACAGAAAAAAAAAAAAAACATTGTGTGTGCCACTACAGTGGGCTCAAATATGACTACAAACTTGACTTCTTATACTGATTTATGTATACGATGAGCTTACGACGCAGTGAAGATAAAGAAATAATTAAAGCTTGTATATTTCTTCTTTGTGTACATCTTCAGGGAGCAAAATACAGTACAATAACATTGACAGGTTCAATACAAAACATGAGAGTAGTTCAATGACTAAACATGTCTTGTTCATCATTGACAAATAGCATTGATTTGTGAAGATTTTTTTTTTTCTCCATTACTTGACTTTCTTCCCGCTTGAGTGAGATCCATTAGTTTGTCTTTGTGTATAGTCATGCCAAAACTAATGACGCTCTGAAGATGTTAGTATACATTATATAATTAGATCTCCACTTACTTCTCCTTAGTTTATTAGAGACTCTACTGTAGGTCACAGGAACTGTATATGAACTTGAACACTGAAGATACGCATATAACATGACAACCTTTTCGGTCCAGTGAAGCAAGACTTGATGTCTCCAGATGTAAAATCCCATCTGACCACTTCAGCTTCTCTCGAGATGCAGTTTAATGGGCTACAATTTGAATTGTGGGTCAGTTCTTTTTCATTTGTCATGTGTGCCTCAAGGCTTTGCCAAGGTTGATTCAAAATACAAACCACCAGTATATTTAGGAGACTTCAAAGTAAAATACTTCTCTGCTAAAGATCTATCTATCTATCTATCTATCTATCTATCTATCTATCTATCTATCTATCTATCTATCTATCTATCTATCTATCTATCTATCTATCTATCTATCTATCTATCTATCTGTCTGTCTGTCTGTCTGTCTGTCTGTCTGTCTGTCTGTCTGTCTGTCTGTCTGTCTGTCTGTCTGTCTGTCTGTCTGTCTGTCTGTCTGTCTGTCTGTCTATCTATCCGTCTCTCCGTCTCTCTGTCTCTACCTACCTACCTACCTATAATTCTTAGCTCAGCAGTCTTACAACTCTATTACATTAGTCAATCATTTGCCCCTTCCTGTAGCTGTGTTTTGTGATGTTACTTTTATTAATACTTTAATACTTCTACAATGTGTCTATTTTAGGTGGAACTGGAACATGTCTATAACCATCGTACATGTGGACTTTGTGGGGACTTCAATGGTGAACCCATACGAGATGAATTCATTCACAATGGTTAGTTACTGATGTTGTTTTTTTTTATATGTATAAGGCTACCTATGAATTTACTTTAGTTATCATACAAAATCAAGTCAGTTCTCCCTCTCTATAATATTCATTGATATGGAAAACATGGAATTTCTGAACCAAATATTTCTCGACTTAAAACAAAAGATATCTGGTTGTGGTCCAACAAACAAACAAAACAAAAAAACAATATCCCCAAAATTCTGTTCAAGGTTATAATTAGGCAGAAATCCTAGACAAAAGAAAATGCGTACACCACAACATTTTTATGCAAGCAATAGAGTGAACGTAAGTTATTATCTGATTAAGTGATTAGAGGAGCTGGATTAATGTGCTGTGTGTAACAAATATTTCCATACTGTAAGTGCAGGGCTTCATCTGGATGTTTTTTTTTTGTTGTTGTTTGTTTTTGTTTTTTCATATGTGTTCTGGCAGAGGTATGCATGTGAATCTGTAACTGAGGACCTTTGAGTCTGACGACGCCAATGACACATGGGGCATGGTTTACGGTTCAGGCCACACAGTATCCAGTGGCATCAGGTGCTGGACTGCTGGTCTGCCCTCAGGCCGTCTGAAGAGTCTTAATGCATGCCTGACTGTGTCCACCATATTCAGACATAGCATACACTACAGGTCGCTAACTCAAGCCTCTTCCCATTTATTTTTTGCTTAACCCTGTCATCAAAGTCAAATCAGCATTACTTTGCATGCATACTTATTAATATTTTTTGTTATTCTGCCTTTGTCTGGAAGGTACCATAGCAACGCAAAGGATCAGACACCCTTTCACATTCCACATTTTATGAGCCATATTAAAGGCTATTTTTAGTGCACCGGCCAATAGCCCATGACATTTTGTTAAAGCGCTGTGTTCAGCATCATCTTGGTGAGCAAATTTGTCAAAATCTTCTCTGACAAACCTACTGGTCACATTCAAATGTCCGATTTTATATGTAGCTTCTTTTGGAAAATGTCTCCAAAGTCTGCACTGAGTTTTGAGAAATGTAGATTAAATTTTTTTTTAATTTAATGAGTTTTTGATATATTATACCTTTACTTAGAATTAATTGTTCATATTTTGACAGGTTATACCATGGAAATGGTTACAAATATTAATATAGTTACTACTGATTACACTATATATGCTCCCTTTAGGTAACATCATTACAAATCATGGCATTAATTTTCATTGTTACGCGGATGACACACAGCTATATTTATCGATTAAACCTGATCAGACCAGACAAATAGATAAACTAAGTACTTGTGTACAAGACATAAAAATTTGGATGAGTGCCAATTATCTTTTACTGAACCCTGAAAAAACTGAAGTCGTTATAATTGGTCCTAAAGATGCGAGAGACTCCCTAACTAACCAGATAGTTACTCTGGACAACTTAAGTGTAACACCCAGTGCCACAGTTAAAAATTTAGGAGTTTTATTTGATCCAGATCTTTCATTCAAAATGCATATCAAACAAACTTGCAGAACAGCCTTCTTTCACCTGCGCAACATAGCCAAAATTAGGAATATTCTGTCTAAAACGACTGCAGAAAAATTAATTCATGCATTTGTTACATCACGATTAGATTATTGTAACTCCTTATTTGTAGCATGTCCTAAATATTCCCTAAAAAGCTTGCAACTGGTTCAAAATGCAGCAGCAAGATTATTAACAGGATCAAATAGAAGAGAACACATCACGCCTGTGCTCCAAACCCTTCACTGGCTTCCAGTTGAGTCTAGAATTAAATTTAAAATCCTCCTCCTTACATATAAAACCATTAATGGTATGGGCCCCTCTTATCTTAAAGATGATCTGGTTCCATACCAACCCAATAGAACCCTTCGTTCTCAGAATGCAGGTTTACTGAAAGTTCCTAGGGTTTCTAAAAGTACAGTAGGAGCTAGAGCCTTTAGTTATCAGGCCCCTGTCTTATGGAATCATCTTCCCTTTAATATTAAAGATGCCGAAACAGTCTCTACATTTAAAATTAGGCTTAAAACATTCCTGTTTGAGAAAGCCTATGGTCAGGTTAGTTAAAAATTATGTGACTCATATATCATGTATACATGATGTATGAGTCACAGTTCAGTCTAGGCTGCCCTAGGAGTTAGAATGCTGGGGGAAGTACAGACACTGAGTTCTTTCTTCTCTTTCTCTTCCTCACATCTGTTTCTGTAATTTTTATAACCTATCTTTCTTACCAAGTCTGTTCATGACTAGTCACCTGGTGTCCCCTTTCCCCCCTCCCCCCCTGGGGGGAGTGGTGGCTCTCCTGACAGTGTCTGCACGGGAGCCATGGACGACAGGATCTGGAGTATCTCGCCTGTGCTGACCTGTGACCCCGGACCACCGCCCCTGCCTGTCTGGACCAGCCCCCCTTCCTGCATTTATACATGGACGTTCATCTATAGCCTGTCCGTCCATGGGAGTGGATCTCTCCTTCAATGTGGTTCTCCTCAAGATTTCTTCTTTTTCCCACTGGGTTTGGAAGTTTTTTCTTGCCGAGAAGGAGGGTCTAAGGACAGGGGATGCCTGGGACTTTTCATGTATTTCTGTAGTTGATTATGTTTTTGTAAAGCCCTCTGAGACGACGTTGTTGTGATTTAGGGCTTTATAAATAAAATTGAATTGAATTGAATTACTGAGCACTGTAAGGAAGTCATTCATGAACTTACACTTGGGTAATAATATAACAATAATAATAATAATAATAATGATAATGGCTTAGATTTATATAATGCTTTTCTATGTACACACATAATCATAGTGCACATAGTGGTTTAATTATTCATTCACTCTCACATGCTCACTCTGGTGGTGGTAAACTAAATGCGTATCCTCATTTTCACTGAGGCAGACTAACAGAAGTGTGGCTGCCATTTTGTGCCTACGGCCCCTCTGACCACCACCAAATATTCATATGTATCCAAGGACACAACAGCACATAACTAGGACAGAGCAAGTTTCAAACTACCAAACCTTCAGTTATTGAGCGATCTGTTTTACCAACTGAGCCGCAACATGACCTCTGATCTCGAGTCAAAGGCAAATGAACCATTTCAGCAATCGTCTTCTCCAAAACTACCGGTCAGATTCATTTGAATCTTGTAACGTTGCTTTTTTTTGGACAATGTCTACAAAGTCTGTTCATGGTTTTTGGGAAGTGAAAATTTTTGGTGAATTTTGGTGAATGTGCTTTTACTCATAATGGTTCATATTCTGATGCCTGTGACATAGAAGTGGTTACTGATACCATTATAGTTGCTAATGAGCAGTGATAAGAAGTTATATATGGACTTTAATTTCATTAGTTGAGTTTTCCTCCAGTGAAAGTTCCACCCACTTCTATTAGGTGATTGAGCTCCTGCATCAGGACACACACACAGGACGTTAACATAGAAACAGAACCTGACAACTTCACACATTCACCTTGTTACTGATGCTTGACAGAACATGCCAGTGACATCCAAACATATTAGTTCTTTTTTTTTTCTTCCATTCTGCCTTTGTCTGAATGGCTCCACAGTAATGCACAGGATCAGAGATACTTTTACATCACAGGTTATATTAAAACATATCAAAAGCTATTTTTAGCTGACAGGCCAATTGGTCATGAACTTTTGTGAAGGTGCTTCACAAAAGTGTCCGGTCCAGTTATTGTCTTCATCTTCATTATTACAATTTCATCAAACACCTTCTCTGGCAAAACTGCTGGTCAGATTCAAATTTCAAATACTATATGTAACTTCCTTTTTGACAATAGCTGCGTTTCCATTACCCTTGGAAATTCGCAAAATGTAAATATCGCTATAAAAACTAGTAATGGAAACACCGCAATTTCGAAAAAAAACACTGAAATATCGATACAAAGTTTTCACGCTTTCATGAGGTGGGTTTTCAGACGTTTCGATATTCTAATTTCTCCAAAAAATTATATGTCACAGGATGTGACGTACATGGTCACATGATCACTTCTCTCGGAGTGAAAATGGCAGCCGCGGTCACAGTAACTGGAACAACCATTGGCTGCTGGGATGCGAGAACTAAGGCAGTCCTGATCACGCTCTTGGAGTGATGATCAGGGTTATTCCTACACTAGGCACAGTGTTTAATTTTATTATCTGTTAGTTTTTGGCACAAAATAGGGGTGAGGTTTTTTTTTTTGTTTTTTTTTTAAGTTCAGGAGGAATGCTTTGAATTGCTTTGTATGAAAAGGCTGACTGGGCAAAAGTTGTTTTGTAATATACAGTTATGTATCAAGACCACTGAACTTTAAAACTGAATTAAAGTAGTACTGTCAAATGATTACAATATTTAATCAGATTAATCACATGGGTCCTGTCATTTAATCACAATTAAATATCATTACTTTTAATCTGGGAAAAAAAATCTACATTTTAAAAAAACAATTCTGCATTTTATTCTGCATTCTGCATTAGCAAACCGACTCAAGAAAGAAGGTTATATGTACTTATTGTTTTTTGTTGCAAGCTAGGCAACATGTTAGCCGAAGTGCTAGCAGAATCCCTGACTATCAAATGATCAAAAATGTGTTTTCACAGTGATAAGAGATTGGGCAAATCAGGCAAACTATTTGTGAGGGGGTGGGGTATGTTGTGCCTGGCATCACTTTGTTTGTCTGATTGCGTTTGCCTGCATGACTCCATAGCAACGCACAGGATCAGACATATTTGTACATTGCAGATCACAGTCACCCATATTATAGTCTATTTTTATAACCCGAAACAATGCTGAGCAAAAGACGGGTTATTTTGGATGCTCCTGGCTCCAGTGTATATGTACTAGTCTCCTACTAAGTGTGAATGTCCGCGGGCCATCTCTCCATCTGGCAGTACATTAGAAGCCAGACTGTCCCAGTCACCGCCTTGTCCCTGTCTCATATGCTGCAACCCAAAGACATACACAGGGCAACAACCTGCCTCTTATCCAGCACCCCCCACCCTGGTCTCAGCGCCGTCCTGTGTCCTTTGGGTCCTCCAGGCTCTTTGATAGTCTCACAGGTGACATATGCGAGTCTGTTTAGCATATGGCCGTGGGTTACAGCATTCCAGAGCCCACAGCAGGACATGGTGGAGACGACTGCAGGGAGGAGTGTAATTGATTCAGAGAACTCCTTCCCTAAAGCATGGGCCCCACAGAGCACCCAAAAAGAGTAGGGATGTCTGAATTACACTTTTTGCTTTTCGTTTTATTGGAAAAATATGGCATCTCTGTGCAGCACCACACACTGTTTTTATATATATATATATATATATATATATATATATATATTATTCTTATTAGTAATGTTTCCTTCTTTGCTTTACATTAGTGAGGCAAACATTGTTTAAATGATCAAGTCTGCTCTGCTTCTCTAGCTGTTTGTCTTCTCTTTAGGGAAATAAATAATGAATAATACCATTTTTCATATATTTTCAAAATGTGTAAAAATAACTTAGTATAACAGGGGTTGTTTTGGACAATTAAAGGATAAATAACATGACTAAAGCAAACTAATCTAGTTAGTTTAGTTATTTAACATGGATGATATGCACACAAATGCTGTTCTTAATTGTTAATTTTCTGAAGAAAAATATTACACCCTTTAGAAAACTGAAGTGTCTCTTTGGACAGTCCTTAAGACAGGGAGGATAATCCTCTTTTTAAATTTTGACTGATAAAATAATCAGTGATGGACATCAAACCTAATATTTAACTTCTAAAGGCCACAGATATTGCATTTCCAGACAGGTTTTGCCAGCACTTATCTTTGTCAAATGCCACCTTAGATTCTTGTTAGCAGTTTTCTCTCTCTCATGGTCTTAACTTTTTAATCTTGGCAGCAGAAAACTCCTAATCGTTTTGTCAGATGGTGTCCCAGTACTTAGTGAGTGCAAGTAAAAGGTCACAGGAGAGTAACAATAGTACTTTCACATTTTTCTGTCATAAGCTTCTCTACATTCAGTAACTATTTGCACTGATTTAACCCTTTATAAGACACACATAGAAATACTTTGACATTCAAAACTTCAACCTCAGTGTGTTACTGGAGGACAAAAGAATATTCCTTTACTGAACTTATTCAAAAAATGTTTATTGCGATGGAGAAAATCAAGGTCAGTGAAGTTACCATATTTAATTGAATAACTCATAACTGTCAAAAAAATGTAAATGAAAAAAAATCTAAGAAAAGTAAAAGGTGAAAGAAACATCATCATATGTTAACATACACATTGCTTGCATTCACATCTAAAAACTTCTTTGGTTTGCTTATTTGATTCAGATTGAAGGCAGATTTTTTTATTACTTTCTTTGGGTTGGATCACGTTGCCATTGTACTTTTCGCTACTGGACCCAAATGTGTCAATAGAAGCGCATATTATTTGTTTATTAAGATCCTCATTAGCATCTGCATAGCATCCGCTATTCTTCCTGGGGTCCATATACATGGAGACAATAAAAGAATACACATTAACATTGAACAATATACACTTAGACAACAACACAAACAGTAAATAAAAACAAACAACCAGATAGACAAATACAAAACCATATACAGTATCCCTTAACAACCTGACATACATTCGCTACATAAACGACACCACCACAAGACAAGACAGATCCATCCGGGTTTCCATAATATCATACCATCCGCAATTATTTAATTGAATTTACTATAACAACTATCTATGCAATCTGATAATAACAATAATAATAATACACTAACCCATATTTTCTATCAAGTATCTAATCATTATTAATGAAAGTTCATTTTTAAATAATATTCTTTTAGAAACTTTTTGAAAGCAAATATACTATTTAATTGTTTAATATACTGTGTTGACAATAGACAGAAAAATCAGTGGTGGGATGAATCAGAAATGGCCAGTGTTGATGAAAACAAATATGTAGGTCCTACATTTTACAGACACAAATTAACAACAATAATGTTATCTGTCAGGCAACATGGTGGTTCAGTGGTTAGCACTCATGCCTCACAGCAAGGAGGTCCCTGGTTCGATTCCAGCACCAGACCTTTCTGTGTGGAGTTTGCATGTTCTCCTCATGTCAGCGTGGGTTTTCTCCAGGTACTCCAGTTTCCTCCCACCATCCAAACACATGCACTGATAGGTTAATTGGTTAATCTAAATTACTCATAGGTGTGAATGTGAGAGTGATTGTTTGTCTATATATGTTCAGCCCTGAGATGAACTGGAGACTCATACAGGGTGTACCCTGCCTTCACCCATTGTAGCTGGATTAGACCCCCAGTGACCCTAGTGAAGATAAAGCGGGTTTATAAAATGAGATGAGATGTTAACTGTCACAAATAGCTCATTCACAGTCAGTTTGGTAAAATGGTTAGTTGACCAAAATATTCAGTCTGAACATTCCTCCACTTCTGTCCTAAAGATATTAACCGATGACAGGTTGTTCAGTCATAATTTTCTGTCGTCAGCCTGCATCTGTTATTCCACTGTACAAACTCTTTTGCATTATCGTGTAGATCTTTGTGATCTCTCCATAGCATATCTTTAAAAATGATGAATTTGAGCATTAGCAATACAAGATGGAATTCATTAATAGCAAATACAGAGCTCAATTAATCTATGTGGTATGACCCTTTCACACCAGTTTAGAACATTTACTTAAAACATAAACAAAACACAAAGCTGATGTAACATAATTTGCCATCCACTTGCCCTCCACACTTCATTGTATGGGTGGTCAATAGTTTATGAGTACTTCCTTCTGGTTTACGCAACCAGAAATAGTCATCGCAATGAGGAATGCTCAGGGTAGGTGTATTAGCTCGGTGCTCCACATGTCAGCATGTATAATAAAGCATAGTGGTTGTTTGGAAGTCAACTTTTTATAGTTGATATTCCTGAATTACACATTTCAGTGTCATTTGTGATATGTTAAGCTAAAGCTAATTATGCTAACTCTTTTATAGCGTAGACCAGCCGTGACCGACCCATCACAATATCCCATTCTGTATGTTCAGAATAAACCAGCAGAAAACTTACCAAGTCATAATAGACAAAAAAAAAACACTTTTATTTTATTTTTTTAAATTAAAATACCAAATTTACCATCACAGGAAAATTGACGGCAGTTATTGTAGTACATTTTCGGTTTATCTATAAGCCTACTGTGTAGGCTATAGATGTAGTAACCTCTGTAATCCACTGCATTATGAAAGTATATGCAAATTGTAAGCTTTTCTTTTAAATCAAAGGCTGCTACAGTTCACGCTGTCAAAAGTGTTTCAACATGACAGAAGTAGCTCAGCTTGAGCATTGACAGATTCATATGAAATCGGCACCCTTCTCAGGTATTCAATCAATAAATGCAATCTTCTTCATTTACACAGAAAGTAGTTATTGGACTGATTGAGTGGATAATGTGATGTGCTCGTTGTCAAACAGAATTGTACCAATGTGTCGCTGCTCATTGAATATGTTGTATGAGGCCTTTTATTGCAAAGCTGACATCGTCAAAGCAATGTGCTTTTATCTCTTGGGAGGCTTACAGGGCCAGGGCATGATTGTCTCTCTGAATTAATAGCCCTCCGTTCGAGTGAAAACTAGAACAGCAGCATAATTAAAATCCACTCTATATCTTTGCAGTACCCCCCTAGCTTTAGCAGGTGAGGTTGCCCTGGGTGTCTTTGCACTGCTTGGGTGGGTTTTAGTTTTTATCGAGTCAAATCAATTTTTGCGATTCAGCAACATGAATTAATTACTAATCTACAACATATTAGCAAAAAAATAACTGTACAACTGTAGTTTTAATCATACAGTGCACTTCTATTACAATCTTGTTTATGCTGAAAACTTTAACGTCTCCTTAACATAAACATTTATACGTTGTGTAATGCAATTAAATAAAGTGCCTTCATATACAGCACTATATGTTTCACACTCTTGTTAGTTGGACTAATTCCCTCTGAGATTGTATCTACTTAACAGCAACTCTTATGTTTTTATGTTTATTAGAACTGCAGTACTGAACACTGCTGCCCATGAAGTTTGACTAAAATATTTTTACCTCTTTTCAGGAAATTATTCTGACAATATTATTTATACTTGATAGATAAAGTACAGTGGTCCAGAGTTGCAACAGCCTAAAAACCTATCCGCTATAGGTAGCCTAAGTCCACGGTTCTCAAACTGGGGTCCGCGGACCCCTAGGGGGACGTGGCGCATTCCAGGGGGTACGCGAAATTATTCACGTTTTTTTTTTTTTTTTGCTGTTTTATTTTGAAATGTGGAAGTTTTATTTTGTAGCGAGCGGGCGGAAGTAACAGCGCTGTTTGACGCCAGCTTGACTAAATTGAGACAGAGCGAGTCACAGGCTATTTTTAGCCACCCTGCAGCGAACATGAATCGATTTTTGTGTCCGCCAAGTTCCTCAAGAAGTGGTAAAAGAAATGACAATGAAAATGACAATGACAAAAACAAACGCCCTAACCCTAAAAAGAGAAAGTACATTGATAGTTATATTGAGTTTGACAAGCTCATCCCTCTCATTAAGTCTCTGTCTGTCTGTCTGTCTGTCTGTCTCACACACACACACACACACACACACACGGTTTTGTGTGTCTTTTGTTCCGTTTATTATTTTAAAATTATTTAAAATTGTTGGTTCTGAAGTGCTCATTTATATTATAATACCTGAAAATGTCGCTGGTTTGCACAAAAGCACTATTAAAAAAGGTTATCATTGTTTCATAATAATCATTGTTGAAGTGTTTTTTTTTATCATTTTCAGTATCGCAAGGATGAGGGGGGACATGGAAAAATTTCACCCCTCCAAGGGGGACCTGGGCCAAAAAAGTTTGAGAACCCCTGGCCT
Source organism: Siphamia tubifer (assembly GCA_020466265.1). Lineage (NCBI taxonomy): Eukaryota > Metazoa > Chordata > Actinopteri > Kurtiformes > Apogonidae > Siphamia > Siphamia tubifer. The sequence goes on along the minus strand of CM035788.1, from coordinate 32,247,234 downwards.
AAGTGACACGATTCTATTTCCGGTCAATTTCCGGGCAATGGGACCTAAGTGCCTTAAAGAAATGAACGCGTGTCAATGTAGGGATAAAAGTAATTTTCTGGTCCCGTTTGAAATGTGCTACGGTTTTCACATATGATGTGATGATATTTCAATTCACTTCAAAACTTTGTACATATATATAAAGGCAATTGATATGATGACATCAGCTGGATCGATTGCACAGTAAAATACAATCCATGACTGTCACCACATACATGTTTAGTGATATTTTTCGTTCTCTGCCTCTAATTTTACCATTTCTCTGCAGCTTATTTGGCTGAATGTGAATTATTCATTAAAACATCAGTCAGGCATTCATAGCTTTTACATATTTGCTAAAATGAAATGACATTCAGCACAAGACAACAACACAATGATATGAATCAATATTACAATATAATTTTTTTTGAAAAACGTAACAGGAACGTGTCTGTTTTTTGAACCGTGGGAGGAATTTTAATGTCACACCTCTGATTAATGTACACTGTCATTTTAATCTAAAATTAACCATTGATTTTTCTCCTTGTTTTTCTCAGTTATATTCTAGGTTTGAATGTATCTGTATCTACACAGTTGTTTTCAACTCGGCATCTATTTGTACTTACATCAAAGAGAGATTTTTTTTTTTTTTTTTTTTTTTCTAGCTTGACAACCCGTGAACTGTGTTGCGGTAAAAGGTGAACAGGAAACCCCTGAGCTCAAAAAAGGCCAGGTGAACAGAGCAGGTCAGTACTGTTAATTACCTGGGAATAGACAAAGCCGACCTTCTGTCTTTCTCCAAAAATGCTGACAGGGTCTGAGCGAAGCCCCAGCAGAGCCTGTTAGGAGAGAGATTTAAAGGTCCATTCATGTCTGCTGTATAGACTCTAGTCCATATGGTCCAGATTTCAATTGGAAGTTATGCAGAGGAACCCACATGGTCCATGCTGAATTGCAGACCAGTGCTGGGAAGGACATTTTCTAGTCTATTTTATAGTCAATGTCAGCTTCCCATCAAAAGGAAAATAAAACTCTTTCTGGGCATCAACCAAGCAAGTAAAATACTCTAACAAAAGCACTAGACTAGACAGTGTTGGCTGGTGTCTGTCAGGGGAGATGACTTCTCTCTTGACTCTTAACAGCTATTTTAAGAATTCCCTTTAGATCACAGTTGTAAAGTCCTCATGGAAAAAACAGGTGTTTATCATGCAAAGCAAACTTTATTTCTTAATGTAATGAGCATCATATATTTACAGTGAAAACTATTTCCATACTCTGCAATGCACACATACTAAACCTACTATATTATATTTTATTTGCCATATTCACATTTAAGATACCGGTAATTGTTTTGTGTGTTTGTTAAGATGTGAAAATGATGAATACAAACATTATGTTAAGAGTCATTAGTCACAAAGCTTTTGTTTTTCTGTTTGCATAGCTTTTTTTGTCCATGCAGTTTTTTTTCTTCACTTTTCCTTTATTTCCACTGCTGTTTTAATTGAATGTATACATATAGCTACATCATTGCTAATTAATGTATTAAAACTAGTGCTGTCAAACATTAAATCTTATAATCAGATTAACCATAGGGTTGCTGTGGATTCATTTTGATTAATTATGATTAAATACTGTATCATTCATTTTTGAATCTATATCAATGGCATTTGATTTTACACACAAGAAAGAATAGAATATATAGTATATGCACTTTTCTACTAAATACACAGTTTCAACAAAACAACCGGTTCCAAATATTCCATCTTGGATTTTTTTTTTGTCCTTGTATTTCCACCCAGAGGCTCTTTCCACTTCCTGAAACGCCAGACATGTTCAATATTATTCTGATTGTAATTGCGTTAAAACTTTTAATCAGATGAATCAAGATGGTGGATTAATCTATCTTAATGCATTCATTTTGATAGCCCTAAATAAAACATTTTGTCACATTTTATTTATTAGAACATAAACTCATATTAATGCATTTAATGACGGTGATTTCCAATAAATAAAACTAAAACAACTTGTCATAAGTGATGGCTAGGGTTATATCCCTGAAAACCCCCAATCCTTAACCAGACAGATATGATGTCATGACGTGTGACATCCCCAGGTCATGACCTTTCATTTACACTTGATTTTAAAATCAACCATAAAAACAAATAGTTTGAGATATGAACAAATGAGTGTTTAGTGATTTTAAAACTATTAAGCGCCCCCTTGTGGACAAACTAGAATTGGAAAATCATCCAAAATCAAATCAGTTCTTCCTCTCTGTGATATTAATTGATATGGAAAATACAGAATCACTTAACCCAATATTTTTCAAATTATTGCATTAACATGAAGGATATCCAGTAGTGGTGGTCAGACCACAAACATAACATCCCCAAAACTGAAATATAATAAATGACATGTTGAATAGATTCATGCTTTTTTTTTTTTGACATGGTCAACATGCATCATTTAGCCCAATACATTTCATGTGCCAGTACCTGTGGTCAGCCTCCTCTGTTGACTTCACATGTCATGTGAATCTCCAGGTGGATGCTTTCACTCCCATGGCTGTTGCACATGTTCTGCCCCCTCTGGCAGAGCATAAGGTCATTAGACCTGGATGGCAGTGTTGCAGAAAAAGCAGCCATCATACTGCCTCTCAGCCTCCACTTTCTCTTTTTCATCTCTCTCTCTCTCTCTCTCATCCTTTTTGTTCCCTTTGTCCTCTCCCACACCATGATCTCCCACCCCTCCAGCCTCTCTCCTACATATCTCTGTCATCACCTATATGTTCCTCGCCTGGACCGTGTCCAGTACCCACCCAGACGCCCCCGTGGACCACAGGGTTTCTCTCTTTCCAGCGATGACCTTGCTCATTGTGGCTAGCCGGTGGTGGTTTGTGGTACTGCTGATACCAAAGAAGAGAGCCCATTGGCGCATAAGGAATAAATGATTAATTTCCCTCTTTTCCTGGTGGATGAACAATTGACATCCCCAGAGGGAACACTCTAGATAATGGTGCAGAATTGACATAATTCCAATTAATAATTATTCCAAAAGCAATATTATAAATACAGGTCTACTTATCAGAAGAAGAGCGTAGAACATTACAGATGGACATTTAAAGTCACATTTATAGTCAAGTATTGAGCATTAATAACAGAATTGAATGTGCAAATGACATGTGAATACACGTGACTGCAGGTCCAATCTGTTACTGTTTACATATGAATGATTCATCGAGTTGTGACTGAACATTAAGGGATAGTTTATTGATTTCACATTTTGTTGGAACAGGACCATGTTCATGTCAGGAACATCCAGCCATCCATGCATTTGCTAAACCGCTTATCATGTTCAGGGTCGCAGGGGGGGCTGGTACCCACTCCAGTGCACAAAGGCTAAGAGGCAGACTCTGGACAGACCCTGGAATAATAAAGTCAGAGCCACTTTCATACATACACATGCTTAGGTGCAGTTTATAGATTTTTTTTCTTTACCCTATTGGTTGTACATCTTAGTGTAATATGAGAGTTAGGAGGATATGGAGGGAACCTACACATACAAATACTCTATTCAATGGCTATCTTGACATGGCAGACCTTAAGTCATTGAGGCAATTTGTGTGTTGATTTCTAAAGTGCTTACATGTGTCTTCCATCTGCATACCACTGGGGTGCAAAAGTGACATATGTGCAGATTACACTGGAATTGGATCCACAGGACATGAATGAAAAAAAAATATATATATATATATATTAGTTGTGCGGCATCATGTTGTTTTTGGCAATCTACAAAAGCAACAACTGAGCAATAAAAAAAAACTAAGACCCATGGCTTAAACAGCACATAAGTCACCTTGTAAATCTCTACATAAAAGTGCCAGATGTTAAATTATAGATACTCAAGTTAAAAAGTTGTTTTCTCGCTGTTTCTACTGTACCATCGCATGCAAGATTTAGAGGAGAACCTGTCAGTGAGAGGTCTGAAAATATTAATGCAGAACACAAGCATCTAACAAGCACAGAAAAAAGCCCTTTATAAGTCTGGTAGAACCCACCTCCTGTAATTTTCCATTATAACTCCATCAATGAAGTGCAAACATTAACTGCATCACCCCTTAATTAGATTATTTATACTTATTTCTCCTTTGCATTGAAGAACAAGCTAATGATAAATTGCCCAAATATTGTAGTTGTATAAGAACAGTTGATGAATCATTGCTCCTACACTTAACGTGTCCTATAAGGCTGAGATGAAAGCAATTGCTTGGCTGAATGCAAGAAAATGCATGCAGCTCTGCCACCAACAACATCCTATCAAAGTTAATCCCTGCAGTAAAGGAGATTAGGAAAACTGGCACTGCACTGTCTCTATGGTTACACTCCCAAATTGACTGTATGGGCGAAAAGAGCAGAGCTTGTTGATTTGTGGAGTTATTTTCCTCTGAGAAACATCTGCAAGGTCAACTACTGTCAAAACATTATGTCAGACAGTGATATAGTGAGAACACGGTGGAGGCAGCCCACACCGTTATCAAAGGTCTCAGAAATGATGAGTCTGATCCATCACCATAATGTTAATCAGTCTCGTCCCCATGGCAAAAAGGCTCGCCAAAAAACCACATCACTTGAAAAGCCTCATTTGTGCCAGAAAGCCATTTAGGCCCAATTCCCCCATGAATTATGGCATGATTTGAAATTTCTTAGCTCCTCAGGCTTTTCAATGATTTAAAAAGTCCATGAGGAATATTACGTACTTACACAAATCCACGGCAGACATTTGTCTCGTCGATGAATTTGTGACCAAGGTCTGAGAGGGAGACACTGATAGCATTATTCAGCTAATAATACTGATGTACGTGGCGACGCAGTGTTCCATGTCAGCAACATGCAAACCATTTATCTCTCTTATGCCGTGCATGGCATGTCTTTTGGGTAAGCAGTCATTTATACCACTGGTTGTGACAGGCAGAAAAATACCTCACATGTTTTCAAAGGCGATACAAGAGGGGCTTGTCTAAACAACCCTGTCCTCCATCTGTCTCCATTGGCCTTTCGATATGCACACTTGAATCTCTTCATTCGAGGTTTTCTGGCACCGGCATGATGTGGATGGCCCTATAGGAACACAGTGAGAGAGCACTCCACTTCCTCCCACATTCATTTGAGTGGTGGGATGTGGCCAGGGGGATGCACAATGGCACTGATAATTTAGAAGTAATATAATCACTGAAGTATAATAAGGCCCACTCAAAGGAAAGCTATTTCACTCAGTTGAGGTTATCATAGGTGAAATATTAAAGGTGACGGTGCAATTTATATGGGCATTGACAATGTAAATATCAGTGGAAACAGGAAATGAACCTTTGTTCATTGCATTAGAAAGTGTAAAATCGAATGCATACAGGCTACGTTAGAGTTAGAAGAAGTATCAGAATAAATTTATTGTCATTCAGCAAAAATTCCATCAAGGATGTACTGCAGAATGGAAAAAAAAAAACAATGACGTAGGGGTCACACGAAAAACCCATAGTAATAATGTGTAACTAGAAAAGCACTCTGAGACCGCAGACCTCTGCCAAGGTAGACCCCCACCCCACCCCGATCACCCCCAAAATTAAATCAGTTCTTCCTGTTCACATTTCCAACATATCCTGAAAATTTCATCAAAATCCGTCCATAAGTTTTCGAGTTATTATATAATAATAATATAATCACAAACAGGCCACACTGCTGGAACTCACTACTGGCAGAAATAACATAACAAACTCTCAAAGGTGTTCACTGTTAACATTAATGATCACAGAAAAAAAGAAAATAATAATAATAATTGTTGTTATTGTTATTAGATGTGTGTATGTATATATATTTAAAGATGGATAGAAGGGTGTGTGTGTGTGCGTATGTACAATTCTTACCTGAAAGCACAGAATGAAATGATGGTGCTGTAATGCTGTTTGTACTGAAATTAAGTAACTTAAATTTGATCTTTATATTCTGTATTCACTGTATTGATTAATTCATGGTATTTATGCATTGTATTTAATCATATTAAGTATATTATTTTATACTGGCCAATATACTGTTTTATCGTGTTCGGTGTATATATATATATATATATATATATATATATATATATATATATATATATATATATATATATATATATATATATATATATAATTTTTTTTGTGTTTTTTTTTTACAGTGTTTAAATTAGCTGAAGCTATATGTCTTATATGCATCATATTTCCCCTCTGGTGCCAATGTTGAATGTATTGTTCCTGTTAAATAAACTGAAATAAATACAAATAAAAATATCGTTAATTCTCATGGATAGTGTGGACTGATAGTGAACACACACACACACACACACACACAGCTCATTTCAGTTCATGTAATTGATAAATATATGGCTACCGTATCCTAAGAGGTGATTTATGTTCTATATTAAAGACAGATGTGGTCTGTCCTCTGAGTATCTTACATACATATTTTGATTATTTTGTAACTATTGATTGTATTTTTTAAAATTATGTGTTGATTATGTCTTGTCTTGTCAGACACTGTGTGTTTGCTGCTTTTCTTGCTCAAATTATTCTTAGAAAATACATTAGCAAATCTCAGTTAGATTTTTTACCTGGTGAAATAAAGGAGTCACATAAAATAAATAAAAAAATAAATAAACAGTTGCAGATGTATACTGAAATGGAGAAGTATCACCGGTAACCATGGCGGCAGTATTGAATAGAATAATAAAGACTTGAACAGAATCATTTGACCATCATTTCCATACAGTGAATGCACGGACGTACGAACGCAGTGATGCATGACAATGTTAGAAACAGACAAAACTATTTACGTCACCGTTTTTCAACCCTGGTCCTTTGGGTCCCACTATCCTGCATGTTTTAGATGTCAACCTGCTCCAGCACACCAGGCCTGATAATGACCCACTGCTTTTAATGAGGGGTGTCAGAGCAGGGTGTGTAGCTACTCACAGCATAACAACGGCTCATAATGTAATAACTTAAAAGTTTGTAATGTAATAATCAACTCATAATGTAATGAAAGGACGAGCGCATATGTTCGTAACTTATTTATAAACTAGCGTTCCGTGTTCACTAACGGTTTATTTTATTAGTCATTAGCAAATCCCTTAGAGGGTTTTAAAAATTTTTAAGAAATCCTCAGTCCCATTTATGAGATATGGCCATTTCAAAATTCAACCACGTATTTATTTCACTCTTACGTTATGCGACGTCGCACAACGGCCAGATTTCACATGTCATGTAGATCTAATATTAATATCAAGCACAAAATATTATCAGATTGAACAAAATATGTCAATAACACTGCTTTGAGATAAAGGTCATACATTTTCCAAATATACCATTCGCTTAACGTTATATGACGTAAAAATGTGACGTCATCGAGCCTATCGGTGTTATCTCATCTGAAGGTAAGACAAAGTGAATGCAATGAATGTGATACTATCTTGTCTGGATTTTGAGATACATAATAACATTTTTCATGTTATTATTTTGTGAATATTTATTAGTTTCTGTTGATGTTGTAGCTTATTTTTGTTAACTTTTTCCTATGTTTTGTTTATTTATTTTATTATTTTTTTTCAATTATGTTCTGTGTCTTACTTTGTTCATGTTACATATTATTTTTTTTGTTTTATTATTCATTTTTGTTAATTTTACTGATCACTTTGGCAGTTTATTGTTTCTTTTGTTGCTTATATTATCTTATTTTTTATTTTATTTTTTACTGTGGAATTGCTTAAGGGTTAAGAAGACTGTTAATTAGTCTAACAACAAGAAATTGATGTAAATGTAACCATGTTAGTGCAGATCAGGTATTAAGAACAACCAGGTTACAGTAATGATATGAACTGACTGATATGGAACTAAAACAACAAAACCCATGAATAAACTCATTTTAGTTGAGGGGCCGCATTCAGCCTAATATGGTATAAAATGGGCCACACCAGTAAAATAATATAAATAAAAGGATAAAAACATCTAAAATAATGTCAACAGCAAAAATGTCTGTGTTTTTGGGTGAAAAAAGCTAAATTCTCGAATAAAAACATAACACAAACAAATATAATCAACCTTTAAATTCTTAAGAAAAATAAATGTTGATGATATTATGCTTTAGTTTTTCATTTATACATGTGCATTGCAAATTACAGATCATAGTAGATCTACAAATTTACACAGCATTTAGTAACACGCTGAATATTGGTAAAATTCCACAAATATTTCAGGTTATTTCCATTTGTTTCTAAAAAGGATAGTCTTTTTTGTACTTTATTTTACACCGAAACAAAACATGAAAATTAGTTTAAGGTTGATTTCCATTCTTTCTAGGTTATTATGACAGTATTTAAATGTTCTCATCTGCTTCAGATTAAATTGACCTGAAATGAATTGAACTTCCATGATTATTATTTATCTCCAGTGTAATTTCACACATTCATCCCAGGGGCCAGATTAGACCCTTTGGCGGGCTGCATTTGGCCCCCGGGCCTTATGTTTGACACCTGTGCTGTAGAATAACTGTCCACTGTAGTGACCAGTATGCATCAAAGGATTAAAGCTAATATCGTGTGTGTGCCTGTTTTAACTCACCTGAGTTTAGTTTGTGTACCTTTACTGGAGACAGAGACAACATAGCTGAATAAATGAATTATATTACAATAAACTAGACAATTTACCAATAATAAATAATGACAGCAGTGTATTAATCCGGCGCCTCAGGCATGTCTTATGTAGACCTGCCTCCCAGCAGAAATGTTTGGCTGTATGGGAGAAAAAAACATCTCAATTGTCAGAGAGGCTAAGTGCTAAGGCAACACTGTTAGTCATCGATTGCAAGCGATAAGGTGAGGAGGTCACATGCTGTTTCCTGCGGGAGCTTGTGTTCCTCTAGTGTTTGGTTGTGTGAGCATGGGTTTGTATGTGTTAATGGAAATACCCTGGAAGGTCCCATACAAAATAAGAAAGGATGCAATCATCCTTTACTTGTGGAGGGCACAATGGAAACTCAAGTGCGAAAGAGCTGTTTGATTTAAACATGGCTTTACTCTGTGGATTGTTGTTCATCTTGATTCGGCTGCTGTGGACGGTTGATTTCCACTGAGGCCAGTCATCCTAAAAATACATTCACTCACAGCTATTGTAAGGTTTTGTGGATGACAGCATTCACCAAAAGAGATATTCAGTAATTAAATAAGTCTATTTTTACTGTTGTTTTCTGATTTCATGAACTGTGCTTTTCAAATGCCAAAGATGACCGAGTATGGGAAGAAATCATCTCTGTTCGTCAGTCAAATAATACATAGAAATGAACATAAGTAATTAACTCATCGGCTGCCGGAGATGTCGTTTGATGACATGCTAGTTGACTGTTTGTTTTCGTGTTTGTTTTGTAGTCAAATTTAAAGGTGTCATTCCGCTGAAAACCGCTTTTCCATGCTCCTTTTGGAATCTCATGGGTCACCCCGACTTACCGACACATGCTGCCTTTGACAGTGGTTTGTCACCTCCACTGGCTGCATACCGCATTCACAGAAAACAACGAGAGAGTCACCCACATGGGGTTAAACCCATGCCTGGCAGTGAATCTGAAGTAATATTAGCATTAGCATCTACAAGAGAATACGGCGGCACAGTAGCTGTTGCACAAACTGGAAAAAAAAATGGCGGATCAAACTGGTTCATGTGCTCTCTGTGGAAATAAAGCCTTGTTTTTTTTCCCTGCACATTTTCAGAACAAGCAATGGCACGAAACCTAGCTGGATGCTACTTGGGTAAAGGTAAATACATACACAGCGAGAGGGGAAGGGGGAGTGTTCGTTCACACATTCTGAGCCAATCAGAGATGCCTCGTTACCACGTCATGGACATGTATGAGGAAGTACCGGTAAACTGTTGTTCGACCTCAAGTCATTTTTCTACCATGAAAACAAAGGAATGTTTTTTGTTTTTTCTTTCATAGAACTAGCACACAATGAATTCAATAGTAATGGAGAACACAGTAATAATAATTAAATAAACATAGAATAACACCTTTAACAGAAAATATGCTAGGAAACACAAAAAATATGGAAAAAAAAAATATACCAAACATGCTAAAATTCCCTAAAATTCACAAAATAATAAATTAATACAAAAAAGCCATAAAAAATCCCAAACATATTAAAAAAGTCTTCTAAAATACAGAAAAAAACACCAAAGAATGTGATCAAATACCCAAAACATATGCAAAAATATCAATATATATGCAATTTTTGGCATATAATATCATTTTTTTGGCAGTTTTTTTCAACACCTTTCAAACTGTACCATTAACATTTTTTAATTTTTAATTAATCTTGATAGATTAATCTCTAACCATGCATTAATTTTAACAACCCTGTTACTTAATGATTTATTTTACTGAAAAGGTCAAAGCTTACTCATTTTTCCCTGTTGTGATATAATCACATTAAATTAACCAATTTTACTGAGCTTTTATAAACATCTGCATGAACAGTAATGTTAACATTGTTTTTCACTCATAATTTTATGATCAATGGAGACAAACAAAGAGAAAAATACATTTAAAAGTTCCCACAAAAAAAAAAACCAAACATTTCTAGGTCTGTATTTCTTGCTTGTACAGCTGCTCCTTAAATCCTCCTTCGACCTCGTGCTTATGGATGAGCATTTCTTTGAGACACTTTTTGTTCTTTTTTCTTTTGAAATGTAAATCTCTTTGCTGCCACTAACTTTACTGTCATTATGGTCTTTGAGTGAAGTGCAGGAAAATGCCAGAGCTTACGAAGCATTACAGTAGTTTAACTGTCAGGACAGGTATCTTACACACAACTGTTCTACTCTGCACACATCAACAGTAAAGTGCAACAAAGCCACAATTGGACAAGGCTTCACCTCCTATTGGGGTTAGAAGGGAAACGAGGCCATGGCGATAAGACAGGTATCTTTGTTCATCTCAGGCCTGACAATAGAGCTGCCTGCAAATGTGACAGTCGAGTCAGTTAACATTCAAATCCAAGCCCTCATGTCCTTGCCAGTATGGTACACAGGAAACATGAAGTCACATTACAGTGAAGAGATGCCATACTGTAGTTCCAAAGGATGATGGTGTATGTCAGCGTCTTTCAACCTTGGGGTCGGGGACCCACGTGAGGTCGTGTGGAATTCAAATGAGGTCCCTTGAATTTTTTAGTAATTGATAAAAGTAAAAAAAAAACATACTAATCCCAATTCATTAAAGACATGACAAACTGTGAGTCTGAGGCTACGTTTATATGGTGAGGATGAAAACAGAAGACGCAGAAGTGGTGCCTCGTCTTCATTTTTTATTTTTTTTTATCCGCGTTTAGACAAGAGTTTTCAGGAGGAAATCCTTGTTTATATGAAGATGCAACAGCAGGTCTGTGTAAAAACATAGTCTTAAACTAAAATATTGAGCTACTGGTTCCACTAGTCTACAAGTAAAATGCTTCCAGAGTAAAACTAATGAAATTATCCCACATATTACTAATAAAGATAACTCAAGTCTTAAATGCTCTTTGGCTCAAGTTTCCAAAATAAGTCTGGGGCCGAAATGTGAAATTCTGAGAATTATCAAGAGAATAGGTTTTAGTCCAAAGGAATATTGGTCTCAGATCTACTTCAAAACACTGCTGCACATTATGATCCATTCACTTTACAGGTTCTTTCTAGTGGAATATTTACAAATCTATTGTATACATGTACATTAGGGCATTAACAGACTCCTCTAGCACAAGTCGACTTAAATTTGGAGGAGTCTCCCTCCCTCTTCCTCTTGGTGCGTAAACACAGACCAGTGAGACCTAAACCAGAGAAGACTGGCTGCTGCAGGTAAAACAGCCTACTGATGTTGTGCAGTTTAATTTGAAAAGTGTTAGCCTTTGTTTTGTTCGGGTTAAAATGTTGATTCTTGTGTCTTGTCAGTTGGACATTGTTACGTTGCAGTGAACTTTAATACAAGTTGTTCATTACTGACAATGTGATGACGTCATCATGAATCGTGGATTCGACTTTGACTTTATTGACAGATAAATTAATTTGAAAATGTTTTCTCCATTTACCTCAAGTGATCCAGAATCCAGGATCTCTTCCGGATCATCACCAAAATCTAATCATTTGTTCCTTGTGATACTCCCAACACGTCATGAAATTTTCATCAAGATCCATCCATAACCTTTTGAGTTATCTTGCTAAGTAGCAGACAGACAAACTCTGGCAAAAACATAACCTCCTTGGTGGACCTCTCTTCATTCGGAGGGGCGAGGTCTGCCTTGGTGAAGGTTTTCTAGATTCTTTATATTTCAGATAACCCAAAGAATGCATCTGAATAAAGAGCAACACATTGAAATGGCAGTTACATAGAGCATATTATTTAAATAAAAAAATGTTTTGCCAAGAGATGTTTATTACTTATGGGACACCCTGTATGACCCCTTCAAGTGGTTGATCACCATTTATTGTAATATTATATGCCATATTTAGCATTTTTGTCAATGTAAATCATATACTTTTCTATATTTAATTCACTGATCATGTAGATGTTGATAAAAGCTCAGATAAAAGTTGAGGGTTATTATGTTAAAAACAGAGAAAACCCACAAAAAAGTGACTTTTTTTCAGTAAAATGCAACATTAGCTGAACATAAAATCGAGTGTCATTGATCAAACTCCATGGGTTTTACTGGTTAATCAATATTGTATAAGATGACAGTCTTTCCTTCTTCATTATAGAATCTCTGAACGTCTAAATGGGTCGTATCTGATAAACACTGTATTTTAGACCAATTATTTTATTGTATTGATAAGATTAGTGGTTCAGAAGTTTCTTATACATTTTAGTTCAGGAGATGTGTTTTGTTGCCAGTAGCTGTTTGGGTCCTTATGGGTAAAAATAAATCCAAAATATATGAATTGTGACTTGATTGACGTACAGCAAGTGACACATAAGGTACAAAAACACCAAACAATATATTTCCCCTTTAATAATTAAATCCACATAAGTCTAATTACACTGAAATGTGGCACAGTCTGTGGAGAAATACCACTGTTATACGCTGTAAATTAAAAGCCCATAAATTTATGGGTTCTGGCAATAGTTGTTCTCACATTCAGTCTTTCAGTAACTATAGCAACAGCACATTTGCTGCTTGCTTTTATGAGATGGTGACCAAGGCTTCAGTTTAATAACTCAGATTTTTCAGTTTATTTCAACATCACATTAGATCTGACTGTTGGTGCTTAAAGGTGTAGATCAGTTTGACAATTTGATGAACCGCTACCTCAGCTGTCATAGTCTGTACGGGGACTCTGAACTGTGTATAATTATGATGTAGTAGTATTAATAGCAATTGTACTCTGTAGAAAAGAATATATGCACAGGGAAATGGATCACTGCAGAGAAAATGGAATATGATCGTCTGAATCTTTCATTTTATTTAATTTTATTTGTTAATTTCGAGCATTTACAGAATACATGCGAGTTTAAAAAAGACAAAAGAGATTCCAAAATCATTCATTTACACTCAAAAAAGAGTAGGAAGGAGAACAATTTATTTAATCCCACCCCCTTTGTCATTCTAAAGACAACCTCTTATTACTAATGGCACTGGGGAACACAGTTTTTGATGAGTTTGGTCTGACAGCTTGTGTTTAACTCACTTTTGGGTGTGGAATCCAAAACTGATCTTCTTAAAACATATGAAAAATACTGTCCTTAACAGGTATGTTCTTGAGTAAGAATTTCCAAATATTGACATACAATGGAATATGAAAGAAACAGGCATGACTGCAGTGTTTATTTAACACAAGTGTGTTTTTACAATGCTTACTGTAATTCTACTGTAACTGTACTGACCTGTTGGGACCTGCACACAACTCTCACCACACTGTCTCCATGGTAACTGCACAAACAAGTTTCCACGTAACTGTCTATGAGTTCAGTCATAATCAGCTGCAAAGTCTGACTACAGTTAATCAGAGGAATTTTACTTATCTGGAGGGTAAACTATGGAGACAAAACAACATGCTAGGGAAGCAAAGTACACTGAAATTTTGGAATTAACGTAATAATGTTAGTTTTAATCAGTATAAAAATGTAACTCAACTGAATTTTTTTTCACATTGTTCCCTCGTGTAATATGTGACACAGTATATACGGCCATGGCTCAGTTGGGAGAGCAGGTCGTCCATTTACCGAAGGGTTGGGGGTTTGATTCCCACTCTGTCCTACTCAGTCCATTGTGTCCTTGGGCAAGACACTTTACCCTCCTTGCCTCTAGTGTCACTCACACTGGTGTATGAATGCATATGAATCTTTGGTGGTGGTCAGAGGGGCCGTAGGCGCAAAATGGCAGCCACACTTCTGTCAGTCTGCCCCAGGGCAACTGTGACTACATATGTAGTTTACCACCACCAGAGCGAGCATGTGAGAGTGAATCAATAATGTAAAGCGCTTTGGGTGCCTTGAAAAGCACAATAGAAATCTAATCCATTATTATTATTATTATTATTATATATCGGGGCATTAACGACTTCGTTTTTTTTTTTCAAGTCGAATTATCCGTCAATAAAGTCGACATGTCATGAAGATGTCATCACATTGTCAGCTGATGAACAACAAAAAAAAAGCACAGACACATGAGCAACTTGTATTAAATTTCACTGCAACGTAACAATGTCCACTGACAAGACACAAGCATCATCATCAACATTTTAACACCAACAAAACAAAGGCTAACGTTAGCAAAGAGTTTTCTGTTAAATTTAACTGAACATCAGTAGGTGAACATATGTCTGCATTTTTTCAGGACCCACGGCTCTAAAACCGAACTGTCCAGACGTCTGTCACAGGTCCTCACTTTTTATATTATGTGCAAAAAATGGAAGGACGCACACCACACTGTCCACATCATGTTTGGGGGGAAAAAAAGCGCGTTGTCTGCCCTGCTGCTCACTCAGGTTAGCTAGCGGATGTTGCTTATATCACGCAGATTAGCTAACGAATGCCTCTTCAGATGGCTGTGCGTTTTGTTTTTTTTTCATGTAAGGTGAAGTAAAAGACAGTTACAGAAACACATGCGATGTGTGTCTGTCACTGTCTTTTGTTTTGTTAGCCCATGACAACTGTTTTACCTGCAGCAGCCACGTCTTGTTTAGGTCCGACTGTGTTTACGCGCTGAGAGAGAGAGAGAGAGAGAGAGAGAGGGACAGAAAGAATAACAAGAATAACATGCGACTTGTCAACTCCTTGTTTCCTGTGTTCATATTGTGAATTTTTCGTAAATAGTCACATTTTTACATGTAAAAGGCCTAATTCGTTAAGGCCCCCAATACTACACATAAACCCTTTAATAATTATAAAAATTAACCAATTTTGTAAGAAAAAAAAATTCTGTGCATCATGTCGACCCCCAGGAGCAACAAGGAGGTGCAGATGTTACTTTGTATCGTCAGGGAGGAAGAAGTCTAGAGGGAGCTGCATGACGTCTCGAGGCTACGTAGCAGCCGTGGTGGCCTTTACCCCGCCTACGACATAAGGGTGCTGTAGGCAGTGGAAACACAAGCTCAAGTGAGATAAACTGTACAAGATTCAAGATTTTTTATTTTAGAGCAACAACACCACATAGTCCGTACCCAGTAAAGATGCTATAGTGTAATAATAAATGCTATGGTGCCACCAGTGCCCCCACAATCCACACCATTATTAGACATTTGCCCAATGTTCCCTATGTTGCTTTTGTTTGGTTTATTTCTTCTTGTTTAGTTGCTGTTATTTTGAAGGCAGTAATATTGTTATTATTTAGTCATGTCTTATAGGCCTTGTTATGCTCATTTTGGATTTATTTAGTTTTTACGTTCTTTTACGTCAATGGAAACCCAGTTTTGGGCCGATGTGTATCCCCATGGCCTTACCACTCGATCCTTAGCACACCACTTGGATTAAGGTACCACTTCTGGACACTTAAAAAGTCCTTGAAGCTCTAGGTTTGTCTTGGCCCCAGTGACAGTGGGAGGCTTTTAGAAAGACGCTCATATATATATATATATATTTTTCTTTCGAAACTGCTACACTTTTCATTACATTTTCAGCGTTTTTCTGGATACACACTTTCACCTTTAGCCAAAGGGGCACTGCTTGAAAATCCTATTATAAAAAGTCAACTTTCACAGGCTTTGTAGGTTCTGCACAAAAAAAATAAAAGATATATAAGCTTAAATTAACTCAATGAGTGACACATAGAGGTGAGTAGGTACCACAAATACTGCAACTGCATACATTAAAGGTTGCCACTTGAATCCTTATTAAATATTTAGAAATTACTCATGATCCATCTTACAGTACGTGACTGAAATACAGCATGAAGGGAAAAAAAAAACGACTGTTAAACCACCTCAATACAAAAAACATTTAAAATATTTAAGGTGCATAGTTATGTGTTGCGTTGGACCACCTGTTCATAAAACTACAAACCCATCTGCGCCCTTGGTAACCATGTAAATAAGCACTATCTCACTGCAAAACTATATGAATAGCAGGTTTTCAGGGAAATGTTCTATTAACCATGACCTGACAGAACATGTCGACTTTCCCTTTTCAGAAAATGTAGAAAAATGTACACAGTGACAAGTTTACACATGTCCTCCAACAGTTTACATCAACAATGGTGTAGATTTCAATTTCTGATTATTCACTGTACCATTATTGGTGTATCAGATTCACTCTTTTAGGTGTGCTCGGTTTCATAAGTCTGCAGAACACCGATAACTGAGAACATACCAAACTGCATTCATCCACCTGGGATTTACTAGAGCGGACTGATTATGAGTGATGATAGTGTAATTTCAGTTACACAGTAGCTTAGTATTAATATCTGTGCTGTTTACATTACTGATATGAAGTTTTACCTTGGAAATAGATACATGTAAATATTCACCCTATTATTTACACAGCAGTAAAGATCTGCCACATGTTGTTACCTGCAGAAAATTACTTTGTGTGGTTTAAGAGCTGCAGTAGATTGTATATTATTATTATTATTATTATTATTATTATTATTAGTGTGTATGGGTCTCTTCATGAAACTGGGTTTATTTCGGTACCTGGTACTTTCTATGTCTTTAGACCCAATAATAAAACAATAATAAAAGAGAAATTTAGGCAAATTTCTCTTCAGGATGTACTGAATGATGTCAGATTAAAAAAAAACAGAGAGAGAGAGATCTCAAAATTAATACTAATACTAATAATTATTTCTAATACAACATTGAGTTAAAACATAGGACCCAAATTGGTAAAGCTACCTGTGTCAGTGCATTTGATCTGAAATAAATGGTAATAAATGGCTTTTATATATATATATATATATATATATATATATATATATATATATATATATATATATATATATATATATATTGACATGAAATACTTCTATTGGTCAGTTTTCATGATAGTTTTAGAGATATTTAACCAATTAAAAGCAATAAAAATGTCTTGTGACTACATTTCACAACTCTTATTTGTTTAGAACATCCATTGTTTTTCAAATTAACTGAAAATATTACAGTTTTGGACATAAGAGGTGTCTGCCAACAGCAATTATATGAACTTCTACAACACTGGGAAAAGGTCAGAGACCAACATGATATTTGTTGGTTTGTTAAAGATCTAACGAGCACATATGCACAGTTCTCAGTGTCCATATTTAGATCCATTCTGATATATGCCAAGTGTGTAGAAGCTTCAGGGAAAAGCAGTTTGTATAAACTAAAGTCTTCGTATGCAGTGTGACCTTCGTTTTGCACTTAACAGGTCTTTAACATGTATGTTCAGAAAATATGACATTTATTGTATTCAATTTATGATGTTTATTCCAAGTTTCATTTAACCCATGTCAGATGTTTCTGTTCGTGCTTCTTCTTGTCATGGGGTCAGGGGTCACACTAAATAATCACTTTAACCTTTAGAAGCTATTTAGTTCAGTTTTCTGTGAACCTTTCTGTGAAGGGTGCACATATTTATCTATTTATTTAACAGGGACAGCACACAGTAATGAACATGGCTGTAAATGTGTCAGTATTAGCAAAAAAAAATCTATTTTTCAACTGTTGTCCCTGGGCCAGATGTAGTATGACAGCATCCACAAAATTAAAATAATTACCTCCGTCAAGGAGGTTATGTTTTTACTGGTGTTATCTGTTTGTCTGTCTGTCTGTGTTCAAGATAACTCGAAAACGTATGGACAGATTTTGATGAAATTTTCAGGATATGTTGGAAATGTGAACAGGAAGAAATGATTTATTTTGGGGGTGATTGGAGGGGGGGGTGGTCTACCTTGGCGGAGGTCTGCGCTCTCAGAGTGCTTTTCTAGTTTGAAATAAAAAAATTTAAATTGTAAGGTTACACCTGCTTGTGACATCACTGTAGTCACACAGAAACACACCTTGAAAAAAAACAACCCCTCCCTAAAAGGTGTGGGAACAAGAACAATTAAATAAATTAATTAATGAATGAATATCTTCATTTCAATCCTGTATATACCCTATGACTTTTGCATAGTGTGGTATTTTCTCATATATGATAAAATGACAAGAATAAATAAATACTGTACTGTATATACAACTAGAAGAGCACACAGAGTCTGTAAGGGCATGGTAATAATGCCTTTATAAGACATTATAAAGGCATTATTACCATGAAATGACATCAAAATCACCTTGTTACTGTTCTGTAATGTAAAGTGTTACCGATTTGGTCATAAAATGACATCCCAAACAAGAGTGTCTTTACCTAACATTTCTGTGAGCTGTGAGAGGATTCTTGCTCCTCTACTGTTGTGTCAGTGTATGGGTGGTAAGTGAGCCTGACACATTGTAAAGTGCCTTTAAGTGAAATAAAAACACTTTATAAAGACAGTCCTTATAGACTTTACAGAGAAAACGAGCAAAGAAACCTGACAGTGAAGGCTATTGTTACAGCCTTAAAAAAACTTTCTCTAACACCTCATAGAAACACTGAAATCTAAGTTGTTTTCCTATATGTTTGGTATTTTATTCATTTTAAAACAAGACATGGGAAGAAAATGTGATCATGTAAATAATATTATCTAACATTTGCACATAAGTCGTACACAGGGGGTTTACGGCTCCACTTTGGGAAGGTGTTTTTAATTCATCTTTACATCCAGGGTGTTTTAGACCACAGTATTTACCTCATCCCTGTAAGAAACTTTGACAAATTAGCTGGAGTTTGCCTGCCAACAGTGCTAAGATCAGCCAATTCTTTCAGCAGCCGGAAATGATGACAAGACAAAAATGTAAGTGAACAATCTGTTCCTCCGGCTGATTATAAAACTTCCCACTGAGAGCAAATAGGTGCCAGTGTCCACTACACCTGCTAAAATATGTGTGTTAAAACTCTCCTTTTATGTGTCCTAATAGTATTAGTAATAATTTGGGCTGAAACGGTTCTCTTTCTGTATTTAACACCTGACATATGATTTGCTAAAGCCACAGTTACATTACCCATGAGGCAGTAGATGAATGTGGATGTAATGTATTTCAGTTTAACCCTTTACTTTTGCAGTTCCACAGTCATAAACAGAATAAAATAAGCAACAGTCAACAAAAAACAGCCAAAGTGATCAATTGAAATGAATAAAAGTGAATAATAAACCAACAAGGACTTAATCATCAATACTTTCTACTGACTATAAATGTATATGCTTTCATCCACATTTTTGTATATATATATATATATATATATATATATATATATATATATATATATATATATATATATATATATATATATATATATATATATATATATATATATATATATATATATATATATGTGTGTATAAAACATTTAAAAGTGAAGAAAAATAATACAATACAATATTAAATGTAGAAATATAAAATAAAATAAGGCACAAACTTAACAAAAACTAGTAAATATTTACAAAATAATAACTTAACTTAGTTAAAATTAACTAAAATGATGTATAAATAAATAAATAAATAATAATATTTGTTTCCTGTAGTTTTAGTTTTCAAAACACAGTAAAATCACAGTAAAAAAAAAAATGTAATTTTTTTTTTCTGAATATTGAAACTAAACCATCCTTTCAGAACGCGTCATCGCTGATGCTTGAGGGGTTAAAGATTTAAAAGAAAAAAGGCCAAAGCATTTATTTTACGGTGAGTCAGATTTACACTGACACCCCTTGCTCATTCCACAGGGGGCGAGCCTTGAACTGAGCATGCTCAGAGAGAACAAGGTCTTTTCTATCAGCACGAGTGGGAATTCTAAAAAGTGAATAAACTGTTGAATTTTTCTGAATATTTAAACAAAACCATCCATTCAGAACATGACAGCACTGACACATCAGAGGTTAAAGGGTTAAATATGAGACACACCAACAGCTTTTATGATAGACCTGTGTCAGCTGTAAACATGACAGGCACGACTGTTATTTTAACACAGTCTAAAACAGCAGCACATAAGAGCTTTATTTGTTATAAGTGTGACTGTGAGTCATGTGTTATCAGTGTGTTACCACAAAATAACAAGGTCCTGGGTAGAACAGACCTGGTCTTTGTGAAGTTTATTCATCTCCCAGTGTTTGGACAGGTTTTACTCTATCTGCTAATCTGACAAATACATATATTCTAGGTGAATACATCCTCCTACCACCACCTCTAACCAATCCATATAAACTCTGCACAGCTTCTTGAAATTCTGATCTGACAGTGAGCCTCTGTTCTCAGGCTCTGAAACATATACTACCAGTCAAAGCTTTGGACTCACCTGGTTTTTCTTTATTTTCACGACTATCTACATTGTACATTCACACTGAAGACTATGGGCTCTAGTTTCGCAGACCTGGCGCAAACCGTAGCACAGATGGTCTACGATGCGCCAACAAGGTGTGTCCAGATGACTTTTGTAAGTTTGTCCCGCTGCGCAAACCCGTGCAAGTCCACCTCACAGCTCCTCCCACTGGCGTAAGGGGGAATGAGGGAGGTAAAAGGGTGTATGATGTATTTAACACAACTGATTCAGATCTGCACCATTAGCGCCTCTCCTCGCTCTTAAATGTTCATCCAGATGCACGCTGCGACACCAGCTGACTGGGTCCGTTTGGGTTTTGTTTGTTTTGTTTGAACAAGGTTTTGATTTCATTTATGGTTCTTAAGTTTTGTTGTTTAACTTTTGGGTTTGGGTTTGTAGATGATCTGTGGTTCTATTTCCAGGTTTAATTCCATAAACCCATAACATGCACAGTCCCACAAGTTTCTGTCCCGCTCACACCCACAGATATGATATGATATGATATAATATAATATAACATAAGATAATATAGGGGCGGCACAGTGGTGCAGTGGTTAGCACTCGTGCCTGGTTCGAATCCCACACCAGACCTTTCTGTGTGGAGTTTGCATGTCCTCCTCGTGTCCGCGTGGGTTTTCGCCGGGCACTCCGGTTTCCTCCCACCATCCAAAGACATGCACTGATAGGTTAATTGGTTAATCTAAAATTGTCCATAGGTGTGAATGTGAGAGTGATTGTTTGTCTATGTATGTCAGCCCTGCGATGAACTGGCGTCTCATACAGGGTGTACCCCGCCTTCGCCCATTGTAGCTGGATTAGGCCCCCAGTGACCCCCGCAACTCTAGTGAGGATAAAGCGGGTTCAGATAATGAATGAATGAATAACATAATATAATATATGATATAATATTTTGTCCTGCTCCCACCAGCACTCCAAGGGTGGCAGCTGATGACTTGCCCACTCCACACATTAAACCTGAATGTTCATAATAGTATAAATATATTAAGTTGTGAACACTCAAAGTTTCAGTAATAGTACTACTAACTCAAATGTATTCAGTTGTTGTAACATGTTCTTCTTTTTAAGTAGCATCTTCCAACTAATATATTTTTTATTAAGGAAAACTATTGTGGATATAAGTGAACATAACTTAACAACATATGAGGTACAACTTAATGGAATTAAGTCATTAAATGCTGAGAATGATATTTTAGCTACTGTTATTTCTATTGTTTCAAATAAGGATGATTGAAAAAAGTAACCCTAAATCTATACCAAATGAAATTAAAAATAGAACCACCGATCACCTCCAGGACTCAGTAGAATAATGATTATTGAGGTTATTTATTGCATTGAAATGTGGAAACCTGTCAGTGAGGTTGTGGTAACATGTGCACTCCATGCACCGGTCTGCCAAACTACCACTAGACTGGCTGCACCGAGCTTAGACCTGCCTTCAGCTGGTGAGCGTGGCACACTGTCTAAAGTCAGAGAATCTGTCACTGCGCTGAGCTGGATGAGTGGTCACCTCCCACACGTGCGCAGCCACACCCACTTATCTATGCTGGCCCGGAAACTAGAGCTGCGCCGGGTCCGCCAGCTTTTGCACCCTGCACTGCGCTCGGAGATTAGAGCCCTACATACTTACTTCCCACTTTTATAAATAGAGAATTTCTCTGAGGTAGCTTAATGTTGTGTACTTTAAAATGACATTTCCACACAACAGACGTTTCATGCTCCGCTGTTGTATGTTATGAAGCAGAGTTGTTACTTCTATGGAAAAGTCATCAAAACATTTCACTGATAATGAGATTTAAAGAATTAACAAAACATCATTAACACAGAAGATATATGTGCTAAAGTTGGGATAAAAGTAAATTATCAAAATGGGAAAATATTTTTTACAATGACCTGTCATAAGGCCTACAACAATTATTAAAATATGTGCAAATGTGACATAAAATTGAATAAAATGAGAAAAAATACATACTGCCTATTTTTATAATAATAATAATAATAATAATAATAATAATAATAATAATAATAATAATAATAATAATAATAATAATAATAATAATAATAATAAAAAAAAGAAGAAATTCATTAAACACAAATGTTCAGTACAACCAACAAAGAACTCATTGTTTTCTCACTAACCAATGCAAACATCATGTATTTTCAGGACTAAATATATCATTTCATTGAACACTCTATTGATCTACTACTGTTTAAAAACAAATACAGACCCCACACCTCTTTCACATCTCCATAAAAGCATCATCCTGTGCAATGAAATATAATGCAATTACACAAAAGCTCTTGGAGAGCTCTGCTTCTTTTGTTTTGAGATTCAATTTAGTTTCCATGTGGAACAAGCTAGCAAAGATGGATTATTCAGCCTACGGCAAAAATACAACAGACAAGATGAGGGAAACACTGATTATGTTTTAGGTTTTTCTGTGTTGACAAGATCTGCACTCACAGGTTTGTGCTTTTCAGTCTGATGTAAAAGTTCAGGACGGAACTGCAAAATAATATAAAAATATAATGATCAAGTATGTTCTACTGAGAGGAGAGACTAGAATACAATACAATACAATATTATGGAATGGAATAGAATAGAATAGAATGGAATGGAGGCACGGTGGTGCAGTTGTTAGCACTCATGCCTCACAGACAGAAGGTCCCTGGTTCTGTGTGGAGTTTGCATGTTGCATGTTTTCTCCACGTACTCCAGTTTCCTCCCACCATCCAAACACATGCACTGATAGGTTAATTGGTTAATCTAAATTGTCCATAGGTGTGAATGTGAGAGTGATTTGGCTGTGGCTCAGATGGTAGAGCGGGTCGTCCATTGATCGAAGGGTTGGTGATCGAAGGGTTGGTGGTTCGTGTCCCGCATCTGGCTGTCCACATGCCGAAGTGTCCTTGAGCAAGACACTGAACCCTAAGTTGCTCCCAGTAGGGTAGGGTGTGGGTGAATGTGAGGAATTGTAAAGCGCTTTGGGCACCAAGTGGTGAATAAAATGCACTGTATAAGTACAGTCTATATATACTATATATATATATATATATATATATATATATATATATATATATATTATATATATATATAAAGATAGATAGATATATATATACTTGTCTATTGTCAGCCCTGAGATGAACTGGAGACTCATACAGGGTGTGCCCCGCCTTCACCCATTGTAGCTGGATTAGGCCACAGTGACCCCCGCGACCCTCATGAGGATAAAGTTGTTTCAGATGACGAGGTGACAAGAATATAATACGCTTTATTGTCTTTGCAAAATACCATTGTACAGGGCAACAAAATGTGCTTTTATTGTACATCGTTTAAGGTGCTCATTTTTTTTAACATATCAATTAACAGTAAGCAATCAAAATATAAGTATAAACCAATCAAGTAAAAAGACCATGTAAGTATAAGTTAAATGATTAGTCTGATGAAATGTAATTATTTTCTCAGTTCAGTTATTATGCAGGTGGGAAGTAACTAAGTAAAAGTACTTCATTACTGTAATTAAGCTTTTTAGGTTTTTGTACTTTGCTTGAGTATTTATTTTTCTGGCAGCTTTTTACTTTTATTCCCTACATTTTTGTATAAATAATAAACTTTATACTCTTTACATTCTTAGAATAGACTCGTTCATTTTTCAAACTCAACTGTGAAAAATGAGCAGCTTCAGATGGATAAATCAGTGGAGAGACATTGTGACTTTCTACATCATAATTATGACTTTTAGCTCATGGTTACCATCTGCCAACGACGTATTAAATTCAGGTCCATTTGTCTGTTTGTTTGTCTGTTTGTTTGTCTGTCCGTCAGTAGGATTACGCAAAAAGTTCTTAACAGATTTTGATGAAACTTTCAGGAATGATAGATAATGGGTCAAGGAAAAACCCATTACATTTTGAGCAAATAAAGCCTTTAAAAGTGAGGTACTGTGTAGATAATGTGTTTGATCAGGTCATGGTACTCAGTTCTGTGGGTATGGGCAAGAAATTTTGGAAAAAAAAAAAAGAGTCACAATTTCTTATGACACTTCACATTATGAGGCCAAACAAAATAGTACGTGTGGTTCCGTTCACCCGACCGACCCAATTTTTTTACGACGAAAATGCCGACTATGTAGACACTTTATCAGTTTGTCAAAATAAATTACTTATAATACTTATAATACTTATAATTGACTTTTATCTCATAATTATGCATTGTTTTAATCTCTCATATGACCTTTTTTATGTTATAATGTGAAGTGTGTCATAATAAATTGTCACTCTTTTTTTTTTTTTTTTTTTTCATTTTTCCTAAATTTCCTGCCCATACACACAGAACTGAGTACCATGACCTGATCAAACACATTATCTACACAGTAACTCACTTCTAACTTTACTTTTTGGATATTTTTTGAAACTTTTCATTTTTTTCCTGCTTAAATAAGTATTATTTCATCCATAGCAAAGAAAGGCAGTTTTGCTTTTTACTTTTTTACTTTATTACAATTGAGAAGCTGTACTGTTTTTTTTTTTTTTTACCTCCACCAAGGAGATACTAAATTCAGGTCAGTTTGTTTGTTTGTCTGTTTGTTTGTTTGTTTGTTTGGGTTTTTTTTGTCTATCAACAGGATTACACAAAATGTTCTTAATAGATTTTGATAAAACTTTCAGGAATGATAGATAATGGGTCAAGGAAAAACCCATTAGATTTTGAGCAATGAAGGTCAAAGGTCAAGGTCACAGTAAAGGTCAACAGCTAAAACACATCAGTGGTAATATCTCAGGATTCAGACAAGATAGAATCTGGTGTTTTTTTTCATTCACATCATGTCACCTTCAGACACTCTATGGGTCAACACCTATGGCTCTATCACGTCATGTTTTGACGCCATATCAACTCTTGGTGTACACTGTAAACCCTGATAAGTTCAATCAACTTAAAAAATTTTTGTAAACCGGTTGCACTGAAAACAGTTAAGTTATGCGATTAAAACACTTGAGTTAAGTTGCACCTAAAACTTTTAAGTTATACTTTTACTAACTTGAGTTAACTTAACTCAACAATACAAATGCCTGAACTTAAACTATTTAAGTTTAATTAACTAAATGCCAAGTTGACAACTTAAGATTGTTAAGTTGATTGAACTTAATAAATCCTTTGTACTATAACTTAAGATTGTTAAGTTGATTTAACTTAAATTATGTATAATATAAAATATTAAAATAATTCCACTCCTAAATGAAATAAATACACAGAATTACTTTCGTAGTGTATTTCAAACAATAAACATTTATTTTCAAATTTTTCAGCATCTCAATCAGCAAACATTCACAACAAAATAGCACATCTACAAACTTGTAGTGCAGTATTTGCACGACCAAATCATCTCTAAAACACAATATAAACGGGATTTAAAATTAATTAAACCCAATGGCATGCAATATTTACAGGGGTTGGACTTATAGCATTAAGCTAATCCCATATCACCGATACTCGCAGATAGAACGTTCAACACACGGGCACGCCGTTCTCTCCCCCGTGGTGTGTTGCGTCTGAGCGGGGTTCCCTTTCGTTTCAGGCCGACCAAGCAACAGCACAGCGCCCCCGCCACTCCGTGCAGATTCGCGGCTCTCCCGGTGTGTGCAATACGCCACACAACAGCACAAACACGGCCACCACTATGGCTGCTCTGCGCGCGCTTTCTGTCTCTCTTCTACCCAAAATCCCCTGCGGTCCTCTCAACTTATTCATTTTAAGTTTATCAGAAGTAAAACTCAAGCTTTTTTATGCATTTAAACTAAAACATATTTACATATGGCATTACTATAAAATGTTAAGTACATTTAAAAAAAATATTTATTTGATATACTAGATTGGTTTAAGTTATGCAATACAACTCAAAAGTTCTATTTTCATTTTATTGATTTATTTAAGCTGATTTGATCTATGGGGTAACAGTGTAGGTCTCCTGTCTCTGACTGCCTTGTTTTACTTTTTCCTCAGTAAAGGAGTTAAATCAGTACTTCTACTATTACCAGATTTATTATTTTTTTTTGTACAAGTAGTTGTACTCTTACTGAAGTACAGAATGTGAGTACTTTTACCACCTCTGCTTTTCATCAGACCTTTATCCTGTTTAGAGTGTTCAGACATTCGTACATTGTGTTTCTTGTTAGTCTTTGCTCTGCCTTTCAACACAGGCGCTCGTTTGTGATCTTTAAAATTTACTTGGAATAAAAAACAGACAACTGAAGAACTAATCAAAATTAAGTCTTTTACAAGAGCACACATTGTAAGACAGCTGCATGTAATTAAATGTTTATCCTCCACAGTAAGTGACTTTTATTTCTGAAAATCACCATCATCAGTTATTGCCTCTCTCTCTCTCCCTCTCTCTCTCTCTCTCTCTCTCTCTCTCTCTCTCTCTCTCTCTCTCTCTCTCTCTCTCTCTCTTTCTCTCTCACATACTTGGTTGTTATGGAAGAGATAAAAGGTTGCAGTTATCTCTCGTTCAGGTGTGTTAAAATGACTCAGTTGCTCAATTAATCTGCTGTTGTAAAAAAAAAACCAGTCTCTTTCATGTCGACCACCACGTCACTCTAAATGTTGTTTGCTGTGGTAAAAGCTTAAAAGTGTATGATTCACAGTTGTACAACCTGAGGTCAAATCCAAATGGGTACCATCACGAGTTTAACTGTGCATGATTTATTGTGAAGCACATGAGCAAAATCAGCTCTAGAAATAGACTTTGATTCAACTTGTTGCTTAAATAAATAAATAAAAAAAAGGGAGAATTAAAATTAAAATATTGCAATATTACAATTAACAATGTTATTGTATAAAAATACAATAACAAGTGGTGTCAGGCACAACAAACATCTATTTAGGGTCATTAGAAATCTATAAACACAATTTGGTATGAATTCAACCAATAGTTTTGCTGCGACAGAGGTGTGAAACTTCACCCATTAGAAGTAAAAGGCCAAAAATGAAAATAAAATAAAATAATATAAAAACAAACACAATTTTTTTTACTTTGATGTACATTTAATCTGATGTATTCTGGGACACTGGTGATATATGGAGCATGTCTGGCATTAATTCAACCACTAGTTTTGCTTCTAGAGTGTTAACAAACAAACAGCCTGTGACTGTGACCTTTGACCTACAATCACCAAAATATAACGTGATCTATGCCGGGCCACCTGACACCTTTCCTGAAAATTGTATGGAAATTGGTCCAGTAGTTTTTTTGGGGGTTTTTTGCACAAAGTTGTTGACAAACAGATAAATAGACCAAAAAAAAGAAGAAGAAAAAAAAGCCCCCCCCCCCTTTTTTTTTTTGGGGGGGGGGGGGGGGTTGGGGTAACAACAATGGGCAGGGAAATAATAACCAGCGTTGTCAGGCACAATAAACCCCGCCCCTTACACACATTATTTACATGTATCTGATGTGTTTTAATTCCAAATCATTTATTTGAAATAAAATCCTTCTGAATTAAATCTATTTCCTTTGTATTTACATGAACATGTTGATTTCAGATTAAGGTTTACATGGGAAACAGGTCTATTCTGCTCTAGTTAATTGGTGTTTAAGAGAAGGAGGTACAGAGGGTTCTGATTGGACAGAACGGCCGCTTAACATTTGGATGTCTACCGGAAGAAAACGATCACATCCACATCCTGTTTTGCTTTCATTTCAACTATGAATATGTTAGACCAGATACTACATGTGATACTACATTGCATTTATTTTTGTGATAATTACGAAGCAGTAGTTCGACCATAGGAATCAACATCAACAGTGTAGAATATTTGCGTTTTCGTAACGTGACCAGGAGCATGTGCAGGACGGGAGGAATAATGTTAAAGAGGTATTAACTGTTTACATGGCAGAGGAATTAATAATATAATTATAATACATAATAATTCAGAATTATGATAAGAGTAAACCAGTGACTATATTTGGAGTTAAGTTTAATTCAGAATTATCATTTTCAACTGGAATTGGGTGTTTATATGGTCATCTTACAGAGGAATTAAACTTTATTCTTAATTAAACAGGAATAAAAACTGTCATGTAAACATGCCAAATGTAACATACTTTGGCATCGTTCCAGCTGATATCATGTTTGTACGTGTGCTATTGTCAACACTTTATATTATAAATTTTAGATTATTACTCAAATGGTTTCTCATGCTCTCACAGCACATATACCATGTTTACTTCTCTGTCTATATTGAAGAAATGTTAATAAAATGCATAACTGTCAGATTTATTGTTTCATTACTTGTTTTTTATCAGTAAAATATCAGCGACCAAACGGTCAAGGGTGTTACATAAAGGTTTGTCCTTCAGTTCAGCTGAACATCCATATAACACAAGGCTACAGAAGGAGATTTACTCTACCTAATGTGTAAACAAATGAAATAAAAACATACTGTGATGTAGAGAACAACAGTGATATGGGATGAATCATCCAAGAAAATAACAAATATACTTTTAAAGAATTATTGAAAGAGTATTTACTGGAAAAACAACACTCAGTATCTACTAATGTTTATTTGAATGTTACTATATTGATATATTTCTTTAAAATATAGCATAACCATTTATAATGTATGCTAAAAAACACTTTTTTAGAATTTACTATCAATATCCCTCAACATTGGTTGGGAGAGATTATTGTAATCAGTGTGTGTGTGTGTGTGTGTGTGTGTGTGTGTGTGTCTGTCCACAGAGACAAATCATGCTATAACTCAATGAATACTTAAAATATCACCATGAAATTACATGGACATACACATATAGCTACTGTAATGCGCATCAGATGCAATGATCCATTTGAGTACAGGTCAAAGGTCAAGGTCACAATTAGCTAAAAAGTGCATTTCAGCTGGTGCCCGCACTGCAAAATCATAGCTATGACCATCCTTGTCCTGTTCTGTTCTTGGCTCAGCTTCCTCATGGCCGTAGATTTTTCAAACACAGTTTATACTTTGGTTTTGCTGCCGGTTGTCGTCTTTTCCACCATAGTTGATGATATTTGATGGACGTATCAGCATATTCAATCGTTGTAATGATGATCAGTACAATAATTGGCTGGAGTTTTCCTCTGGTTCCACCCTCCAGACTGGACTAAAACATTTAATTTATTTCAGTGCGTGATATGGGATCATGAAGAGGTTTTCAAGCAATATGGTAAAAAAAAAAAAGGTTAAAAAAAAAAATCCCCCACCCCACCTTTAATAGGTCTCAGGTAGATATTTTATTTTGCAGAAAACATATAGAGCATAATCACACACCCCGGAGTCCTGCACGGGTTCGGGTACCCGTGGCTGAACCGCAGAAAAATGTTGCGCTGTGTCGGATACGGGTTTGGTTCGGTTCGGACGTGGGTGATCGCGGGTCTAATTTGCGGTTCATAGGCTAAAAAGAGCCGTAGGGTAACACCATTTTTATTTGGCTCTGCCTTGGCTATGTTACTGTTCAGTATATTCGTGCCAATAAATGTTTGTATTTAATTTTGGCTATCTGACATTTTCTTTCGGGTTCGGGTCGGATATTGGGTTCATTTATAGCGGGTCGGTTCGGGTGCGGATATGGGTCGGATATGGGTCGGATACGAGTTTAAACATGACGGGTACGGGTGGTTGCGGTATGTCAAAATCAGAACCGTGCAGGACTCTGACACACCCTCTTCCTAATATTGACACAACTTTGACCTAAAGTTGCATCTTGAAACTTGGGAGTCAGTTATCAGTCATGACATAATTATATTAATTACTGACTATATTCTGCTTAAATGGACTTCCTTCCATTTCTATGACTGTGTCCTCGTCAACCGGTGGTGTTGGACATGACAGATGAAGACGTGACATTTTAATACTAACATCGTCTGGCTGAATGCAAGTCATGGTTTGACATTTTAGACATTTAGCGGGGACTCTTTTCTGTTTGCGTTCTTTGTAGACATAGTTTCTGAGGAACCTTTCAGTCCTCAGAAGGAAAAATCATGCAGTCCTAAAAGAAAAAAAAAACAAGTTCCCAAATTATGAACTGTTCTTTTCAATTTGAGTTTGCTTTTTTTGGAGATAAAGCAGTTCTGGCCGGATTGTCTCCCTCAGCAGGAAACATAAAATACAGTTATTTCGGGGAAGAGGGTAGCCTTGCGATTCATTTGAGGCAAACCTTTTACTGACACACTTGGTATTTCTCATCTCGTTATTGGGGCTGATTATAATTCATAGGCTATATTAAATGTCAGAGAAAGGCCAGGGATTGTTATGCAAATGTTAAGCATAGAATGTGTTCTTTCATTCAATTTTTTTTCTCTCTTTCCTCCACTTGGCTGAAAAAAAAAAGGGAAGCAAAGACCGGTGATAATGTAATAGTTAAAAAAAAAACAAAAAAAAAAACACAGATTCCGATTATTTGCTTCAGCCCAGTTTGATACGACAGTTTGTCACATCACATTTAACATAAATATCAATTGTGTAATCATTTGATAAGAACAAAAGTGATAAAAAAAAACACGCCCTACATTTTTCTCTTGTTTATTTCAAATACTCCTATTATCACTGCTATACAAATACATTCGTCACATAGCTTTATCTTCTAGATTAAGGCACAAAAGACAGAAAAGAATAGACACATTATCTGCGAGCACTAAACGTACAGATTGCGTAGTTGATCTGTAAACCAGCTGTCGAAACGAAAACTAAAAACACACTGAAATTCAGAACAAGAACAGATTGCTTTTCTTTTTATCCTGATAAAGAGGGAGTCATATTGCCTGAATATGAGAGCTGAGACAGTCTAAATGTGTTTACAGTTACAATTATAGTCTATTCCAAGACCATCTGAAGTCTCAGTGAGCGTACATTTTAGTCTAAAGGTGAGTGCAGCAAAAGTCAATTAACTGCCTATTTAGATAAAGCAATTACAAGAGAGCCACTCTTATTGATAAAGGTATTATGTGCATATGACTTGATGTGCAACTGCATAAAATAATAAGCTTGTGGACCAAGTTGTGATGAGCAATCTCTGGTGGATCCAGAGTTTGATTAAAAGCTAGACTGAGGGCTACTTCATTGGCCTTTAATTCCAATGGCAGCGTCATTACCCTCAAGGAGGCGAAGAGCCGTGGTACAGGTTTACAAGCATTGTATGACTTCCTAGGGGAGGCAGTGAAGACTGATAATACTCTTTGGGTGCGTTTCCTTGGCACTTTCTCTGCGTCATTATGCAAGCTTAATAGAACCCAGATGAGCAATGAGGGCTTTGGTGGGTTTCCATTCAGTGAAGCCACTGTAAAGGTCGTATTTTGCAGTTATACAAGCAGCTGCCTTACATAATGGCAGAGGTGGGGGACAAACAAGAGAGCAAAATATACACAAAAAAAGATTCCATCAAAGTGTAATTCAGCTTTGACCGTGGCTGTAAAAGTCTGTTGAACAAATGGGGACCCTGCAAGTAACATCTGGCACATAAAAAACTGACCCACACATGAATCTGCTGTAGTAAGAAGCATAAACATACTGGACGAAGTGATTTTAGCAGTAATTTAATACTGTATGGGAACCTGTGAGTATTGGGGGAAGCAAAAATACAACCAAACAAAAGTTAGGAGAAGAAGAAGGTTAGGGTTTTATATAAATGTTACCTTTAAACACCATAGAACAGATATAAAGGAGACATATTTAGTGTTATTTTGGTCCAGATTCACTACTTACTACTGTTTACTTAGTACCTCACCCCCCGAAAAGGGAGAGGTTTTGGTTCCTTTTTTTGTCCGCTTTATGCAAACTATAACTTTATGCAACAACTATAACACACATTTCTAAGAAATTTTCAGGAAAGGTTTGAAGTTGTCCAGAAAAGATCTCATTCAATTTAAGTGTATGTAGGTCAAAGGTCAAAGTCAAGGTCACCAAAAATGTTTTTCACTATGATCACAGATAGGTCAAATCATGCATTTCCTTTTTCATTCCTGTATACTCAGTTTTATATATAACTTCTTTTTGCTCTCACTGTTGGTGTGCATTGACATCAGAATCTTTAAGGAAAAATTGAAGACTCTAGGTCAAAGGTCACAATAAAGGTCAAAATGGAATTTTGGATGGAAAGTTTTTAACTATTAATTTTGGAGACTTCCACTGAGCACCAAAATGTTGGTGTTTAAAATCTGCATCTTGTTCGTATAGACTTTGATCTATTGTTGACCAAAGAGGTCAGGGGTCACTGGGTCAATACCTAAAAAACTAAAATGGTATCTCTTACAGTTGTAGGCCTTTCTTAGGGAGTTTACATACTCTCCCAGCGTCTGTGTGGATTCTCCTCATCCTCCCACTGTCCAAAACCATGCCAATACTTCCGGGGTGGGATTTGTTAATAAATAAATAAACTAGGAAAGCACTCAGAGAGCACAAACCTCCACCAAGGCAGATCATGCCCCAACCCGCCATGATTAATTTATATCTGAAATTAATTCCCAACTTTTAAAACCTGTGGAGTGAGTCGCAGTTTTCCCATCCATAAGGTTTTGCCGCAGCAGCACATCCTGCCCCTCAAATGAAAGTGTGTGTGGTTAGTGGATCTGCAAACCTGTCTGATTTGCACCACCTGTGTGCGAATGCAGTCAACTATCATGGGCACAATCCTATGGCAACAAAATTTCTACAAACCTATTCATTCCCTGTATATAGACAAACAGCTTTCCCTGTAAATGTAGACATTTGTACATTTGTACACACTGGACAGCATATTTCCTACTCTGTGTTTTGTACATACTCCCCTACATCCTATATTATGTCATATACTCTTATTATCCTCTTCTTTCTATTATTTTATCTGATCCGATTGTCACACAATCACAGAAACTAAAGGCTACCCCCTTCCCAGTACTGTGCATTATGGCTCAGCATCAGCCTGCCTGGCATTTGACGAGACGTCCAGTCCCGGACAGAGCGAGAGAAACAGCTGAATGATCCCAGGCACCCGTTACATGGACACCTGGAGGCCCTCCGCCGTCTCAAGTCCCATTGCAGCTTTATGATGGTCCAAGGTCCTCAGGGGGAAGAGTCCAGAGACCCTCAGGATGGAGCTGTGGAAGGAGAGACACCTAAGCAACAACATGGTACTCCCTCCCCCCAGTGAGACCCTGCCCACAGGGACCGACATGTTCAGAAGGAACTGGGTCGCCCTGAATTGGGTAAGGGCAAGGGTGGCGAGGACAGCAGACAACCTTGCACGGTGGGGTAGGACCGCCAGTGCAGCCTGCAGTTGTGGAGAGGATCCCCAGACACTCCAACACCTGATGAACAGTTGCAGGGACGGCCCACCTGCACAGATGCAGACCTCCGAGCGGCCAACGAAGCTGCCCGGGAATGGCTGGAGAACTGGGGCGGCACGCTATGATGATATTATTTTTTCCATCTAGTATTCCTAGCGTTATGTTAGACATCTTTTTAAGTATTGATGTTTGTATGTCATGCTGTTACAAAAGACTTTACCAAGTCTGGGATCAAGAAAGTACACCTACATAAATGTAAATGTTATTAATAAAGTATTTTTTTAAGATGCAAATAGAGTAAGGTTTTGTCCAAACAGAGTTTCAATAGTTTTGTGTCCATGATGACCAGCTGTATTGTACATACACGGTGCTGATGGGGTAGCCATGAGGAGGGGTAGCCATGAGGAGGGGTAGCCATGAGGAGGCAACAGGTTTCACTTTCAATTCTGAGAGCAGCAGTCTGTCCCGACCAACCAAATGAAACATACAACCCCCCCCCCAACATCCACTGATCATCACCAACATTTCAGTATTTGTTCCTCGTACCAATATCAACATTTACTGAAAATATCAACCAAATCTGTTTGTAACTTTTTAAGTTATCTTTCTAACAGACAGACAAACAAACATAACTCCGCTGTTCCTCGGTGGAGGTAATAAGTACAAATCCACAACTTATTTGAGTGACTCATTTATAATGTGAAATATAAAGATGGCAATCAAAGATGAACCAAAAACCTCACTAAAAACATTAACAAGTATTTCCAAGCACAACAAACCCCGCCCCCTTGCAGGTATTTGACCTGATTTGCCCTGTCTGTTATCATAGAGAAAACACATTTTTGGTTACTGTAACCTTGACCTTTGACCTACATTCACCAAAATTCCATGGGAGCTGTTCTGGACCACCTCACACATTGTCATAAAGTTGCTGACAATCAAACAAAAAAACAATCAGACTCAAAAACAATACCCTTCTCCTCTTCAGGGGGGTTAGGGTAAAAAAAAGACTGATCCACAATCAGTCTTATTATGTGAGTTGAGGGCTTTGTGTGTGTGTGTGTGTGTGTGTGTGTGTGTGTGTGTGTGTGTGTGTGTGTGTATTAAGGTCAGCTCTTGGTGGTCCAAGGTCTTACAAAGGAACAAAAGGTCTATTGTTCCAATTTTTTATTCATTTGTAGATGATACTTGTCGCAGAGATAATACATAGATATATTCACATATAAACAATAAAAAAGTAAAACCCTGAAAGGACTGACAATAATTTATTAAATAGAAAAACCCTGTGCAGGTCTTTTGTTGGTTGACAGATTCTTTTTGCCTCTTTTTCTTTACACTACCACGAGCAGTATGAGGTTCAAAAGGAACTTGTTTCTAACAAAATAGAATCGAGATGATCCTGCGGGAAAATGTGTTTCCCCCATGGGAAAAGAAACCGTACTGAACAGTGTTGATCGATGCTAAACCAAAAAATAAGAAAAACTCTGATCTTTCCTCACCATTGCCACCAAAGACATTTATTTTTCTGATAGAAACACATCATAAAACAAATATGTTGCTTTAAATGCCTCGTCAATAACTATATCTTATATTCTGAGAAATAGACCAATAAGCTAGTGATTTTTTTAGTGATGTCACAGCATCATACAATAACAATTTTATAACAATGACTAGAGATAGACGTGTATCTAAATACTTACATGTACATGAATACACTCAAAACAAAAATCAATATCTGGAATGATCTGTAATTGGTCAAAAAGTGGGTTAGATTTTCTGAAACCTGAAAAATGTATGAATGTAATAATATTTAACTATATTCTGTAAGGATACAATGGAATTTTTGATCAGTAAAATATCAGGAAGAATTTATAGCTTATTTTGTCATAACATTGTGCCTTATAATGTTCTGGTGCTGCATCAGCTGATAGTTTACATTATAGCTGTGTTAGCTTAGCTCTGTTAGCTTAGCTCTGTTTTAGACACAAAATAGCCACGGTAAAACCTTAAATGACTTATGTTTGGTTTGTGTAGTAAAATAGCTGAACTAAACTTCTGTTTGGAAGCATTCAAATATGATTAGCATTGAACAAAACCTGACCAGCTGTAGCCCATGTACCCCACCCCTGTCCAGATAAAAAGCCACCCAACTCTTCATTCAGGGCAGTCTGTCGTGGTGCAGTTCTGCATCACTGTACGCTGTGTGGCCATTGTTTTGTGTTTTCCCTTCTTTTTGAGTTGATTATTATTCTTTAGTTTGTTCCACATATGTTGGAGATCCTGTGTTTTGTATTTGTATTTGCATTGTGTTTGGGTTACCCTTTTGTTTATTTTTGTTAAACAAATTGTTACTTCTCCCATTTTACAAGTTATGTTACGTCCCTTATTGTTCCCCTAGACCAGGGGTGTCAAACTCATTTTAGTTCGGGGGCCACATTCAGCTAAATTTGACCTGAAGTGGGTCGAACCAGTTAAAAAAAAACAAAAAAAAACAATACATAAATAATGTCAACTCCAAACTTTTCTCTCTGTTTTCGAGCGAAAAAAGTAAAATTTCTTTTTAAAAACGAATATTTGGGCTTTAGTTCATCATTTAAATACGTATATTCTAACTTACAGATCACAGTGGATCTACACTAAATATTGACTTATAGGTGGAATATTATGACAGTACCCTCTTAAGACCTTTCCAATTTTTCAGATTTGTTTTGATTATTGCGATTTTTCTGTGAAATTATACTTTCTTTTAATGTCACTAAATTTAAAAAAAATTTACAAAGATATTTTTTTTAAACTTGTGAATATTTATAGTTTATTATGAGATTGAATTGGTCTGAATGTGAACCATGAACCAAAATAATGTATATCTTAGTGTAATTTTTGCATTTCATAAATTCATCCAAAGGGGAACCCTGAGGTGGGCCAGATTTGGCCCCCGGGCCGCATGTTTGACACCTCTGCCCTAGACCCACCATCATCTGGGTCGTAACATGGAGTTATCTGTTTTTGCAAATTAACTCTTTATATGTTCAGCCTGCGATGAACTGGAGACTCATACAGGGTGTACCCCGTCTTCACCCATTGTAGCTGGATTAGGCCCCCAGTGACCCTTGTGACCCCCCGCAGAATAAAGCGGGTTCAGATGACGAGACGAGAAGAGATTTCTGTGAACTAAAAAAAAGGAACTAATGTAGAATATTTTCAAATAAAACTTAAAACCAAAAGAAAACTGTTTCATTTTTTTCTGACAAACTGAAACTATTCGATCATACTCAATATGAGCATTATTTTATGTAGCATTCCATATTCTTTAAACAACGAGCTCTAAAACAGTAATCATAAATGTGTCATAGCTTTAAATTACTGTTTGATTTGTGATGCTGATGGCAATTAGCAAACAGCCCAGATGTTAAAATGTGCATGCATTGCCCAAATTCAACAGCGTTATTAAACTCATTCGTAACCAGATGTTACCTCCTTCTAGATGATGTTGGTTTTTGTGTAGAATGGTGCTTGGTTACAAAAAACCTATACTTTTTTTTTTTAAAGTACACTTAAACCAAGCTGTTAAGTATAATTCAAGTGAACCTGGATGCATTAAAGACATTCATTTTGTCAGTAGATGATTCATAATGTGTATTCACATTAATTTCCAAGGATCCAGGTCTAATTTCATACCAGCATTTGTGCTCAGAGCAATACAATTATATTTTGCCCAACAAGCTATGATCAACTTAATGGTGTGTAACATCAATAATAGTAGCAGTTTCTTACTCAGCCTGTCCACTGTTTAATCTTCTGCTCCCACCATCTGCTGCATTCTCTATGTTTTGCAGCAATAACAAAAAAAAACAAAAAAAACCTATATTTAGGGAACATTTTGCAAGAATTCACCTTCGTTTGGGGCTTATGTGATGGTCCAGCTTGGCCTCTGTTCCAGCTCCTGTCCATGCAGACCTCATCCAGTCTCCTTGAACCCCTCTACTCTTACAGAATAGTCTCAGTTCATGTCTATCTGACTAATGTAATGCTACATTTTCTCGTGATTTTTTTTTTTTTTTTTTTTATAGTAGTGACAAGATGAAGTTTACATCCTAATATTGCTAATATAACTAGCTTAATTCTGGCATTATTTGTTGTACTAGTGCTCGAAACCTCTGAGAATGTGTGATTCATGCTGTATGGGAGGCAGTGATAAATGATAGATAGATAGATAGATAGATAGATAGATAGATAGATAGATAGATAGATAGATAGATAGATAGATAGATAGATAGATAGATAGATAGATAGATAGATAGATAGATAGATAGATAGATAGATAGATAGATAGATAGATAGATAGATAGATAGATAGATAGATAGATAGCAGTTCAGAGGTATGTGCCAGAATGGTGTCATCTTCACGCTGGTAATTTGGCTTCTGTTATTATTATTATTATTATTATTATTATTATTATTATTATTATTATTATTATTATTATTATTATTATTATTATTATTATTATTATTATTATTATTATTATTATGTGTTCATCTTTTTATAAATGTTTCCCTAGTGCCTGAGTCTTGTGTTTTTGTTTCTCTGTTTTAGTTACCGTTTATGAGTTTAATCTCTTGTTTGTTTGTTTTTTTTTGTCTGTGGATTCATTTAATTTGTCTGGTCTTGCGTCTAAATAAATGCTTCTTGCTCTGGTTTCTCTGTTTGTTGGAACCACACGCACTTGGGTTAAACTGGGTCTTGACAGAAACATGTGTTTTAGAAAATTAAAACATCATTTTTAGGTCCTCCCAACATCATTAGTGCTGTTATCCACATGATCCCTTTGAACATAATACCTTACATTAGTACTATTACTTCAGGGTACCGAACAAAGCATGTACACTCAGTGTTCATGCAGAGGTGGCTGTAACTGTCTTGTAATGTATGTAAAAACAACCACAAAAAAAACCAAAAAAATCACTTGCCTCACAAAGAGCTACTAGAGGACTTGCTCCTCGATTAAAGACAATGACAATTTTATCTGTAATTTTATTTCTCATGTATTGAATTATTTCTTACTTATAATCAGTTAAGCACTTTATTGAAATTTTCTAATATTTTGTGTAATGTATTTTTTCACCCTGTCATTTTTTTTAATCAATGTAAAGCACTTTGGGCTACAGTGTTTGTATGAAAGGTGCTATACAAATAAAGATTATTATTATTATTATTATTATTATTATTATTATTATTATTATTATTATTATTATTATTATTATTATTATTATTATTATTATTATTATTATTATTATTATTATTATTATTATTATTATTAATGACTCTCAATGCTCTACATGTAAAATGCTTCTGGAATAAAACTAATTAAATGTTACCACATGTGTGTTATTGATAAAGAAAACTAAAGTCTTTAAATGCTGGTTGGGTCAATTTTCCAAGATAAGTCTGGGGTTAAAATGTGAAATTGTTCGAAAGAATAAGAGGAATACGTTTCAGTCAAAATTAATATTAGTCTCAGATCTACTTCAAATCACTGCATATTATGATCCATTCACTTTACAGGTTCTTTTTAGTGGAATATTTACTAATCCATTGTATACATGTACATCAGAGACGTCAAACTCCAGTCCTCGAGGGCCAGTGTCCTGCATGTTTTGGATATTTTACCTTTTTCACATGATTCAGTTTAACCCTTACCTTACCTTACCTTACCTTACCT
Organism: Siphamia tubifer; assembly: GCA_020466265.1. Taxonomy (NCBI): domain Eukaryota; kingdom Metazoa; phylum Chordata; class Actinopteri; order Kurtiformes; family Apogonidae; genus Siphamia; species Siphamia tubifer. Next base: position 32,207,276 of record CM035788.1, on the reverse strand, counting down.
TACCTTACCTTACCTTACCTTACCTTACCTTACCTTACCTTACCTCCCCTTACCTTACCTTACCTTACCTCCCCTTACCTTACCTTACTTCCCCTTACCTTACCTTACCTTACCTTACCTTACCTTACCTTACCTTACCTTACCTTACCTCCCCTTACCTTACCTTACCTCCCCTTACCTTACCTTACCTCCCCTTACCTTACCTTACCTCCCCTTACCTTACCTTACTTCCCCTTACCTTACCTTACCTCCCCTTACCTCCCCTTACCTTACCTTACCTTACCTCCCCTTACCTTACCTTACCTCCCCTTACCTTACCTTACCTTACCTCCCCTTACCTTACCTTACTTCCCCTTACCTTACCTTACCTTACCTTACCTTACCTTACCTTACCTTACCTTACCTCCCCTTACCTTACCTTACCTTACCTTACCTTACCTTACCTTACCTTACCTTACCTTACCTTACCTTATCTTACCTTACCTCCCCTTACCTTACCTTACCTTACCTTACCTCCCCTTACCTTACCTTACTTCCCCTTACCTTACCTTACCTTACCTTACCTTACTTCCCCTTACCTTACCTTACCTCCCCTTACCTTACCTTACTTCCCCTTACCTTACCTTACCTTACCTTACCTTACCTTACCTCCCCTTACCTTACCTTACTTCCCCTTACCTTACCTTACCTTACCTTACCTTACCTTACCTTACCTCCCCTTACCTTACCTTACCTCCCCTTACCTTACCTTACCTTACCTTACCTTACTTCCCCTTACCTCACCTCACCTCCCCTTACCTTACCTTACCTTACCTTACCTCCCCTTACCTTACCTTACCTTACCTCCCCTCCCCTTACCTTACCTTACCTTATCTAAAAATACCCGTATAGATCCACCACTGCTGTGATCGTTGTCTCCTTTAAGCAGCAGCAGGTGGACACCCAGTGAGATAAAAATAAAAAAAGCTGTCCCATCACGCCTGCACAAAACTACTGGTCTGTTTGCATGTCTGCCATCTTTCTCTGTGGCCTTGTAGTGTATTTGCCCATGAGTGATGCTGTCCGCGTGCAAGAGTCAATATAACATAAGAAAGCAATTTGATGCCATTTAAAAACCAACCAATCGAAACTAAGTTGCAGCAATAGCCACTTACCGCTTCAACCCTTCAGCGCCCCTTTGAACCCTGGGTGTCGTGTCACCTTGTACTTTCATTTTGTATGCTCTCACGGGAGGGTCTCGTGGTCTCACATGATTATTATGGGATGTTTCTGTAGTCCGCCATAGACCAAATGGGCTGCATCTAAGTGTCTTAAGTGCAGACATTTTGGTTGTAAACATAATTGACTCCAAAGTCACGTTATCCAATCTGTTCCATCTGTTGAGTTTATTTATGTTACTGAGCAAAACAGGAATATATAAAACACAACTCATACTCTATGCACACTGATTTATTTATCTGGGTTTTCTTTTGGTAACATGTTATAAAAATTCAAACTTCTCTCAGTTTTGGATGTGAGTGTTTACCACATTTCTGGCTTCATGTACTTAACTCGTGTCCTTCACAAAGTTTTCCAGAACTTTTTTTTTTTTTTTTTATAGTTATCGTACATGAAATTCAAATTAATTTGATCTTCTCTTCTGCCCAACTTCTGTCAGTCAGTGTTCTCCAAAATATGGTGGACCATATCTTTGGAATAATATGTGATTTCAACTTCAATCAACATCTTTATTTAAAAAAAAAAAAAAAGCATCTGAAAAGGACTCTAATGTGAATCTAATGTGAATTTTATGGAGATTTTTTTTTTTCTATATTGCTATTGATTTTACTTTGAAATATTATTTCAGTTATATCATGGTTTTAATTTTATTTCCAGCAAGGTATTTACATAGGCCTTTTTTGGTATCTATCCTCTCCTGCACAATCATTTTACTTGTTAGAAAATAGTTTTAAAATTTTTTTTTCTCATACTCTTTATGGTGTAAAAATGAATGAAATTAAAAAAATAAATGAATATGTATACACTATGAAGCATTAGTTCAGCTTTAACAAATACTGAATTGATCATTTATGACATGAATCATTGTTAGATACTTTACACACAGTTACAAAAAGGTATAAATTCACTCAATTAATAAGTTCATCTACAACATACTTAATTATTATTAAATTATTGATTATGGAGTATTGCATCAATTACCAACCAAGCTTGCACATATTCAGACATGTAAAAATTATTAGTGAGTATGTTAGTGGGTATTTTATATTAACTCACACATTTATTTTCCAATAGATTTCCTATAAATAGTTACCAATAAAATTCCTAATTCCAGATACTTACAAAGGAAACATTTACTAGTCATTAATTAAATTTAAGGTGTGAATTTATGTAAATGATAATTTATGCTTTATCTATGCCAAATAAAACATTTATAAAGTTTAGTTCTTATTTTACTTATTTCTCTTAAATTATAACCCTCTCTTCTTAACTTGAAGAGTTAAGAAGTTAAGACACAGAATTTCCAGTAGTTTCACTTTAACTACATTCATAAATTTGAACAATTTTTATTTTATGAAGAACCGATTGGTTGATTCCCTGTAAACATTATTATTATTATTGTCCTTTTTTGTAGTTTAACTATTAGGTCTAGGTCTGCTTTAGGGGCATTCTCCCAAGTTTCTGAGTGATATGATAAATACAGCATCACAAGAGAGAAATACAATATATGCAGATAATTGGTATTCAGTAAAGTTTTGGTTTTATATTATATACCAATGGTTTTTGATCATTTAATCTTGGTGTACTGTATGTGTGTGTGGTTTCAAATAAATCTGCTGATCTATTATTACTCCTAAAAACTTATAAACATTATCAAACAACCTGCATTAATATTTATTGCAACTTCTCCCAAAAGTAAACATGGCTCAATAAAAAACTCACCAACACCAACAGAAGATCACAGAGATTTCAAGTACTGAATACAAAAAGTAAGTTAAAAAACTTTAATATAAAAATTTAAATGTATGTATGTGTATATATATATATATATATATATATATATATATATATATAATTTTTTTTCAGTACCACAAAAATAAAGTCAGAAAATCTGGGAATATCTTTTCTAGTTAAAATCAACTTACAATTTAGTGCATTGAACTTAATCCTTTACATGTAATAACTATGCAAAGTAGTTATTAAAGATTTGAATAGTTAAAACATTCATTAAGCATCATTTTTTTTAGAATCATAACCACTTTTCATGATTTATTTTATTTTCATTTTTATTATTAAACTCTAAGTAAGTAACTCCAGTGGAAGTTTATCTGACCTTACAGTGCAGTTAAACCCTCCACAACATCAGCTTATTTTTAAAAGCAACATCCTGGTGACCCTCTGAGGAAGGCGGAAATAACAGAAATACCTACACATATGTCTGAGATAAATGAAAGACTAACTTAATTTCACAGTAAGACATAAATAAATATTCTACAGTTATAATAACCCCCCCCCAAAAAAAAAAATAAAAAATGCAGTTACTGCCTTTTTGCGTCATAGGGTAGAATGCATCAAAGGGTTACATGTGCTAAATCTTATATACTTCAATAAGTTGAATTAAATCAATATCAGTTTTATTCTACCATAAACATCAATAATCATTCCTGCTTGTGTAATGAATCTCATGGACACTTGATCTGTGAAATGTAATGTTTTTAAGCAGATAAATGCAGGAAGCCATTAATGAATTGTCCATCTTTATATCATTCACTGAATATTGACTCAGAACATAGTCAATATTATATAATATTATATGTATTATGTTATATATTATAATATTATGGTATAATATTCCATAATATTATACTCAAATAAAATACTCTAAGATTACATAAGCATGGCACCCATCAAAATAAAGTGGAGACTGTTCATTTGGATTTGAATTGACACCGAAAAACGTCAATGGCAGTGAATGAGTTAAATATGTCATTCCATAATTGTACCCATTAGCATAAACATCTGAACTCATACTGAACATTCTTTGTAGAATGAATAGGAACGTCCAAAAACACATGTATTGAACATGCTTCTTGCACTCATTCTTCATAATCTATGCTAACTTTTCTGCTAACATTTGACTTTATTTGTAGCATCTGCATTTTGTGTAATAGGTAATAGATGGCATCATTCCAAATCCTAAAATTCCCTTAGAGACCATGATCTTACCGTTAGCTGTCTCCTCTGTCCCTGCTAGCATAATGAGGCCTGACATTCAACACTTGTCTGACTGCTGACATGATTGCTGTGTTGCTGTGATTAGCCCTGACCTTATGTCTCCAGGACAGGAGTGGTTCTGACCCCTTGTTGCCACTGGTAATGAGTATTAGGACTTCAACTGTGACAACCTGGTGTAAAAGGGTCAAACCCAACAGGACAACAATGGTCACTGTCAGGCCCACAAATTATAGAAGAACGTCAAGGCCTTTTGGGATGTGTACATTGATGAAGACTCAAAATAAATAAAATAATTCATGTTCTTCAGTCCCCCCCCCCCCAAAAAAAAAATACAATTCAGGCAAGAAATAAATTAATTATTATAACACTAGTGTACAAGTAAAATACTTCCAGAATGATACTAATGAAATTTTGCTACATGTGTATTACTGATACAGAAAACTCAAATTTTAAATCTAATTTCACCCTTTACCCCTTTAAACAGAGCTATAAGGTGTAGGGTTTGAAAAGGAACCTCTATGATTGGGGACACCCCTTCAACACTCACCTACGTCATCAGTTCACTCCGCCAGTTGTTACGTAACCAAAAACGACAGCTGTAACCAGAAGTAACCTAGCATGTCTACTGCTGTAGTTGTCGCATTTTCCTGGGATATGCTGATATTTTTTACTAATATCTGCATCGAATCAGAGAAGTGCATCGACTGATTACTCCACGTTTTTTCATGTGTGTTTTATGGAGAAAATGACCATTACACATTGCGACAATGTCAAACTTTATACAATATAATAGTTATCACAACTTAAAAACTGTTAATTACGGTAAAATACTACATTTGTGTATTTCTTTCGTAGATCCCGCCATTTTTAAAAGGATTCGCATTGTATTCTGGGAAATTTCTTGTACCCCTCCATTTGGAGTCTCTGGAAAATCTCCATTTGAAGGGGTATAAAGAACGTACCCCTACACATGAAGGCACGAAATGAAGAGTAAAGAAAGGGTGAAATGAGATTCAGACATAGACAAACTTTGTCATTTTGATTTGCATCAAAAAGACATTACGATGCAATGGCTCAATGTACAACAGGAATAATAACATGTACAAATATGCAAAGGTATAATAATAAATGTAAATAAACTTAAGAACCGTCCATTCATCCATTTACTTATTTTAATCACTGTAGTGTCTATAAATAAAGTTTAATATAGTGGATGTTCTTAACATTAATAATTTACACTAAACCTAACTTTGCATAATTTTTGGTAATAAATTAATTTAAGCACCAAAAAATCAGAAGACCGTCTTGGGAGCCATTTGTTTAAAAAGAACCGGTATTCCCATCACTACTCTAGAACAGTGTTTCTCACCTGTGGTCCTTGAGGAACACTATCCTGCATGTTTTAGATATTTCCCTCTTCCAACACACCTGACGGTCATTATCAGTTTTCTGCAGAGCTTGGTGATAGGCTGATCATATGAAGCAGGTGTGTTTAAAGTTCGAATATAACATTTAAAACATGCAGGATAGTGTTCCTTGAAGAGCAGAGTTAGGAATTACTCCAATAGAACAAGCACCATGGTTCTGTTTGGAGCTTCAAAGGGTTATGGACTTTTGAATTGTGCGTTTTCAAAATGTAGCTTCTGGAACCATTTTTCTAAGATCATACCACACCTTTAAGAAAGTGTTATTAACCTATGTCTATTCTCACAAGTTCCTTCTAATAAACGTCCCCTCCATAATAGATTTAGATAATCTTCTAAGTGTTCTTCAGCCTTCAGTGCCTTTTACTTGCGCATCAGACTTAAGTGAGAATGAGGAGGAACATTTATATAAAGTTAATGTTCTATAATCAGAGCTCTTGTCCCTGTTATTGAATAGTTTGGAATTTGAAACAGTTTAATGTCCTTGCACATCATTATGCTGTTGAACCAGACTCTTCAAAAGAATTTTACTGTGTCATATTCTGGTTAGTTTAGTTAATACACCTCAATCACATAATAACAACCAGTATTTAGAGAATGCCTAATCTTGCCCCTATTTTGTTCCAATCTCATGTTCCTATGACAACCTGTTCTTGAATTAGAGCCAAAAATTTTAATTTTGACCTTTCTCCTAAATGCGACCTTGACCTTTGACATTATTGATAATTTTGTTAAACGTATATATGCGTCAGTGTGTGTAATATTATTATAATATATCCAGTATTGACTAAGTTACAGTATGATATGTCTATGCTTGTCACACACAAACAATGTTACAAGAGTTAATTTTGCAACATGTCACCTTTGACCTCCAGATTATTGGTTATAGGTGATAACATCAATTATGAGAATTGGAGAAATCTTCATTTCACATCTGAAAGTTCTGTGACCCTCCATTCTTGAGTTATAACCCATAATGGGATTTTGTCCTTTTAGTTAACTGTGACCTTGACCTTTGACCTTTACTCAAATGGATTATTGCATCTGATCCACATTAGCTATACGTATACGCTCATGTAATTTCATGGTGATATCTGACATATTCGTTTAGTTATAGCATGCTATGTCTCTGCAAAGACACACACACACACACACACACACACACACACAGTGATTACAATAATCTCTCCAAAACAATGTTGGGTGATATTAAAAACAACCTACTTGCTCAGGGGTAACGATTCTGATTTAGATCTTGAGTTGCCCAGGAGTATATCCTATCATATACATACATATAAATGTGTCTTTTTACTTGTCTAGAACCTATTTTAATGCTGCCCGTGAGGTTATACTCAGAGAAACATCAACCATGTTGCTCAGATATCAAGGCTTACAGACATAATTTGATAATAATCACATATGAAGATTTGAGAGTGAGAAATTCCATTTGATTCAGTTTTAAGGACATGCAGCCGTCTGGGCTTGACTGCTGTCCTAATGTCTGCTGTGTCTCTACCTGAGACTGTGTTCTAATGCTAGCACTGACAATGACCAGCCATTAGTACTTGGCAGTAGTGCCTTCAGCATTTCAATGTAAAACTGACATTTAGAAGAGAGCAGATGATGCTATTGACACTTGGATAGGCAGTAATTAGTTCCCCCTTTAGCATTCATTGTATGAGGCATTTCATCCCTAAATGTCAATTATCATGGTGGCTCAATTCAGCGGGTAACCTTCAGTTATCACTGTAAGCATTAAAGGGAAGGGTGCCTTTAAGAATAAGCTGACTTTATCCTAACTCTGACAGGTCCCCTTGACTGTACTAAGTGATATGGAATAATGTAACATTCAAATGTCCAAAGGGAACAACCTGCTCCAAGTGTTACCTATATAATAGTCTCTTTATGTTCCCAAAGAAATTTGCCTAAAATAAGTGATTTCACATAATAGTCCGTCCGTACTGAAATATCACTGTCTCTTGAAATGACATCAGTACTTTGTGATCATGGTGTAATATGTTTGAAATTTGATTAGGAACTTTCAAGTTGGAGCTACATTTGACCCGCAAAAAAAAAACAAAACACCTGGTTCCTTCGGTTTCACATCAAAAACATGATGCTTTTACTCGACCACTTGCACTTAGAGGTTAGGGCAGGGGTCGGCAACCTGCGGCTCTTTCATACTTGGGAAAATATATTCCGAAAAAAAAAAAAAAAAGTATTTAATTGAAGTCTATTTCATTTGTGTTATTTTTTTTATTATTTAAGTCCTAAATTGTGATCTCAAAATATTATAATATTAATAAAATAAATATATTTTACTGTTTTTCGTCGCTCAAAATAAACGTCATTCTCGTGGAAGCTACTGTATACCCACCAAAACACCATCCATTTGTCGCAACTTTCAACCCCAGCAAGAAGTTAAAGACAAGTTTGGAGACATGTAAGAAAAGAAAACTATCTGAAGATTTGATGACAGACCTGGATCTGAACGTACAACGCACAGGCTCAGAGTGTGGAAAAAGAGAAAAAACAAAACATATGATAATGTCCCACAGGTCAAAGATTAACTGGGCCTGGAGTATCTTTGTTTTTTCTTACCTTTACACTGGTCCATTGTAAAACAAGGAGGTATTAAATTCGGGTCTGTCTGTAGGATTACGCAAAAGGTTCGGAACTGATTTTGATGAAACTTTCAGGAATGATAGATAATGGGTCAAGGAAGAACCCATTAGATTTTGAGTAATAAAGGTCAAAGGTCAAGGTCACACTAAAGGTCAACAGTGGTAATATCTCAGGATTCAGACAAGATAGAATCTGTGTTTTTTTTTTTTCATTCACATCTTCTCACCTTCAGTCATCAGATAGGTCAACATCTATGGCTCCATCACGTCATGTTTTGACCTTGGGGGAATAATTATTATTATTAAACCCCACCACCCCCCAAAAAGGGGGGAGGTGGAGGCAGGGGTTTTTTGTTTGTCTGCCCAATTTTATGCAAAAATTACTGTAGTAATTTTTGGGGAAATTTTCAGGAAAGGTGCACAGTGGTCCAGAATTGATCCCATTACATTTTGTGTTTTCATAATGTTAAGAGAGGTAAGTCACACAATGAAGACTTTAGGTCAAAGGTCACAATAAAGTTCCAAATTGGATATAACCTTTGAACTATTCATCTTAAACTGTAGACTTCCAATGAACCTATGCTCATCTTTCAACTCTGCATCTTGTGTGTATAAATGTTGACCTATTGTTGACCCAAAAGGTCAGGGGTCACTCAGTCAGTACCTACAAAACTAAAATAGAGATAGTGGAGAACTTTGTTACCATTATTGACACATAGGAAACCTGGCATAGGCATCGTAATGACATCATGACCTTTGACCTTGTGTGTCTTTAAATAGTCACAATGAAGGTCACAGAATTTTAAATGGATAGAACTCCAAAAAGAGTGATGATAAGTACTCAGTTACTATTGTTGACACATAGGAAAACATGGAGGCTACAACATGGCATCATAACCTTTGACCTTGAGCGACGTTTAAAGGTCAAACCTATAATGTGACATTTTGAGAGGGAGATGACCATTAAAAGCAAGGGGTGGAGTATTTTTTACTTAGCACCAGTTATTATTATTATTAGTCTTTTTGTCAAAGTAGAGTATGGCACAATCCCAATTCACCGCTTGACCCTCCCCCTTACCCCTCCTCCCTGGCCCTTGCATTTGGTGCCAAGTGCCAAGTAGCTTGAAATACTGCCAAGTAGTTTAAAATATTCTCCTATGAAATGGGACAACCCTTTGAGACTTGTCATTGATGCTACTATTAACAGAAGTGACAGCGTTTTTTTGTCAAAGTATTCATCATGCCATCAGCAGCTGCAACCATCCCTGCTGCACAGGCAACTGCAAACCACAGAAATGTTGTCTAGAATACACTGAAAAAGCATTAAACAGGCGATCAAATAATTATTGGACGAGTGACCATTTTTGGTCATTTCTACATAGTTTTCAGCTTTGGAAATTTAAAATAATTTTATTTGCATTTTTTTTTTAATATCAGCTAAAACAATACATGTTAAAGTGACAAGAAATGACATGGGTCCATCTCAGGCTATCTATTTTATTTATCTTATGTGTCATTGTCTACTTCATTATATGATTAATTTGTCAACCCTGTTACGGACAAAATGTTTAATGTTCCATATACTTGTTGTTTTTATGTCTAACAGTTTATACATGAATGGGTAGTAAATCAGTCCCTTTTTTCACTGTATTGTTTTCAGATCATTAATATATTTTTAAATGTTTGTATCTATCACATGACTATGTACATCTAGATTGTTAAAGTAGACCACGTGTTAGTATACATATATTTTTGTTTTTATGAGAATTGGAATTGGATAAAAGCCAATTTCCAAACTGTTGTCTAATGTTAATTGTTATGGTAACACCTGGGGTTATGGTTGTAATTGTACTAAAAGTATGAACAAAACCAATAGGGATGATGGGACACATTCTGAAACCTAGTTAATGTCACCCCTGTTACTGAAGAATAACTATAGGAAAGTAACATGAAAGACAGAAACAGGAATGACAGAAACAGGGTTGACGATTTCAGGCTTATTTGCCCCTAGCTAGCTAATGTTCAAGGTCACAAGAGCAGACATCATACAGTTTAGAAGAGTATTGATTGTAGATTATGTAAATATAAATATATAAAGCATATCTTTTCAAGAAAAGGGTTAAAAAGTGGTAACAGTAATGATGGTATATGATTTAACCACCCCCAACAGTCCTTTAAAATAACAAAATTACACCCACTCCTGTTTCACATGATGAAAATCCTCTTCTTGTGAGTGATGTAACATCCTGGAAATGATGTAACTATTGGAATGAAGCATCATTTTACAGGTTTTTTTTTTTTTTTTAATTGACTTAAAATCAGGGGACACTGATAAAACTATTTACATTTTATAAAGATGATATGAATGCATGTTGAAAACATTGCTGAACTACTAAATTACTCCTAGAACAACATAAAAATGTGAAAATTCTATAATTTTTCAATAATTAATAATTAAAAAGACCTCTTGAAAGATGGGTTTTACTGTGCGGGACAGGCCAAAATCAAAAATAAAAATAAAAAATAGGAAAATAATAAACAATGACCTTATTTTTAAGATCGGGTTGGTGAGAAAACATAGGTTAATGTTGTGTTTTAAAATTATGCATGTATTTGTTACTGTAATGATTTTATGGACACAATATGTACTGATTCGCTGGAATGACCCACATATTAAATATAGGCCCAATTGTCTGCCTCAGTGAGGTCAAGAAGTATGTTGGTTTTTATAACACTATACTGTGATTCAGAGAGATTTTATGACCATTTTGTAGCTGTATATAGTTAATATGAGTGTTTTTTTTGTTTTTTTTTTTACCAGTTTATGACCTTTTATCAGTTGTTTTCTTGCATGTGTTTAGTTTTTAACAAGTGTTGTTAGAATGTTTTATGACATGAGGAGATAGATGATGATGTCTAAAAACACACTAAGGCTGAAATCATACATTTTAGAGAATTTCAATGAGTGCCCTATACATGGTTAAGTTATTTATGAAGAAAATACCTACTGTATATTTGTGTGTTTACCTCCATCTTCTCCAAAAACATATTTATTTAGGCGAGTGTTTGACATGTAGTCGACTGTCCATGTTTGTTTTATGTTGTTTGTTTTATAACTTGTTTTTATCTTTGTTTTCATCTTGGCTTTTTTTTATTGTTACTTGTTTTTATTTTTTTTTTATCTTATTTTGGAAAGTATCTTGTACAGCTTTTGGTGTTGTAAGGTGTTATATGAATAACATTTTATTTTTGATTTGATTTGATCTTACCAATGATTCAAATACAATTATGAATAAATCCTCATACTTATCCATTTGTAGTGTTAGCTCTTCCCCCTTTGACTCATTTTGAATTTGACACCCCTGTTGAGCTGCATTCTGTAATAACGGTGCATTTTGTAATAAACGTCCAAAATGTAATAACTTTTTCATTTAATTTTGTAATAAATCTAACCGCATTATGTAATAAGTTATTACATTTTAAGAAGATTATGACAAAATGCACTTGCAACATTTTTATTCTGTAGAAAATGTAATAACACGGTACATTACATAATAACAATTCTAAAGCATCATTTGTTTGTTAATTGTATTTTACTTTAATTTGGGCATGTATTTTAGGCGTAATTTGCCAGAAAACCCCCTTAGGGTCTTAAGAGGTTAAACAACCTACGTGTCTCCTACTTGTTTACAGAGCTGCTGTGACCAGATCATTTATCCACTAACATTCATTTTAAACTAATATGAAATTGCCTCAAAAAGTTAAACAAACAACTAAATATTTTGTATATATATATTTTGTATATATACAAAATATATCCGTAATTTCAAATTGTCCTTATGTCTGCGAGCCTATTGAGGTGGGCTGCAGAGGCTTTGCAGGCAAGTCCTTACACCGGGTCTTGGGGCTCCTTGGAATTTGTGGACTGCACAGGCGGAGAGCAACCAGAACCATCTTAGAGGCAGCTGAAAGGGCTTCACGGTGGCTCTGGTTGAGGAAGGGGGAGGCGTGGCATAGTGCGCTACCTGGACACAAGTTGGGGGATTGATCACCCCCAACTGGGTCGCCTGGGTGAGGGTGTCTGACCTAAGACCCGAAACACCTGATGATCCCAGGATGGTCACTGAAGATGTGTCCAGGTTGCACCATTAGGTGTATTACAGAACTGTCTAATATGTCTAATTACCAGCCAATACTTTCCTAAACAGCTACTTGAGTTTTAATGTGACGGCACCTGGAAAATGGAATAAATGATTACATAATCTGGCAAAATGTAATACAAATGTATTACATTTTAGTACAAAATGAAATGAAAACGTTCTTACATTTTGGACATTTATGACAAAATGCGACTCAACACTCCTGCTCCTTCATGTGAAAGGGGTAGAGGTATGTGTTATGGGGTAGGGCCGTGGGGTGAATTGGGATTGGGCTTGTGTGTCTGTTATATACCAACAAACATTATACGCTGAGCAATCCTCTGCTTTCTCTTACTCAACACATTTTAAGTAACCCTCACTCCAACAGGAGGCTTATGGACCTGGAGGAGGATCAGTCAGACCCATTCATCCATTCATGCTGTTTGCTGCTGGATGTGTATATGTGTGACACACACACACACACACACACACACACACACACATGGGTATCGAGGCTCAGAGAGGGATAATCTGGAATGACTCCAGGTTGCGGCTCAGTGCAGCCCTTTTGAAACACACCAACACACACAGTACTTTGAATCCCCAAAGGCAGACTTCCTCTGGCTGTGGTGCAGCAAAATGAACACTGGCGCCACATTAACCAAGCCCTTCAAAAAGCTTTGTGAATAACCCTGCCACTCCAGTAAAAAATATCTAATCCAGGTCTGTGAGAGTTTGTGCTGTGTTCTTGTATTCTACTGCAGCCAAGGCCTGAGTGTGGCTTTAGCTACTTGTTACTAGATATGAACCCCTCCTTCAGAACAAGATGACAGTCAATATATTTCAGATGTATCTACGCAGAAGCTTCGGAATTTGATTATTGAATGTAAAACTATGTCTTTAGTTAAAACATCTACAAACCAGAGGTGGAAAGTAACTTTATTAATGTACTTAAGTAGATTTTTTTTTCAGGTATTTACTTGAATATTTATTTTTCGGCCAACTTTTTTTTTACTTTTACTCCCTACATTTGTTCATAAATATCTGCACTTTATACTCTTTACATTCTTATTTTCAAACTAAACAGATGTGACTAATAAAAATAAGTCACTTTAGAAGGAAAATTAGTAGAGGAGAGAAACTGTGACTTTATATAGTATAGTTATATGACTGTTATCTCACAATTTTGAAATTTTATCTCATATTTTTGACATTTTATCTCGTAATGTTGTCTTTTTCTCTCAAAATTTTGCATTTTTTAAAAAAAAATCTCAAATGTATAACTTTTTTTTTTTTAATTTCAATTGTGACTTTTCCCCCAATTTTTCCTAAATCTCTTGTCCATACCCACAAAAGTGAGTAACTGTGACCTGATGAAACACATTTTATAGGTGTGTTAGAAGGCAGATACATCTAAAACATGCAGGATAATAGCTCTCCAGGACCAGTATTGAGCACCACTGTTCTACAACATTGACTCATCAGTAAAAACTGTGGTGTTGGATGAATGACATTAAATGGAAACACTTGGTTCGTGTTAAAAATTTACTGATGAAGTCACTTTTTCCTGATTGTTTTCACAGTTTTTGGCATGATAATCCTCAAATGTAACCTCAGCATGATAATTGAAGTATATGATCAGTAAAATAAATCTAAGAAAATATCTGATTTTCACTGAAATAAAAGGAAAATGCAGAATATAATATTAGCATAAATAGTTTAATTTAGTTCGCACTATGAAAGATAAATACATAAGCACGTATAAACACAAATATAACAGTGCAAGGGAGGCCAAAAGCTTAATATGTTTATATAAAGGCCACTCTTCATCAACCTAAATAATGATTCAAACGAGTCAAATAAACAGAAAATAACGTCAATAAAATACAATAAAAATACAAGTGCAAAAAAAAGAATTAACCAATACTTAGAATGACACATGGACATGAATTAAATATAGACTTTAAATAGAAATAATTACAAAGGAAACTAAAAACTTAGGAAAATATGAGGTTATTTATAAAGCAACTTTAGTTTGACTTTTGAAAGTAGAAGAGGGACATGATTTCAATGACTTATTCAAGTTCTTCCAAATGTTGGGGCCTCTGTACATGATTGTCAATTGTCGTAAATAGTGATAAATCACATCAGAAAGGATTAAAAAGAGAGAAAAACTAATATATCAACTCTTACAAAAATAGCACTGTGTCTTTATGCGTTAATATTACAGTTTCCTTCAGGTCATTTTGCTCTCCATCAAAAACAGGTATTTAGAGGTTAGTTCATTCTTCTGTTATAGTGTAATTAATTACATTATATATAATATATTAAATACCAAAAGTATGTCATGACCTGGCTCAGGAGGTCACAACAAAAGTTTTTTAACAGTCTTTATTGACCAAATTCAATTCTTTATTTGCATCACATACAAACACATGGTCCATATCAGGGCCAAAAGAAAACAAGATTAAAAAAAATGTATACGAAAATTACACAAACACTGTCTCCAGTGTCATCTAAGGTCGGAGGAGAATCTCACAGAGCACTTAGTTGGATTTACGAGAGAGATTCAAAGATAAAAGATTCAAAGATAAAGGCAAAAACTAAATTAGATGAAATCATTAAATGAAGGCAGTTTATATATTTACTGAATTAAATCAAAATTAAACAATCAGAAAAGCCAATTATAGAAACCAAAATAAACCAATGAGTGAAGATGTGCGTGAAATATAATCAATACTAAACCTAACCTAAAATAACCAAACCCAAAACATGTACCTGTGTGGAAGCCAGGTCGCAGAGACATAGAGAGAGGAACAGTAGGAGCTGAAGTAACCTCCCCTCTGAGCACAGGTGTTGATCATTACTCTAATCAGACATAGAGGTGATGGGATGAGCAGTGATGTCATACCATCACAGCTGTCAAAATACACATATGTTACATTACATTACATTGCATTTTATCCAAAGCGACTTACAATAGAGGACGTAATATACAGTCTGTAGCACTAGCAGTCACATGGTAGACAGGAAATATACAGAACAATAAGTGCAGATGCTGTATGGCAGAGGTGTCAAACTGTGGTCCTCGAGGGCCGGTGTCCTGCATGTTTTAGATGTTCCCCTCTTCCATTACACCTGGAGGCCATTGCATCATTATCAGTCTGATGAGGAGCTGATTATTAACTCTTTAAGTGTCAGCGCTGATGCATTCTGAATGGATGATTTAGTTTCAATTTTCAGAAAAATTACACCGTTTTCCTTTTAGTTTTGTGCATGGAATAGGTTTTTATTTAAACATTCTTTAAAGGCAAATTTAAAATGGCTTGGGACCAAATTTCAATACTAGTTTTCTACTTTAGTAATTTTTTTTTTCAAAGATTTCCACATTATTTGTCATTTTGTAAATATTTATTAGTTTTTGTTGCTCATTTTGTTTATTTTTCTACATTTTGTTTTTTTTTTTATAATTTCTGCCATTTGTGTCTTACTTTGCTTATGTTACCAATTATTTGGTTCGTTCTCAGGAGTTAAAGGGTTAAATTTAAGCACATGGAAGAGGGAAATATCGAAAACATGCAGGACACTGGCCCTCGAGGACTGGAGTTTGACACCTGTGCTGTATGGGATTAGTAGATATTCATGAGAGAGGAGAGTCTTCACATGTTTCTTGAAGGTTGAGAGAGATGATGGTAGTCTTGTGGATTCTGGGATTGTGTTCCACCACTGAGGGACTAATACAGGGGACAGTTTTGCCTGTGGAGGACACCACTATTTGGTTTGTGTTGGCAGAGCGTAGGGTCTCTGGCAGGAGGATACGGCTTTAGTATGTCATATACGTACAGAATAAAATGATCTGATGTGGGTCAGAACCAGTAAAATATTATCATAATAACCTATAAGTAATGAAAACACCCACGTATTTCTCTTTATTTTAGTCCAAATATAAAAACACATGAAAAATATTTAGATTTACAAAATGTTATTTAACATTATATGGATAATCTGAAAAAAAAATACGACAAATCTGAAATATATTAAGAGAACCAAATGTAATTTTAATATTCCTTTGTTTTGTTTTTGGTAATTTTTGGAAATGTTTCATTATTTATTTTGTTAATAAATGGGGGGTTTATTTCTGTTCTTTCTGTTTGCATTTATCACGTTTTTAACATTATTTATAAGTGATTATGTTCCTATTTTTCTGGTCCACGTGATTTAAATGAGAATATGTGAATAACCCATTTAACACTAGGATGCCCACATGTTCACCATTTGATTATTCTACCCATAAGGCCCAGAATGGAGCCAAAAGGCATTGTGATTTAAAATTAACAATTCAAAAGCCAAGAGGCAGCTAGCTAAACACTCTATTAGCATCATGTACTATGCAAATGTGGCCATTACCTGAAACTGTGTGTGGGGGGAAAGGGTTGAAGGTCAGAGTATGTGGGTGGGGGAAGAGTCCTGCACGGTTCTGATTTTGACATACCGCAACCGCCCGTACCCGTCATGTTTAAACTCGTATCCAACCCGTTTTCCGACGAAAAAAAAATAAAAATTCCGCAACCGAACCGACCTGCTATAAATGAACCCGATATCTGACCCAAACCCGAAAGAAAATGTCAGATAGCCAAACTTAAATACAAACATTTATTGCCACGAATATACTGAAAAGTGACATAGCCAAGGCAGAGTCAAATAAAAATGTTGTTAGCCTACGAACCGCAAATTAGACCCACAATCACCCACGTCCGACCCGAACCGAACCCGCATCCGACACAGCACAACATTTTTCACCCGTTTCGTGAAAATTTGCGGTTCACCCACAGGTCACCCACGGGTACCCGAACCCGTGCAGGACTCTGGGGGGGGGGGGGGCTTATTGGGTTTTTGCTGTGTCTGCTGTGTGTGTTTTTATGGAACTAAGCTGTGCTCTGTGTCGGTGTAATTATATAAATCTAAATTGTAATTTCAACTATGTACAGAAACTAACTAACAATTAAATATTTAAGTCTCACAAGTGTCAATATCTCAATGTCAATAAAATATCGCTCTCTTGCCTCTCACAAAGCCACAGCTGGCAAACTGCCAGCTGCTGTGTGGTTCGTTGAAAACACTGTCAATCAAACTTTAGGGACGCAAGTCCTCAAAGGAAACACATTCGAAACAGCAGTGATTCATGAATAGTTTGGGTGACATCACATGGTTCATGAAACACTTGGGTCATGTGTGAGTGTTTTGACTCATGTTTTGAAGCACAGGCTTCTAAGAACATGCGCTTCAAGGCTTCAAACGGTTGTCACAACAACCATCATGACTATATCACTGCTCAGATGGATGAGGTCCTGCTAAGGAGGTCAGAGGTCACAGGGTTAATCTCACGATTTACCTGAAAAAGTACAAAATAGGGAAGTCCTTTGGTGGTTCAGTGTGTTGATCATCAGACTGTGAAGTCAGAGGTTGTGGGTTCAAAGCCAGTCTGGACTTTTATTAAAAGGCATGAAGCATGACTGGAAACATGAAGATGGACAGAAATAATGACAGAACTAATTTTTAATCAGATTTGAGAGATGGTCCAAAATGTCCCTTTTAGGAGCCCTTACCGTTTGAACAATGAATTTTCGGGAAAGGACTCAAAACACCTTTTAACACCTCCAGAAATGTGTAGTGGGCCATGAATAATTATATAGACCACGTTTTAAAATAATTTGTGAGATGGTCCAAAATTTCTCTTTTTGGAGCCATTATCTGGACCAATTGTTAACACTAGAATGCCCACAACTTCACCATTTGACTAATCTACACATCATGCCCAGAGCAGATCCAAAAGGTAATGTGATTTAAAATGAATAACTCAATATCCAAGAGGCTTTTAGTAGAGCACTCTATTAGCATCATGTACTACGCAAATGTGGCCATTACCTGAAACTGTGTGTGGGGTGAGGGTTGAAGCCCAGAGTGTGTCGGGTAAGGAAACACAGCCCAGGGCTGTGAACTCCTAAGAATAAAACACACTTTTACACAACTTACCTAAATACTGGTAACAGGCAGAAATTGTGCACAACCTAAAAAATCTAGAAATAATGTTATTTTCAGTAAAGTTGCCTTCATGTAGTTTGGCCATGGGTGCATTTTTTAAAAGGCTGTTGCCAGTGGATAATTATGTAAAGACAACTTAGCTGGAAATATTATTTATATAAAAGACAGACTGAGAAACAAATGCTTGTTTGTCATTAACAGACAAAATACTGATGGCAATGTCCCAACATATTACTTTCTTTATTTTGCATCAGGTAAATTGCACTCCTGAAAGTAATTAAATGAGTTCTCTACAAATATAGTTTGGCGTTGGAGTAAAATGTATGAATTTTCTGTTATCAAAGAAATCCGGCATGTTTGTGTACACTAGCAAACATTAGCATTAGCCTGATCCAGTCGAGTCAGTAGTGAAAGGAACCATGGAAGCACACTGAGTGGACAAACTACTACTGAAAAGTGTAACATTACCTCATTAGTATTGTACCTAAAAAGTACTAAAATATATATTTTCAAAAGTACTTCATTTTTGAAATGGAAAACCTTTTTAGCATAGATTTCTTTAAAGTGTATTGCTGTGAAAATTGGGGAAAATCTAGGGATACATTTGTAAAAAACACACAAAAAAAACCCAAATAAACAAAAAAACCCAAACAAAACTAAAACTGAACTAATATTTGACTAAACACATTTACATCAGAACTGATCTAAGAATAATTTACAACTAAATTAGGAATTTTTGCTATTGCGGTCATGACAGGAGGGGTCACGTGGGTGGGTATCCACTATACAAGAGTTTTATCCTGGAATCTCAGAGCTCCACAGACAGGGGATGCTTTTAAAAAAGGTATTAAAACCTTCCTATTTAGGTAAGCTTTTACTGTTTGATTTTAATCAGTTGATTTTATCTTTTTGATTTTAGTGTGCACTTTTTTGCCTGCGATTTGAATTCAAATGTAAAGTGTGTTACAAATAAAATTTATTATTATTATTATTATTATTACAACTATTATTTTAGCAAAAGCAAATAATGGTAAAATTAACTTACTTCAGCTTCAGTTAAGCTTACATTTTATACTTTATATTTTATTTCATTTATATTAAGATCGACAGCTTGCATCTAACAGCTACAAACATAGATGTTGATGTGCCCTAGATACATATTATTACAGTATATCATCATTATCATGAAAAAAGCATCCTCATGCAAATGAAGGAAAACCATGGACTGTCATATATAAGAGCACCTAGAGTTCTCATTATAAACTTCATCCTCTGCATTTATTAAACAAAAGAAAACACACCGGGGAGTAAACATAGTGGTGGCCATATTGTCTTAGCCCAAGCCATGAATTTCATTAAAGAAAAGAAAAGGAAACAAAAAGAAAAACAAAGAAAACAAAACGAAACAAAAAGAAAAAGAAAAAAAATAAAAGAAAAACTCAAAAAAGAAAAGAAAAGAGAACAAAACAAAACAAAAAGAAAAGACAACAAAACAAAACAAAACAAAAAGAAAAAAATAAAACAAAACAAAAAGAAAAACAAGAAAAGAAGAGAAAAGAAAAGCAAAGCAAAGAATGGTAAATGGACTGTGCTTATATAGCACATTTTATACACCAGTGGGTGCCCAAAGTGCTTTACAATTCCTCACATTCACCCATTCACACACCCACTCATGCACCAGTAGACGGCTGCTACTGTCTTATGGTTCAGTGTCTTTCCTAAGGACACTTAGACATGTGGACAGCCAAAGGCAGGATGCTTAAATATTTGCAGATCAGCAACGTCTTGCAGCTGCACGGTGCGGGCCAAGTAAAGCTGGTGTGGACCTGGAGCAAAGGTTGTGTCAGGTACAGCGAGTTGTCCAATGACTGAAGAGTTGCTGGTTCGCATCCTGGATCTGGCTGTCCACGTGTTGAAGTGTTCTATTTTATATTTGTAATGTTTTGAATCAACCAATTTTTATGGAGTTACAAAAATATCCACTCAGCTGGACATGTGTTTAAGCTTTAAATTTTGTGCCTTTGAATTTTCTCCTTTTTTGTCTTACTCAAAGAAAGATTGTATTTAAAATGCAATATCAAAAGACTATAAAATAAAATTTAAAAAAAATAGTTTTTGTTTAAGAAAACTATTAAGAACAGCCAAGTTACTGTAATGATATGAACTGACCAGAGGTGTTCAAAGTACTCACATTCTGTATTTAAGTAGAAGTACAGCTACTGGTGTGAAAAAATACTCTGGTAAAAGTAGTACTGATTCAACTCTTCTATTTAAGTAAAAGTAAAAAAGTACAAAAGTAAAAAGTAAAACTGCTTTTTTTGTCATGAATGCAATAATACTTTAGAAAATAAAATCAGAACCGTTTCAAAAGTATCTAAAATAAAGCCTTTAAAAGTGAGTTACTGTGTAGATAATGTGTTTGATCGAGTCACAATGACTCAGTTTTGTGGATATGGACAGGAAATTTACAAAAAATGGGGGAAGAAAAATCACAATTGCGCTAAAAAAGTCATGAGATTTGAAAAAAAAAAGTTATAAATGTGAGATAAAAATGCATAATTTTAAGAGAAAAAGTCAAAATTATGAGTTAAAAAGTTGAAAATGTGAGATAATAGTTATAAAACTATTGTATATAAAGTCACAGCGACTTATTTTTCATACTGTCACATCTATTTAGTTTGTAAAAGTAATGAGCCTATTCTGAGAAAGTACAAAGTACATATATTTGTACAAAGATGTAGAGAGTAAAAAGTAAAAAGTTGCCAGAAAAATAAATACTCAAGTAAAGTACAGATACCTAAAAAAATCTACTTAAGTACAGTGATCAAGTACTTTTACTTAGTTACTTTATACCTCTGGAACTGACTGATATGAAAATTAAATAACATGAATATACAAGAGATCAGCTGTAGAATAACTGTCCACTGTAGTAACTAGTAGGAATTAAAGGGTTAATTACTATATAAGTGCAGGTAATTAATCATGCTTTAATAAAATGCTATTATAACATTTGAATTTCAGTCTTTTTTTTCTGTCCAAAAATCCATATGTGGCAGCTCCAAATTATTCTATAAATTATTATTCTATAAAGTTCGAATCTGTAATTGAATTTAGAGTAAAGTAAATAACAAAGCATGACTCTGATGACATGGGAAGACAGAAAAAAGAATCCAGAGGTAGGTTTATATGCAGAGTTCAGTTCAACTTTTGAGCCACTAACAGTGGAACAGGGTCTTAAGTTTTTCATAATCTTTTCAACATTTATGCATTTTCATTTAAAATATTCATAGGAGGGCATGGAAGGGCACATATTGCAACAGTCTTGGCAGCAAAACTGAAAACTAGGAAGAAAAAAAAAAAGTTTCCTGTGTATGTAGCCCAGACTCCTGAGAATACAGACAAAAAACAAAAACAGTATCAGGCTTAAAGTGGTGAAAAAGACAATAAAGCTCATTCACAAAATATATGTGTACCATTCTGAATGTTTTATGCAGAATTTAGAAATGTATCACACCCTTACTGTATATATGCAACGTATATATACACACACAGATATGTATATTTTCTCCTCTTATTTGCACATAATTCTATTTATTTCATTTTTATTTTATCTTATTCTATTCTGTTTTTATTACATGCCAGTTGGTTTTATCTTGTTTGCTCTTTTGTTATCTTTTACACGGGGGTTGCACTGAAAATTTCACTGACATGCAAATGCTCAGTGACAATAATGAAACTGTTCTTACCTGGAATTATTTGTACTCTGCAAACAAATGGTCCGTAGGATGAAGTTGTGAAATGCCAAAAATTACACTAAAGATATTAACAATTAAAAGTGTTAAAATCAGTTTTATTTCAGGTTTCATATACAGGCTAAAAAGATGTGAAGTAGGTCAGAGCCTGTAAAATACTACAATATTAAGTAAGGAAAAGCCCCAAATATCTGGGTTTGTTTTAGTATAAAAAGTAAAACTACACACACACACACACACACACACACACACACACACACGTCTTATCAGTAAAAGTTATCGACCTGAAAACAATGTTTTCTCATTGGTTAAGAAATTTGATTTTCTTATTTACTAACTCAATCCAGCAGAGGATAAAGTATGTGAGGAGGAAAATAGAAGAAAAGGATTAACTAGGGTGTGTGTGTGTGTGTGTGTGTGTGTGTGAAGAAGAACAACAGGTGGTGATTTCCTTTTATCAAAAATGAGTGAAGAATGTGAGAAAACGTCAGCCATTTTTTAATTCTTTTTACAGAAGCGACAACAGTCGTTAAGTTCCATAATCCACCATTTTGTTTCGTCATTCGTAACTTTCTCCAGACTCCTCCATTAACATCTAACTACGTCGTCCTTAAGATTACGCTGATTGGTTGTCGTATCGTCCTATTGCATACAGATGGATTTGAAAGACAACCTTTTAGCCCCGCCTCCCCTGACTATGAAACATTACTAGACCCATACATGTAATGAATAGGGATAGCATGGCTAGGCTAAAGCAGTAAAATAATATAAATAATAGCAGAATTACAACTTGTAAATAATTTCAACTCCATAGTTTTTTTTTCTGTTTTTGAGTGAAAAAAGTAAACATCCATAAAGAAAATATTTCCATCTATGAACTGTACTTGAAAGAAATATGAACAATTTATCATTTATGCATGTATTACAACAGCTGATAGTGGATCTACAAATAGAATAGAATAGTGATATTGTCAATAATAATAATAATAATAATAATAATAATAATAATAATAATAATTCATACTACTAATGAATAAATAATAGACAAAAAACTAATAATATCTGAGGACTATTATGAACACATTTATACATTTTCTTTCAGTATAAATATGTAAATATGCTGGAGTTAGTGTCAGTGCTAATTTTCATCTCCACACTTAATAAATAAACAAGTGGCGCCAGGCACAATATGCCCCGCCCCTTAAGTTATGATCATTTAAAATCACGCGACCTTGATTTTGATCTTTCAAGATCAAATTTGATGATGCCATTTTGAAGCCCATGTCAGTAATAATAATAGTAACCAAATCTTTATCTCCACTTGATTTTTCTGTTACACTCCATTTTCATTTTTAAGGTATTGACCAATTGACCTCCGACCTCTTAGGTCAACAATAGGTCACAATCTACACACACAAGATCCAGAATTGAAACACAATCATTTTGATGCTCATTGGAAGATGACTAATTCAAAAGTTATATCCAAAATTCAAATTATGACCTTTATTGTGATAATAACTGATCTGTGTGAGATAATGTACTATAAGACAGTGTAGTACATTCCAAAATACTACAGTTCAAAACACTACAAAATAATCTTTCTGCTTATGTTAAAATAAATGTTCAACTGTCCCCCATGATTAAACAGCGTCATTCCCCTGGTCCGCACTAATTCACCAGCCAAGGCGACCTGCTGGTGCTAGTGTTACTCTGATTATATTCTGATTATTAATTTAAAAAAAACACAGATAGGCGATTGCAATCTCAGCATCATCTCAGTATGACTTAGAATCATCACTCTCACTCTCATTTCTTGCAATATTTATTTTTCCTGCTTTATTATATAGATATCCCAGTGTTCCATTTGGGTCTTAAAACGTCTTTAACAATCTTTAATTTATAAATGTGTAGTTAATACCTGATAAGTCTTTAATGCAGGAGTCTCAAACTCATATTCTTTCAAGAGCCACATTCAGTCTGATTTAATTTCCAGTTAAATAATAGAATATCATGTCAATAATAATAATAACTTCAAACTTTTGTTTTTGATTTCGTGCAAAAATACCCCTATTGAATTATGAAAATATTTTATTTTACAAACTATACAAACAAAAAACATGGGAATAACCAGAAAAAAAAACAACAACTCAAATTTCATAGGAAAATTAAAATGCAATTTTAACAATGTTTTGCTTCAGCGTCATTTTTACATGAAGAAGCAAAAATTGGAGTGAATTTTCTTTAGACATTTCACGTTGTTCATACTTGTTCAGATTTTTCACACTTTATTGTTTCATTCTAGTTTGTAAATGTAAATATTTCCATATTTTCATGTTATTTTTTTTTATAGTAAAATAAAAATTTGAAGTTGTCATTATCAACATAATGCAAACATTTTTTTTCACATCAAACCAAGAAGAAAATATGGATGTATTATTCTTCGTAGATTTTTTTTTTTTTGTTATTTGACTCTAGATAATATTGGTCTATATTTGGAACCTGAACTAAAATTGGTTCCACATCCTTGACTGTGGAATTATTGACCTTTCCAAATTCATCCCAGGGGCTGCATTGGAACATTTGGCGGGCCGCATTTGGCCCCCGGGCCACGTGTTTGAGACCCCTGCTTTAAAGGGTACTCAGTTTGACATGATAGGTCTAAAGTTAAGTCACGGTGAATGGGTTATTTCTGTACCACCTGTTCCAGCCCAACAATTTATACTAAAATTAGGAATCAATTATTTCTAACATTGCAGCCCCCCTGGTGAGAAATGACTCAGAATAGTTGGAATAAATAAATATATTTTCTTAAATTCTGGGAGTCACAGATTTTTTTCCAGTATGTCTGTGAATAATGCTGTGAAATATGCATTGAATTCTATTGTAATATGTTTGAAACGGTCTTAAATTTAACTTGTAGAAACCTTGTATACAGAGCAGAGACAGATAAAGGGAGGGGGACTTGAGCCACAGTAGCGGACCCCTACCGTCCAATCCTTTTCCAACAATTACAGCAAATCTCTTTAGTTGAGCTGACAGATCAGGTGGTCTTCGTCCTTAGTCGATGTGTGTGTTTTCCACCTCAGATGCAATCGTTTCTTTCTCTTCAGTGATGAAATTCTTCTGCTTTATGGGCCATGCTTCTTTCCTTCAGACAGTTTCACTGCTCTCTCTAAGTCACACCTCCAGGAAAATATGTTCAGCTTTACAAGGAAGTGGGGGAATAACTCCAAACAGAGACCCTTTAACCACATAAACAGAATTAAAAAAAAAATTAAAAAAATGCAGTTTTTAATGTAATAATCCCATTAATGTAATGTCTACTACAAACTACAGCTGTCAAATAATTAAACATTTTAATCAGATTAATTCCAAGGGGTGCTTTGGATTAATCATAATTAAATATTAATTTTTCATCTATATTAATTGTGTTTCATTTTGAATGTGAGAGTGAAGGAGTAATGAATCCACTGTGTGCTTTGAGTATGTGTGTACATAGAAAAGTACTATTTAAAAGTAATCCATTCTAAGTATTATATTGTGAATTATGGCTAAAGTAATCCAGAGCTGTCATTTCTTCTTGTCAGTAGTAGTAGTACTAGTAGTACGAGTACTATAGTCATCATAGTAGTAGTAGTAGTAGTAGCAGCACTAGCCATCGTAGTAGTAATAGTAGTAGTACTATAGTCATCATAGTAGTAGTTGTAGTAGTCATAGTAGTAGTCATAGTAGTAGTAGTAGTAGTAGTCATAGTAAAAGGGTCCAAACCTATGAAGTATGGACCAATCAAACAGCTTCATATGTTCAAACAGCTGTTCATTGTTCATTAGAGTCAGTTGTGTTTGTGCAGCTGACACTGTACTAGAGGAACACAACAACCTTGGTTCAACTGACTGAAGGTTGGATCTCCAAAATAGTCAGAATAACTGCACTGTCATTGAATGCATAATGTACTATTGTATGTGACACTGTCACTTTTCATTTAATCATCCTCTCTGTTGTCAAGCAGGTAATAGCCTCAAGCGCCTCTCTGACAAAACCTTCACATTTCTGAGCAAATTAATGAAAAATGTATTATCTACTGTGAAGACACCCAGCCTTTTAACTGGGTAAAAATAATACATACATTATATATATATATATATATATATATATATATATATATATATATATATATATATATATATATATATTAGAATAAGTTTTTGAGACTAAGATTGATGATGAAAATCCTGCCACCGCTCATATTTGATCACACATAACACTGTTTCAGTGAAATTGCTTGCACTTCATCACTGTGGGTGTTGTGTTTTAAAAGTGGTCGAAAGATTGAGAAGGACTGAGAAAAAAGGTTGAAGTTTGACTGTTGGAATGAGAAAGACAAAGAGAGTAAAGCCATTACGCTTGAATTGGACAGAGTGTTGAGATTAAAAATCAATCCTCTTCTGTGGATGAACCTGGGCTGGTGTCATATGGTTCAGTCCTCATCCCTTTTGGTCCTAGTTCCTTATTTTTCATTGGAAGAGGTTTTGGCCTAAGGGGCTGTTTGGTTACAGCTAAAAAGGACAAAATATTTTATTGGAAGTGCCTTTCATTTACACGACAACTGACTTTTTCTGGACATCTGAAGATTTATTCCAGAGTGGAAATCATCAAAACTATCCACTGTTGCGATTCCATCTAACGGGCGAAGATGCAAAAATAATTACTGTTACACATGTGCGTTGACAAGGTAGTGTTCTATCACAGCACCATCTACAGCCTGGCATCAATATATAATCTAATTCTACACACTCTTGTGTCCCTGTATGCACAGAGTTTTCTTAATGACAGCACTTGTGTTAATGCAGATAAAAACGTTATGATGATATGTCAGTTTGGTATCTTCTCTGTATACACACAGCTTAAATATTAATTTTTATAAGAAAAAAAATGACATGCATGCACACCGAAGCATTACTATTTGCATCACACTGGTATGGATTTCTTCCTTCCTCTTCCTTCCTTTCTTTCTTACTTACCCCTGCAAAAAAAAAAAAACCCCGCCTTTGTTGGAAAATATCCATTTGAAAACTTGTGTGAATCAAGTGTTACAGTGTGGCATGTTTTATGCAGATATAAAAGGAATAGCTGTTATGGCATGCTGGCATTTAAAACACAACTACAAACAAAATGTCATTTGAGATAAGCGCCCAATGAAATGTGTAAGATGAACCTTTATGCAAAATAAAGGTGTGCATGTACGAGCATGGTTACACGCAAAACTGTCTCGGTTTCAGACTAAAGCAGTGGTGCCCAACCCTGGTATTGGAGAGCTACTATCCTGCAAGTTTTAGATCACAGGTGTCAAACTCTAGTCCTCCAGGGCCAGTGTCCTGCATGTTTTAGATGTTTCCCCTCGTCCATGTGATTCAGTTTAACCCTTTAACTCCTGAGAACTAACAAAATAATTGGTAACATGAGCAAAGTAAGACATAAAGGGCAGAAAATCAAAGAAAAATACTATGATAAAAAAAAAATAAAAAAAAAAAATGTAGAAAAATAAACAAAATGAGCAACAAAAAACGAATAAATATTTACAAAATGACAAATAATGTGGAAAAAAAAAACTACTTTTGAAATTTGGTCCCAGCCATTTTAATTTTGCCTTTAAAAAATGTTTAAATAAAATTAAAAAAAAAAAAAACTCTTGCATTTTGGCACCTTGTCCATGCACAAAACTAAAAAGAAAATGGTTGAATTTTTCCTGAATATTTAAACTAAATCATCCATTCAGAACACATCATCGCTAACACTTAAAGAGTTAATAATCAGCTCCTCATCAGACTGATAATGATGCAATGGCCTCCAGGTGTAATGGAAGAGGAGAACATCTAAAACATGCAGGACAGTAGCTCACCAGGACACCCCTGCCTTAAAGCAAAGGTAGAAGAAACTAAGTAGAAGTACTTCCTTTAATGTACTTAAGTAACTGTAACTGTATTTATTTTTCTGGTAATTTTTTTACTTTTACTCCCTACATTTTAGTATAAATATCTATACTTTATACTCTTTACATTCTCAGAATAGACTCATTACTTTTTCAAACTAGACAAATTGTGACTTACTATTATAATTATCCATTTCTTATCTCATAATTGTGACTGTTTCCCCCTCATAATTTAGATTTGTTTTATCGTTTTTTAATTTCCTATTTATGACTTTTAAATTTTTCCTAAATGTCCCACTAAACTGAGTACTGTACCATGACCCAATAAAACACACCATCTACACACTAGCTCACTTTTAAAGGATTTATTTTTTGGATATTCTTGAACATTTTCTGATATTTCCGGCTTAAATTAGTATTATTTCATCCATATATATATATATAAAAAAAGCATTTTTACTTTTAACTTTATTACAATTGAGAAGTTGTACTTTTTTACTTTTACTTCAGTAAAGGAGTTGAATCAGTACTTCTACTTTTACCAGAGTATTTTTTCACACCAGTAGCTGTACTTCTACTTAAGTACAGAAAGTGAGTACTTTGACCACCTCTGCCCTAAAGTAATCCCAAGTTATATGTATCCTTTTTTATCCGTTTTATAAAATCACCACGTTTTATTTTGTTTCTTTGGTTGTATATTTAAATATGTAAAATGTAGAAGTGCTTTTAACTTTACCCCTGTTTGCACAAATGTGAGAGAAGTACGCATCAACTCACCTAAGATCAGGGAAGGACAGAGTTGAGTATTGAAAAACAGTTGCTTTAAGATGGTAACAATATGGTGAGGTTTGTTTTTTCACATTATTTAGTTTCTGTTCAGGGCAAAAAGAATAAAATAAAAGAATAAAATACACATACATTATTAACGTTCAGATGAACTGGTTAGTGGAATGAATTTCCGATCACATATCAGACTCCAATATTATTATCTAATGTACACGATAGAATGAAATGTAACTACCCTGGACTTGGTTTGCAGCATAAGACAATAAATAATCACATCTAAAATATAATATATAAATGGTAAATATGGTAGAATATAAGTACAATAAAAAACTTAAATAAAAACAAATGAATACAATAAATCCTTAATACGTACCAAATTTGACAGTATGCAGCAACAGTAACAGTGAAAGTGATCATGTGGTACCAGACACAACAAACCCCGCCCCTCACTTCTATTCTACTGTTTGAAGTCCATTGAAATAAATGTTATATTTTTATAGACATGTCAAATTTTGCCTTTGATAAGTAAATAGGAGATTTTATTTATTTATTTATTTTTTATTCATTAAAAATACATTGGAATTTTTTCCCTCCTTTTCCCTAAATGTCATCAGATCTACTCTGGGTTATTATCAATCTATCTAAACAGTTTACTGCTAAATTAACTTACAAACAAACAAACAAACAAACAAACAAACAAACAAACCTTTGCAAAGGTAAATAACATGTTACTGTTCAACGTATGTGGTAGACAGTCTATGTAGGGTGGTGTAGGCAAGTACAGCAGTCTGACTATATCCAAATAGAAGCTGTTTTTCACTCTGGATATTTATTTATTTATTTATTTTTCCCAGATGCAGCGCAGCCTCTTGCCAGAGGGCAGAGGGGTAAATAGTTCATGTGCAGGGTGTGGTCACAGAGGATGCATATTTATATAAAAACATGAACCTAGACAGGCTGTTCCCTCTCCAAAAAAAACTACAGCCTACCAATATCCCCCCCTGAGGAGCAACAATCCAATGATTACACATATCTAGCAGCTCAGCCGTAACCTGACTCACAGGGATGGGATATTTAAGAAAACATTTAAACGGAAACAACATGACAATATTCCCCCAAGTGCACGGTGAGTCATCAGAGTTTTCATAGAAGACTCTAAAATATCATTAAGACTAAGTACTGCCATGGTCATATCCTGGTGTATTAGACATGAGACTAATAAACACCACACACCAAAGACCCAGTGTTATATTTGAGGCAGTTCCCAAATTCATTTTCCTCTGTCTTTAATCACTCTTAAGCAATTTCTCACCATTTATTACAAAAATAATAATACTCTGAATTTTGAAAAAAAAATTTCCCACCAAAAATAACGTATTGTATTTATGTATGTAGACATGTTGTAAAAGCTCTGATTAAAATTGAGGGGTTTTATATCAGAAATGGTAAAAAAATAAATAAAAAATAGAATAAAAAGTGACTTTTTCAACAAAATATATAATTAACTCAGTGGTTCTCAAATCCAGTCCTTGTGGCCCAGAATCCTGCATGTTTTAGATATCTCCCTTTTCTTCTTCTTCTTCTTTTTTTTTTTTAAATAAAAAACAATTAAAAACTAAAATAAATAATAAATACATTTAAAAAAGAAAAATATAAAACATTTAAATAAAACAAAACCAAAAAAAATTTAAAAGTGCAAAATAAATTACAATTAAAAATAAATGTAATATGTTTTTTTTAATACATACAAAAATATATATGTATAAAAATATCTCCATCTTCCATCACACCTGGAAGCCTTTACATCATTATCAATCTTTTGAAGAGCCGATCAATAATTGTGATAGAAGAGGGAAATAGCTAATACATGCAGGACACTGGGCCACGAGGACCGGATTTGAAAAGCACTAAATTAACTGAACAGGAAACAAACATCTCCATCCACTGGTGAATCAATGGTGTGTCCACATTCACTGCTAAATAGATCATATGTGACGACCATGAAAAGATGACAAATAGCATTTTGCACCAGTTATATTTCCATGGATTAATAGGATTATTGGATCAACAGGTAGTAAACAGTTTAGATCAGTAGACGGTTTGGGTCAATAGTGCATATTTGGGTCCGTATGGGTTAAAGTCACTGTTATAGAATGTGAGAGGCTACAGATTCCACATCCTTGATAAGCTTGATACGCTTGTTTTTGATTTACTTTTGTTTTAAACACTAGTTATTAGTGTAACTTTAGCGTGACCCGGTCTGAAATATTAGAGATTAGTCTCAGGGAGTCGATGTCGTGGTGTCTTGATGTGTTGTGATATAAAGCAGCGGCAGTGTCCAAAAAAAAAAAAAAAAAAAATCAAAAGCCAGAACAAGAAAGCAAACAAACAAAACAAAGTATACGACGACACAGTGAAGGACAAGGGAAAACACAACTATTAACAGCAGGCCATCAGTAGCACAGCTGCAAGCAACACAGTAATACACAGGGTATAATCAGACAATGTACACAAATCCAAATCCATAGCAATATGAGCACCACCATACATCTGGGAAACAACAATAGATATTGTATCTTTGATTCACAGACAACAGCAGGAACAGGGGCAATCAATACCCCACTAAAAGTGAATAAAAGAAGCAGAAATACAACACAGAGAGGGGATTGTTAGAGTAGTTACTGAGCTGGAAAGTAAGAACAACTATGCAAAAGACCTTGAAGGCAATGAAAGAATAAAATTACCCAGCTTTATAGCCAACCCACTATAAGCATCCTGGTTTTATCCCCTTTGCTCTTCTGGTCAGATATTCTTAACATAATATGTTGCTTGGTTATGTTGAGCAATATGTGCAAGGTTTATTCTCTGACGCCATTCAGTGCCACCTGTGATCCCCGTGCTCCCCCAAGGTGTAAAGTCTGCCAAACACACTTGTTGTGCTGTGTGTGATGAAAAACAGTCCCACAGTGGATAGTGCCAAAAATCTGTTATAATGGGCCCCAGGATAATGATTACTTTGAGTGATGGCATAATGAGGGCTTTATAAATATGCATAGGTCACCAGGGGTAGTAATACTGTGGATTATTAAAACTGCAGGGTAAAAGGTCAAGCTAATGAGAGGGGAGCTGAGAGGTTGGGACGTATCCACTGACATAAGAATTACTCAGGTCACATGTCTGGAACATAGATTGTTTTCACACCACGGAAAACGTAAACCAAAGTATTTATAAATCATACCAAGCTTTAGTTTTTGTTATTTGAAGGTGAATCATTTCAAAAGATAGTTTTATGGTAATTACAGTTACTGTATGAGCGACATTGACAGGAAAATATGCTTGACCAAAGTGGGTAAAGCTTAGCACCTACTGCAGGGGGGGGGGGGTCTCAAACACACAGACTGGGGCCCAATAGAACTTGTCACAATTATGTAAAAGGCAAAATTCAAAACAACATCCTTCACATGGACTGTAGCCATATTGGATTCAGACAAATAAGTGCAGTGCTATGGAGAGGCTAAGTTACACCCTTTTACTTCTGGTCCATGGGTGCTTAGCTCGACAAAAAATTGAATAGGAGTGAATGGAGCGAGTCAAGCTAAAATCTGATTCCGTTTGACAAGTGATCTGAAATTCACATATGATAGTGTTTATTAATAAATATTTGATGTGACATAGGAAGACCACCTGTTTTTGATGAGATGCAAATGTGACGTTAGGTTTTATGTGGGCTTAGTGAGAGACTATAATGCGCCCACTCTGTTCAGCTGTGGTGTGGAGTCTGTGGTGACGTCACATGTGCACCAGGTGTGTAGTCCAAATTATTAACGGGTTTTACTCATAAATGAATCAGCCGTTGGTTAACAGAAGCAGTTGAAACGCACATTAATAATTATAATTTATTATGAGGTACAACATGTGTGTGTGATTCAGGTCACATGACAAACCAGATATGATTTTAGCATTTTATTTCCCATTGAATACCATTCATTAATTTTTTTGATCTCAGGCCCCATGAGCCTCCTGGAAGGGGCGGAGCCTTAAGATCCCCATAAAGTGTATGCAGTTTCTCTGTGTGAGATCAGACTTCTGGCTTTTAATTTGATCTTAAAGGGGACATATGATGCAGAATGCACTTATTAATGTTTTTGCAACATAAATATGTGCTGTTTGTGTATGAGGAGACCCTTAAAATCTGAAGAAAAACATCCACACCCCTTTTCTCCTCATCCTTTTCTTGTCCGTTTTGGATTTTCGATGCTCCGTATATTACATGAAGGGTGTTTTTTTTTTCCATTTACTATTCCTAAGCCCCGAAGGGATCCAGAGAAATGCCAACATTGGGTACAAGCTTGTAAGCGAGAGGGATTTACAGTTAAAATGTGACCAAAGACACCTGTATGTGGTGGCAACAATATGAATGAGGCTATGTTTTTACCAGAGTCTGTTTGTTTTTCTGTCTGTTAGTTAGTAAGATAATTCAAAAAGTTATTGATGGATCTTGATGAAATTTGCAGGGTATGTTGTTAATGGAGAGATCTGGAAATGATAAAAATTTTGGTGGTGGTGGGTCAAGATAACTAAAAAACTGATGTGTTGGGAGTGTTACAAAGAACATATGATTATATTTTGGTGTTGATCCGGAAGAGATACTGGATTCTGGATCACTTTGGAATGTATTCTCCATTTACCGCAATGTGAAATTTCAAAGTGATCCAGAATCCAGGATCTCTTCTGGATCAACACCAAAATATAATCAGTTCCAGATCTCCCTACTACCAACCTACCCTGTAAATTTAAACAACAGACAGACAGACAGACAGAAAGACAAACTCTGGCAAAAACATAACCTCCTTGGCGGACCCTCTCTTCATTCGAAGGAGGGGGGGGGGGGTCTGTCTTGGCGGAGGTTTGCGCTCTCAGAGTGCTTTTCTAGTTTGTTTTGTTTTTTTGTTTCTCAGCGGAATAAAAATGTATATGCAGTTGTACATAGTACCCTTCATCATAAAAATATAGACCAGTGAATCTGCATATTAGCATCCAAAAAAAAAAAGTTGCACATGCAATATTTAACTGCACCACCTTTACAGGAGACATTTACTTTACCTTTTTTTTTTTTTTTTTACCACATAATGCTTATGTAATGTCACAATAAGGTGTATTTTTTTCCATCAATAGTTGCATTCATTTTTGATTGAGGATGAGGATGATGAGGATGAGGATGAGGATGAGGATGATGATGATGATGATGATGATGATGATGATGATGATGATGATGATGATGATGATGATGATGAGATTGCTGCATCAGGTCTTCATCATCCCAAATTAGATACTGGACTCTTTGAAGGCTAATATTTGTGTGAAAATAATGTCACATGGTCCCTGAAGTATTCTGTCACAAGCCTGATCAGTGGTTTTAAATCTGTTAAACATTACATTACATAATTGTACCTTTGAACACTGGCCTGTAGGCTAATAATACTTAGTATTTGATTTGTTTTGTTTGATTAGCAGCATTCTCATCAACAATTAACCATTCGGAGAACTGCCAAGTTTATAGATTTTGGATGGAAACAGGACACACATAGAATTCATGTACTGACTTTAATTTGTTCATGAATACAATTTAGTAACACTGCAGGTGGCCCAGACTGCAGAGTGAGTGCGAGGTAAGAAAATGCACATCATTCCACTAATACTACTTTGTTTCCGCTGACCTTGAGGACTCCATATAACAACCATCTTTTAACCCATAAAGACCCAAACACACATTGGTGATGAAGATTATTCACTAATGAAAAAAGTTAATTAACAGTCAATCTATTAATCCTATCAATATATGTAAAACATTGGTGTAAAATACAGTTTTTCATCTTTTTACGGTCATCAGAGGGTCAATAGTTATCGTTGAGAAAACCTTTATCTTATAAACTCTCCCAGTTTGTTATTAATCTCACCCAACTTTGATTGGGAGCAGGGGCGGATCTATGGGTGGGCCTGGGTGGGCGGGGTCCTCATCAAACTGAAATGTTGATCAATATCCTTAAATATACTGTAGTTATTTATTTCTAAATGTCAATGGAAATAAACTGTGTATTAAATTATTTGTGTTTATTTAAAAAAAAAAATCAGTTATTGTTATACGTTGTCACCCCCCCCACAAACACACACCCATACCCCTCACAGGGTGGGTCTTGCCCACCCTGACTTCACTTAGGCCCATCTAAAAATAGCCGTCTAGATCCACCACTGGTTGGGAGAGATTATTGTAATCACTGTGTGTGTTTGTGTGTGTGTCCACAGAGACATATCATGCTATAACTAAATGAATACTTGAGATATCACCATGAAATGACATGGGCATATACACATAGGCAATGCGTATGAGATGCAATGATCCATTTGAGTAAAGGTCAAAGGTCAAGGTCGCATTTAGCAGAAAGGTCAAAATCACATTATTGGCTCTAATTTAAGAAGGGGTTGTCATAGAGACTTGAGATTGCCACAAACTCTGAATACTTGTTATTATTATGTTTTTTTTCCACTTATGGACTACCACATTGTCTTTTCACAGCTTGTGTTTTACTGGTGAATCAATGTTGTAGAAGATGACAGTGTTTCCATGGTAACTATAGAGCCTCAGAAAAGTCCAAATCAGGTCATATCAGATGACCAGGAAAGGATGAAAAATGACATTTTACACTAATTATTTACATGTATTGGTAGGATAACATGTATTAAACCATTTAAATCAGTAGATGGTTTTGGGAACATACAATCATGATACTTCCCATGACCACTTGCGACCCTCTGTCAGTGTGTTTCTGTTTTAGGTGTGTTTGTCTGCTGAGATTTGTTTTTTTGTTTTTTTTTTACAGTGTGCCTGTGCTTTCTCTTTTCTTCCTGTTTCCTGTCTTTGGGATATCAACCTTTCAGCACTGAGCTGTAGGAACTGTATTTCACACAGGGATACTGCAGTTCTGTCTGACAGACAAAACTCAGGACACACGAAGTACAAACAGAAACAACCACAGTGTTCGACACCTGTCCACCAGACACACAGAGCTGGGAGGAGGACATATAACATACCCACTGAGTTTTGTGATGGTGTGGGCAAGATTATATGTGGTATAGAGTAAACTCACTGTGAAAACAATCGGGAAAATAACATTTTATATTTTGATTTCTCAGCTTTTTTCTCTCGCTCCCTAGACAAACACTGCTTTCTTTCTCATTCGTTGAACAGGGAGGACCGCTGGAGAAAAGTTGAGCTTCAAAACTCAGGAGAGAAATATTACATATAAATTGCCTTTAAACTGCTTTGAGTTTTGGGGGTTTCCGTACAGTAGGTCTTTTCACTTCAGTTACTTTTTCTCAGCTGATTGAACAGCAGCAGTTTACAGTAACACATCATCAGTTAATTCACTGATGCCATCCAGTAAACAACCAAAGGGTATAGATAAGCACAGTGGTAAAATGTAAAGTACTCACATTAGGGCTGCACGATATTAGGAAAAACTGATATTGTGATTTATTATTTTTTTTAACTCTTTGAGATATATTGCAATATGAAAAAAAATACTCAAAGCCGTGTGGTGCTGACACAAACACATTAGTGGTTGACACAGAACATACATTTCAGTGTCATCCTTCTTGTAACCAAAATAATTACATAAAAGTAATAATTAAAAAAGGTCTGCCAAGGTAGACAACCCCCCCCCCCCCCCCCCCCCCCGGATCATCACCACAAACAAACAAGGAGGTTATGTTTTTGCCAGAGTTTGTTTGTTTGTCTTTCTGTCTGATATTTAGCAAAATAACTCAAAAAGGTATGGACGGATCATGATGAAATTTACCAGATATGTTGGTAATGAGGAGATCTGGAAATGATTACATTTTGGTGGTGATCTGGAAGAAATCCTGGATTCTGGATCACTTTGAAATTTATTCTCCATTTACCGCAATGTGATCCACAATCCAGGATCTCTTCCAGATCACCACCAAAATGTAATCATTTCCAAATCTCCCCAAATCCATAAGTGTTTGAGTTATCTTGCTAAGTAACAGACAGATAGACAAACAAACTCTGGCAAAAACATAACCTCCTTGGTGGAGGTAATTAATTAATGTGGCCCTATAGTTCATTTATTACTAGGTAAGCCATATATTATATATTGGTCCTATCAACTTTTCCTTGTTGTTAATCTCTTCCTTAACCTAAATCAATTTGCAGCAGTCAAGTTCTTTTTATAATATAGGACAACATATACGAAAACCAGTGTTGGGAAAGTACACCTTGATTAGGAACTAGTTCAAAGTTCAGTTCAAGTTACTCAATATGAATTAGTTCAGTTCATCGTTCATTCTTCCAAATTATGAACTAGAAGTTCATGGATCCCAAAATGAACTATTTCGTTCTTTTTTCTGTTATTATTGTAAGCTTATTATTAACCTTTTCTGACGTTACCCTGACCGTAGTCAGGAAATCAGGAGAAAATGCTGTCCTCCTCCCGGGGTTAACTTCCCTCTGCAGGTTCTTAGAACACAAGGAGCGGTTTCAGTGAGCTTTGTTTTCAATGTTTATTTCCAAGAACGGGACAACACCTGCTCCGGTCGCCGGTCACACTCTGTACATTTAACTCTTTTTCTCCACTCCCAAAAACTCTCTGATATTTTTCAGACTTACAACATATAACATGTAAATAGTCAAATATATCAGTATATTTCCTGAGAGAACACTGAGAGGAAGTCATATATGGAATTTAATTTCATTAGTGGGTTCTCCTCCAGTGACAGTTCCACCCACTTCTATTGGGAGATTGATCTCCTGTATCCAGACCACAAGACTCTAACATCACGCCAGAACCTGACAACCTCGCTAATTCAATTCGTTATTGATTCTTGATAGAACATGCCAGTGAGATCCAGGGTCATTGGTCCTATTTTTAAGACATGGCAGCAGATGGGAAAAATTCAGTTCTTGTAAACTCACATGGCTGCTACTGAAACCTTAAAAATAGCAGTGACATTGTCCTCAGATTGGAAATAACGGTGGCTTTAAAACACTGTAAAAACATGATGAAGTACGATAGCTAAGCAAAAAGGTCATCACATCATCAGCTCATAAGTGCTTTTAAAACTGGTGTGTCATTAATGTTAAAAATCACAAGTGTCCTTCTTTGTATGTTGTGGTAAAAGCCAAACAGCTACATTTATGATAGATGATTTGTTGTGTAATTGTCTTATTAAGACATTTTATCAGTTTATATTCATTGTATTCATCAAGTCCTTAATATCACTTCACATCATTACATTTTCCATTAAATTTCCAATCAAGATTTGATTATGCAAATATGTAAGAATGAGTTTGTTAATAATTTTACACCAATTTACCATTTAAGATGTAAACGATGGCAGAAAAACATAAAAAAAAGTTTAAATAAATTAATTTCAGATGGATTTCTCCTACTTGTACTCATTGGTAATCACTTTTGCGATGATTACAGATTGAGTCCCAGTTGCACTTAATGATTAAGAATAAATCACATTATCATCTCAATCATTTCATGAGAAGAGGTAAAAAAAATAATTTATTGCAGTTTAATGGGCGATAGTGTAGTAAGATTAAATAATAAAGAAAGTTTTAGTTGCAGATGTTTTTTTTCCTGTAGTTTTTAAGATATAGTCTTTAGTCAAAATGAAAAATTCTGAGAATTAATGAGAGAAAGGGAATGTTTGTCTCAGAGCAATAAGATCTACTTCAAAACACTTTCTGCATATGACAATTGTTGCGGCAATTTTTTCTCTGCTGCTGGTAAATAATGAAATAGAGACTTCTGCTAGCTGACAACATTTTATTTCTTTGTCAAGAAAGGTCAGTTCTACACACGAGTGGTGATAGTGACCCAGAGGTGTTCACAGACTCCACCTATTAAAGGGTGAAACTCATTTGCAAGTGATACCTCCAGGTTTCCTCAGAGGGGCTTTTGATAGTGATGAGCCCCAGTTCGGTTTCCAATTCAGGTCATTAAATTATGTATGATTTAGCACAT
Organism: Siphamia tubifer; assembly: GCA_020466265.1. Classification (NCBI taxonomy): domain Eukaryota; kingdom Metazoa; phylum Chordata; class Actinopteri; order Kurtiformes; family Apogonidae; genus Siphamia; species Siphamia tubifer. The sequence continues at coordinate 32,168,295 of CM035788.1, read as the reverse complement.
TTAATTTATGAGATAGAACATTTTGACAAGACAGACAGACAGACAGACAGACAGACAGACAGACAGACAGACAGACGACCAGTCTTGAGCTTTGAATGTTCAGTCAGACCCTCCAGGATTTCGCGATGTTGCGATTTGCAACTTCAGCGCAAAATCAGTCAATCCCCGTGAATTCTGCCCAATGTTGCAATTTTAACCAATCACTGCAACTTTCCCGCAAAATGTGAGCAAGCATTTGCGATGTCTTGAGCTGCTCCTTTTCCTGTTTACCTTAGAGTACAAAGCAGTTCACATTTGCAGACTAAAATGATGCCAACAGAGGCATTTCAAAGAGTACCGTTTGTGCTGCATTTTTGTCATCCAGGTAATATTTTATTTTCCATATCTGAAAGTTTGTCTTAATATTTCAATGTCTTTGTTCTAATTTTGTCAGAGAAACTGCCTCTACTACACAGTACTAATAATGTTTTTTTTGACTGGCTGAGACATTTATACTATGTTTTACAACTTCATGTAATATTGTGAGGACATATGAACTTTAACCTTTGAACCAACAGGTGCATTTGGAAAAAAAAAAAATATTTTGTTGCATTTTTGTAATCATCGTAATCGTTTATCTCGTTAAGGTATTTTTGAGGACCATATCACAATGACTTTAAATGAATTTTTCAGTAAGTAAATATTTGAAACTCGCAACTATTTGTCGCAACTTTCACTTCCTCCCGCAACAAAAACCTAAAAAGCACCACAACTTTCATTGCAATTTTTCGGAAAAGCTCATACAACATCAGACATTTTAGTCCGCAACCATCTCAAAAAAGGCCTGCGAAATCCTTTAGGGACTGTTCAGTCAAATAAACAGGTAACTTTTGAAGTATAGAAAGACAAACTGCTAACATCATCTGGTGGTTTAGTGGCACAGTGTTCATGTTACCAGGGAATTTTATGCTTAATATGAGATGATTAATTGTTTGATTTATTCATTCATTCATTCATTCATATATTAGTTCATTATTTATTTTTCTACGGCCCTCTAGAATGTTGCGACAGCTCCCATTCCCTTTGAATTGACGTTCCCAGCGTTCTGCGGGCAGATTTTTTCCAATAACCGCCAGCTGCATCATTAACGCCTACTGCCAATGGCAACGAGTTTTGTCACTTCAGATTCACTCCGCAGGTACCTAGGCCACTTTAAAAGTAAATATTTGCTAAGTTGTAACGGCTATTTTATCCAGTCTGTTAGAGTAGTAGCAGTAATAACCCGTAGAATAAGCGCCCTCGGTGTTGGGGTGTTGTTCTGATAGTCACGCGTAGGCAATACAGTATCCCTTCCTAATTATATTTCTTTGGTGATCTGCCCTGTAAGCAAAAAGGAATTTGACCAATGCAAGTGTATAAGATATTTTAAAATACTGTACTTATTGTACTGTACATTAATACATCTAAAGGAATTTACTGTCATAAGTTTGCAGTGGTGTTGAAGTAATTGGCGTACACACACACTCATCCTTTCCACGGTGTTCCTTTACGCATATAAAAACACAGGCTGTGTGTAAGGGTGATCCATAGGGAAATGCAGACGTACAGGGGTTAAACACATCTTGGGGTCACACTTCTTGAGAAGGGAGAAATACTGTCACGCATTGGAGTGTGATTTTGTGTCTTTTTTTTTTTTTTTTTTTCAACCCTGGGGAGTGCACTGCAAATGCTAAACAAGGACACGAGCAAACGTCTGGACTGCAATGAAAGCTAGGACTGTCTTCTGTCTGGATGGACAAAAAGTCCAGGTTTGCTGCAGGTATCATTTTATAATTCATGGTTGTGTATGACTGGCTGCAAGCACAAACTTTTTCTGCAGCCGTGCAGAAGCATCTCTTTGCCTCACAGAGAGAAAGCACAGATGCACATTGTGTTTATTTATTTGAAGTTCTGGAAAGAAAAGAGGAAAAGAAATGAGTCAGAAAAAAAAAGAGTCACTGTGCATTGCAGGTCTCTGGGTGGCAGTATATATGCAGACCATGAAACAGCAGTTAGACATCAATCCACCATCCAGGCTTAGGCCTATAAATAAATATTGACTCCACACACAGATAGGCAATCACTGTTTGTCCTGCTGTTTATTAGCCATTACCGTTCACACAAAACACTGTCTCTGACTGTAATTTTCTTCTGAGGTAAATCATTCCAAATCTGCAATGTACAGGGAAAGTCTTAAAGATGTTTAACTCATAATGACCCAAGCATCAACCGTCAAACAAAGTCATCTACTGATCTAAACTGTTTAATCTCCATTGATCCACTAATCCTATCAATACATTTGAATCATTAGTGTAAAATACAGTATATTTGGACCCATTTGGACATTCAGAGGCTCCATAGTGAATGTGGAAACACTGTCATCTTCTACAACATTGATTCACCAGTAAACCCCATGGAGTTTAATTAGTGAAATAGAAGGACACACTTGTTTTTATGTACAATTATTGATAGATTTGATGGAAAACATCACTTTTTCTTCACTTCTTCAGTCTCAGTTTAGAATACACTGCCTAGCCAATATGTGAGTACAACAGCTTAGGTTTGGATTCCAGGAGACATTCACTGTGATATTTTCCTTCCCACACAAGAGTTATGTAATGTCACAATAATATATATAAATATTTTTCCATCCATAGTTGCATTAATTTTTGGTTAATGATAATGAAGAATTACTGTACTGTACTCACTGTTTCTTATCTACTTATCTTATTATTTGACTGCTTGTTTTTATTTAATATTTTTTGTATCAATTGAATATATTCTGTAAAAGCCTGTGAGGGGACCTTGTTGTGATATTGGACTCTACATAAAACAATTAACTCCCCTGAATTTGTATTTCATTAACCACTACTGCTGCTATTGCAAATAGACTTACACAAGGGGCGATTTGTCAAAAAAACAGAGGGGGGGGGGGTTCTCCCTATAAAAAAAACATGGTATTGGATGTTATGGGTCCGTGTATGTGGTGCTCATTCGATTTCTGTTTTCAAATCAGGAAGTGGAAAACAATGGGGAACAATGAATGAACCCATTTCTGATTTCAAAACGGGTCCTTTTCTGCAGTTCGGTTGCTCATGAATGGGAACTGGGGAAAATATTGCGACCTGCCTGTCCCCAGGCCCAAAGCCGGTGCTCACAACTGGGTCAGACAGGAAGGGGTCAGGTGACAAAGGTGGCCGGTGGCTCCAGCGGCGAACTTCACAGCGCTGCTTCCCGGGCCCGTCCCTACACTGTCGACCGGGTGGACTGCCCAGTTGTGTTGTGTGCATGTGCAGTGAAACGCGGTAGGATATCTGTACAGATAGGAAGGATTTCCACAACACCACCCCTGCAAACAGCAGGTGGCAAAATCAGTGTTTAAAAACTGCCCCTGCTTTTATTTTCCCCAATTCCCATTCATGAGCAAATGAACAGAAGAGGTCCCGTTTTGAAATCGGAAATGGGTTCGTTCCTTGTTTCCCATTCTCCAACTCTGAGACGGGAGGTGGCCCATTATCCGTTTTCCACTTCCTGATTTGAAAACAGAAATTGAATGGGCACCACGTACATGCCCCCCACCCCCGCAACAAGGGTTTTTTTGAATGCTAAACAGTTTATCATCTCCAACATCATGTGCTCGTCCTCATCCTTTGGCAGCTTGAGGAACACAGCGCAGTGCACCAATCACACCATTATATAAACTGCGATTTACATTGTCTACCAGTGAGGTAAAGAAGCTCCCAGAATGCACCTGTCCTCTGCTGATGTCTATCGCTGGCCTGGCAGATATTTACCCCTATGAATGTGTGGATGTGAAGTTCCTCTTTCAGGCATTTTTGTTTTTTACACCATCAGAAAGTCTCATAGACCAGAGGACCATAACAGGTGATGTCCAAAACCAGAGGGGGAATGACCCCCCCCCCCCCACACACACACACACACACACCCCACCCCCCCGGCACTTACACTTACTCTCCACTCCATATTCTATAATAGTTTATTCTTTTTGCCATGTTTTTATTCTTAATATATATTTTACTTCTTTTCAGAAAGGTCTGCATGGCTTTTTTTTTTATTATTGAATAGGTTAGAGAGGAACAATATCTCAGTTCTTTGTATGGCCTTTGCATCTAGTGACAAAATGAAAGCTTTTAAATTCTTTAAATATATTTTTCTATGACAGAAAGAGTCAGATGTAAACCGTGTCGGGTATACTATTTTAACATTCTATTACAACATGATTATATTGGCACCTCTGGAAGGTAAAGAGTATAAATATTCTACTAGAAAAATATATTGCGTTGGACAACGTGAGCAGAACAAAAGGTTAAAATATTGCTATGTATCAGCAGGTAAGCAGCATTTGAATAACCCCAGGCTTACACTGAGAAATGAAGGGCATACAGGATGAAATGTCTCAAGTAACTCACAGACGGGGAGGGAAAAAAAAAAAAAAAAAAAAACCCATTCAGATAAATGCCACAAGCACAATTTGGCAGTTGAATGAAAAGATGCTCATTGCCTCTTCTGTACATAACACACTCTCCACAGGGTTCTTTAAAGAGCAATACATTTAACCCCTGAAATCCAAACACACTGGGTTCTTTGACTCTTTTGACGCATATACTGTATACAGCCATGAAAAAAATAAATACATAAGAGGCCACTGCAATTTTCTGTGACATCATTATGTGTCATTCCATTACTGTGTCCGTTAAACTACAACACAATCACACCTTATTCTACGAACAAACACCTGATCCATGTTGGACAAGTAGAAAACTGAAGTCGTCACTATGTTTTTACAACACTGCTCTACAAAATATAAAGGCTTTTTTTTTTTTTTTTTTTTTTTTGCAACATTCAAATCATTCTTTGTCATGTAATAAAATATCTCAAATAAATGTAAATAAATGTCTGTCGTTTTTGGTGAGTGTTTGTACTAGTAAAACAAAGACCATTACTGTGTTCTTACCAATGTCCATTTAGGATCCTGCACCAATAGTTTACAGTTAATCACTGTATTAGACTTAAATAGATTATGTAATTACCATATTTTTTCGCACTATAAAGTGCACTGGATTATAAAGCGCACTGTCAATGGATGTTTTTTATCAAGGTTTTTCACATATAAGGTGCATTAAGTGAAGTGAAAAATAAGAGAGAAAAAGGTAAAATCATGAGATTAATCATCAAAATTATGAGATAAAAAGCCAAAATTGAGATAAAAAGACAAAATTATGAGATAAAAATTCCAAATTATGAGATAAAAAACCAAAACTGTGAGATAAAAGCCAAATCTATGAGACAAAAAGCCAAAATTATGACATAAAAAATCGAAATTATGAGATAAAAAGTTGATAGATAGATAAAGTCTAAATTCCCAGTCACTAAGCACTACCAGAATTAATCCATATATAAGGCGCACTGTGTTTTTTGTAGAACTAGTTAATATGCAGTAACAATAACTGCCTCATGTCCAATAATCTACCTACAACTACTGGGGCTGAACAACAAGAGAACTTTAAGGTCATTTTTCTCAGTTTGGTGTCTGTGCAGTTACTGCCTTTTTACTTTGTAGGACAGTGTCGGTAAAAACAGTCCTATTAATGCTGTCAAGAGATTAAAAAAATTAGAGATTAGTTACTGATCTATGATTAATTTATCTAATTAATCTGTTTTTCAATGTCGCCTAAAAATTGCTGAGAAAAGTCCATAAATTGAGGTATTTTCAATTCAATTCATTACAATTTACGTTACATTTAGACAAATCAAAAGATTGATATGTAACAAAACATGCGTTATAAAGACACTTAAACAGATGCAGTTATATCCATTTACATTCTGCTGTATTTCAGAGTAGTCCCAAGTGCTGCCTGTAACCTTTAGTTTCCATCACCAAAGGGAAATATTGATCTGTTCTTTTGTCTATCTACAAATAATTAGAAAAAAAAAAAGAAATAATCATCAGGTCCATAAAAAGTGCTGTAAGTTAACACATCCAAAAACAATAGGAAGACCATTCTGATCAATACAAGTATTGAACACTGAACGTGTTGCTTTTTCTGCTTCTGATAATATCAAATAAATAAAACAGACCCATCAATCACAGTGCTTTAAGTTAACACATTAAAAAGGTAACTCGCATACAGAAACTGTAAAATTAGAGATTAAAAATTTGATTTATGCGATTAAAAAAACATAACACACTAAATATGACTAATTCATTCATCTTAGGTTTTGTGTAAAGTTGATGACAAATAAACAGACAGACAGATGGACAAACAAAAAAAAGATGAAACAGAAACAATACCATTTGTGCTAATAAAAAAAAAAGTTAATTTCACTCAAACACATACCTATAAATGGTTATATCAGAGGAAGTGATCATTTTGCAGTGGTCTTTTATTTTTTTTTCCAGAGCTGTATCTATAATGTACACACAGTGGTATCTACAGTGGTACGAAAGACCCTGCTAATGAATGATCCAAATAATGAAAAACCTTTTCCTCAATTTTTCGTCTCTGAATATGAAAGAAAATTATATTTACAAAACTAAAACTAAACCCCAGAGACTTAAATACTATGCACATTACTGTACATACTGTACATAATGTACGTAAATACATCATGTACGTACTGCACAAAGCATCCCATTGGCTATGAGGGAGCTAACCATCATGCTTTTCGTTACCCTTTGACCCTCTTTCATTGATCATTGTGTCAGCCCAGCATCAGAAGCTACATGTAAAGGACAGACACCGCTGTCCCCTGAAACCCCACCCCAGTACGTACTCATTATTCATCACGAGCCCAAAGAACGTGATTCCTGGTGCGAATGAAAAGAAGAAGCAGGCTGCGTTATCAACAGAAGGAAAAGGAGGCAGCCATCACTCCACCAGCACCAACAAAAGACATGCTCTGAATTCATGGAAAAAAAAAAACACCCCGAAAACATGTCCACAAGCCATGGACACCCCGACGACGCACCCCAGGAAGATCACAAAAAGTTGTCAAAGGCCTATACACCCACCAAACGTCCATCAACAAACACAGCTGAAGGTGAAAGTGACAATTAAAACAACACAATGGTATGAAAATGACCTGCATGTCTGGTTCATTTTAATGGTTTAATGTTTAATGTTCAGTCAGTGGAGACACATTTACCCACTGAGAACAATGAATTACATCTAAAATTTAGATTTTCTTTGACTGTTTAACATATATTTTATACAAAACGGGTACATTTTTATAATCTATCAATTTTTTTTTTATTTTTTTATTTTTTTACAATTTTTAAAAAGATGTAGTTATGTAGTATTTCTGGAACCATCTATATTTTCTTTTGGTAAAAGACAGATATGAAGACCATACCTATCTAATATAAGGCAAAAATAAATGTTATATTAGACTTCTTTTCCTGGCAGTTTTCACACCTTTTAACTTGACCACCTGCCAAAGGGACAGCAGCTGTCCTTATTGTCAAAGACCAACCAGGAGTCACAACCAATAGACGGGTTTGTGTTGATAACCATGTCTCTACTGAAGAGAGAAATATCCTGAGTGCTCTACCCACTAGCCTCCCATCCATCCACCGCCAACTCTTAATCCTATCTGTAAGCTGAGCTCAGTGGGGTGTCCTGACTCCTTTTGCCACCCATACTCTTAACCCCTGCCTCAAAGTGTACGCTGATTTAGAGCATGAATCATCAGTGTAGGATTATATAGACTGAGTCATGTCAGCCAGAGGTCGCCTGCTGTTCTTTTCTAAGGGCCTGTTGGTGGAAATATTCTGCACATGGACAATACAGCAGGATAGGCTGTTGTAAGGGCAGTCCAATTTAGGTGTGTGTGTGTGTGTGTGTGTGTTAGCTGTCTTGTAAGTCTTTGTTACACTGTCACTACCAAAAAACACTGAAAATAGTTTCCATGAGTAAAGTGTGCTGCTTTTACAGTTTAAAAAAACCTGTGAAATCTGTCAACATGTTGGGTTCAAAGTGACTTTAAGCAACTACAAAGAAAAAAAAAGGCTTCTATTGTGTACTGTATTTACAATGCAAGAATTATCTTTTATTATTTCTTTTTACATACTTGAAACTGTGGGTAATTTATTGTTGATTTCCATACTAGGGTTTGTCCGTCTGAAGCCTTAGACGTCTACATTTTTATTTTATTTTTTTTGGTGCATGTAATTAACCCAATTCAGCTCCCAAATGACATTTTCCTCTCCATTTAGCCTTGTCTAAGTGATTTATCATCATTTATTATAACATTGTCCTCTGAATTAAATTTTTTTTTTCTGTATTCAATTGATTGATCTTATTGATTTTCATAAAAGCAGAGTAAAGCAGTTATTAGTATTTTTTCATGATTAAAAAAAAAATCTCCTATTTGTTCTTTTTAAGAAAAATACTGAAAATGTAAAATATTAAAAAAATATATATTAAAAACAAATACAAATATAAAAAAAATTTTTTATATAAAAAAGTACATTATTTTAAAATAAAAAAACATAAAAAAAATCTCCCTCTTTTTTAAATAAAATTAATAAATAAATAAAACAAAACATAACAAATGTTTTTAATTAAAATTAAAAATATCAAATTTTTAAAATATATATTAAATTATTTTTTTAAATGTGTCTCTATTCCATCACACCTGGAAGCCATTACATCATTATCAGGCTCTGAAGAGCTGATCAATAATTGAACTAGGTGTGATAGAAGAGGGAAATAACTAAAACACGCAGGATACTGGGCCATGAATATAAACCCAGTGTGTCCAAATACTGTCACTGATCCAACACTGGTGGTTTTATGATGATGTTTCCATGTTCACTACAGAGACAAATGTAATTACCATAAAGAGATGAATAATTGTATTTTACACCAATTCTTACATGGATCGATAGGATTTAATGGATCAACAGGTATTAAACACATGAAAAAAATACTGTAGAATTAACAGCAATAATTCATACAATTGCAATGTAAAAAAACAAAAAACAATGAAGCTTTATTGATTATATATTGATTACTGGTTATAACATTGATTAAATTCAACACATCCATGTTTTTTTTTTTCTAACTTATTCAGATCTTCTACAATCATTTTCACTGTAAAAAAAAAAAAATTCCAGTTCTGGTCTGGTTTTGGTCAAAACTTTCCTGGGGGCAACAATGTAAAACATGTTTCTTCTGAAAACAGGATGTGTGTTTATTTGTATAAAAAAAAAACGTCAAAGAACAAAAACTCACACCTCGTAATTACTTGGAGCTACTTTCTTTCAATAGCGATCAATGCGAGTTGTCACTGCTGTGTGCCTTCACAAACTACTTCCATCAGTTGTTCAGCAGTATTTGCGGTGCACAGCTGTTTAACTATTTTAGTTAGCTCTGTTAAAAATGTTATTTTGATATAGATGAATGATCTTTTCGAATTTATTTGGGGTTTTTTTCTTTAGTAAATTCAGCTTTTCTTAATGTTGATTTCTTTCAGTATCTAAACATCACCATAAAAACTGCAATAATTACATACAAATACATTTTTTTGGGGGAGAAATTGATCGGTATGGGGCTGCATGAAACTATTACTCAAATTGTTAATTAATACTGCAGTGATTTTATTGATTACTTACTAATTCAAAACATATTGAAAAATGAAAAAAAAAAAAAAACATGGAATAGTTGCTTCATTTTAGAATAATTATTGCTGACATAAAATACTATCTGTGTTTTTTTTTGTTCCTAAATGTGGCTGTTCTGGTGTCTGGATGTCTAATAACTTTGGCTAGCTGTGTGAAAGTGATAAAAGGGAGACACTAGTGAGAGTTAGTAGATCCCACAGTCAGATAAACTGATGCCATAGCTGTTTGCAAAGTTAGTTGATATGTACCCAGCTGATATAGGATCCTACGCAGGGTGTGTTCTGACGCTGGCTATCTGCCCAGTACCTCAACCTCCTCCCTTTCTCATCTTTCTCAGCCATCTTTCCAGCTTGTTTATCTGTTTGTCTTTGTGCAAGAGCAGGGGGGGGGGGGGGGGGGGGGGGGGGACATTACACAAACAAGACGATCTGATCTGAAGAGCTTCCGTCGCGTTTGCTTTCATCCCGGCTCAACATCACCTGCAGTCTTTTCAGATGGAGATATGGTAACATAATTTCATTAACTCCCACTATTACGTTTCTGCAGTTGAGATTGTGGAAGAAATAAGGAGGGATGGAGAACCTCCTCCCTCCCCTCCCCTCCCTCTACCCTGTCTCCCATCACATACTGCAGCTCCTCCCTCCACCTTGCCCTCCCTTTCAGCGTGTCTCTGTTTCTCTCCGTCACCATTCCTCCTTCGTTGTCTCTCAGTCTTTCAGCCTGGCTGAGACTAGGAGATGATACACCCTCCCTTCTGTGTGTGTGTGTGTGTGTGTGTGTGTATGTGTGTGTGTGTGTCTGTATAGGTGTGTGGTTTTTGCCGTATGAGCTGCATGTGCCAGTGTGTGTACACATGTGACACGCAGCTCTGGAAGAACCCATGAAGTATTCTGGACCTGGATATCACATCCTTCTCCTTATGCATATTTAGCACATTTTTTATTTATTTTTTTTAACAATACACCAAAATCTTCCTATTAAAGAATTTCATTTCCCCTCCTCTCGGGTCAGCATCTGGATGGAATCTTCAATCCTTTCCTCAGTATCTTGGATTTAATGAGCAGCCACCGTGGAAGGAAGCAAGCAATTTCCTTGAGTCTCTTCGTTACAGCTCTGGTAAGCATATCTCTCTCTCTCTCTCTCTTTCTCTCTCTCTCTCTCTCTCACCCACACTCTCTCTCTCTCTCTCTTTCTCACTCTCTGTATATCCGTCTTCTTTTCTGCCACTTCCTACTAGATTTACCTCTCATAACATATTGACAGGTCCAAGCCGATACATTATAGGACAGGGGGGAGTAGTTAAATGAAGCAGAGCGAGCTATTTTAGGACATGGAGAGAGGGAGAAAAGAATGAGGATGGGCTGACTGGGGGGGAGTGTGAGTGACTGTAGGGAAGAGGTAGGGAACAAAAATGTGTGCCGACACCAGCAGTGTTGCTCATGCTGTCAGAGTCTGGAGGGAAAAATGCTCCACTTGGTAGTTGCTATTGATCTGCTGTTATTTTCAGCTCCTATCCCTTAGAGACAACTTTGCATGGTCTACCTGACAGTGATAGCATTGGATGTGGCTATCAGGGGATATAACAGTACTTTTGTTGGAATAAGGAGTCAAATTCTGGAAGTTCAGAGCTATTATTGACGATGGCTTAATGTAAAATACATGAGTGTGTTTACATAAGGGGAGGGGACTTGTCGAATGTGTCAGTGTGTGCATGCTGTATATGTAATTATGTAGGTGGGATCCAGTCAGGTATGTGTGCTTTTGAATGGTTGTCTGCACATATGTACTGTAGACATGTCAAATTATGCACCATCATGTCATTGTGCTCTAATTGCTTACTTTGGGTTTTCTGGCTGGTTTTGTTTCAGTAGACATCAGACATGTCTCATATAAAAATATTGATTTCAAATAATTTATTATATTATGATCACAAATTGATGCTCTATTTAGACCGACCCCCCCCCCCCCACTCTGTTAGTCTGAAGGTTTATCTTTAGGCAAAGTTGACATTGCTATTTTGGTCCCCTCCACATGCTAGGTGAGCGTCTTTCCTTTTATCTTTATCTTTATCTTTTTTTTTTTTTTTTTTTACTGCTGTGTTGTTATTAATTCCTTGTTCATTTCTTTCTCTTGTCTCTATGAACCCTTCAGGGATAAGAGTAAAAGGGTGATTGTTAGAAAAGAGTGTGTGAGATGCTGGAATATTGAAGAAAGACAGAGAGAGAGAGAGAGAGAGAGAGAGAGGAGAGAGAGAGAGACAGATAATAGGAGGTACATTACAAGGGTGGGGGGTGACATAGGAATGAAAGACAAGAGACAATGAGACGAAGAGGGACTGGGAAAAAGTGAGTGTTTGCTAACAATTGTCAAAAAGAGCTTTCAGGCAAACCTCATCTGAGAGCTAAGGTTTTGGAAGGGGGTCAGTTTACACACAAAATTAAGCTCTGAAAGGAAGAAAAAAAAAAAAAATCATGTGATAGATCAGCCAAGGCCTACAATCTCACACACGCCTGCCCGCATTTCCTGTGTAAGACATCAATATTTATCACATTTCCCATTTCAGAAAAGAAAGTGAGATAACACCGGACGCTGGAAAAATAATAAGAGATAAATCAAATTACCCTAACGTGTGGGCAGACGTCCTCCTACAGTTTCATTTATAATTCTTCTCCAACACTTAGGTATGGTTGACTAATGCTGCGTATTCAAATACAGATGCAATTGCAATTGGTTGTGTTTTGCTTGTTGCTATGCAGAGCTGTTATCGTATGGCGAAAGCAAAAAGCATGTGTTTATGGAGAGACACAAGTGAATGCTTGATAAGAAAATTTAATTGCAGAAATTAAGTGGATTTCATGATTGTGTTTTAATTATTGTATTATCGCTAATTATAACGCATGTTTTCATTTACCTCAGCAAGAGCTCTTAAAATATAGTGACTTTTATTTACTGTGTAGCTCTGGATTATTCTTTTCTTTTTCTTTTGTGGTAGACAATGACAATAAAGATATTTAATTCTATTCTATTCTGAGCTGTCAAAGTTGATACATTAACAGGGATTATTCCATCATCATGAGTCATCTGATTAAACATTTTAATGCAATTAACCAACCTGCAGCATTGGATGACTCTGAACATGTCTACCAACACATTTCAGGCAGTTTGTCCCAGTATATTGTTGTTAGAACATATACAAATGTGAAGTTTAATGTCTTTCATAACACAACAGTTGAGTAGGGTGGCCATTTTGTCAACACCAAAAAGGAGAACACTTTGTCCTTTCACTGAAAATTGAATAATCACAGATATTTAAGAACTGAGTCCAGTTCCCAAAACCGTTTTGTCCATGACAGCAATGGTATCAAGAAAAAAAGTGATTCTGCAATACTGTTGACTTCAAGATGACATGTGGAGAAGAAATACATGTTACAGAGAAGGCCAATATTAGATTCAGTGTCTGTATTTGTATTTTTTTTTCAAAGCCAACACCTGGCTGAACATGTTTAAAATGCAAAGTGAACATCAAATTTAACTTAACATTACATTATTTAACATAGGAAAATATATTGCTTTAAACCAAACCTATTAATTCAGTGATCTCATTTAAAAATTGAACATTTAAAACTGTTATTTGTCAATAGAGTTACCAACATGATAGATGGTATAAACTGTATCATGTCATTGAAGCACATAAGGCTTATGAACTCAACAAATAGTCCATAACTTCTGCCCATTTCGTGCTGCACCCCCCATTTGCCAAAAAAGCAGAAGACTCTAACAAGTGTCTTTTTCTTCCATTTTATTTTGGTTGAACTTCCGTTTTGTTGTGGAGTGAATTTGCAGTTGTTTTGGTATTTGCAGCATTTTTCCTTTGGCATTTGTTTTAGGGGTTTGTACGTTTTTTTGCTTCTGTATTGTATCTGTTATTGCAACATTTTTGTCTTGCAGCTTCCTTGTGTTTCATTTGTTGAATGTTTGTGTTTTTGGTTGTGTATCTTTCTTGTGTTTGCAGCGTTTTGTCGATGAGGTGAATTTGCCGCTGTACTATAGATATCTAGACTAACATTACATTCATAACATTCAAGTTAACATTATGTTTAGCATCACGAGTTATAACATATACATTTCCAAGGTTCTCACCAGCAATTTTATACGGCATAACATTAACCAGGACGGCCTGACACGGTCAGTCCAGATGTCAGCCAATGAGCGTCACACAGATGCTCCAAATGCTGGTAATTTAAGTCACTACTATTCACCGTACATGGTATCTACTGAAACAACCGAGACATGCTAATTGTAACCCTGAGATTGGAAGCGACTCTTAATTTTAGTAGACAGGAACGGGTCTAATCGATAGGAAAGGACGGCTGAGGTGAGGAGACGTAAATGAACCTAGATAAGCACCTAGTGGATAAAAACAAACGCACATGGTGTTATCTGTCAAAATAACTCTATTTCACAGCGTCAACTGCCCCAATAAAGAAGTTTTCTCACATAAATATGTAAATATTACGCAAACAAAAGTGCTCAAAACACAATCCCACAACCTGAAAGGCAGGTGTAGCGGCCCTAATCACAGCATAATATTTTAAACTGGCAGTGTAACATCATGTTACACCCTAATTTCTTTCAAATAAATTAATAGTGATGCTAGGCCTGGTGGTCCACCGAGTCTATAATGCACTGGGGGAACCACCGGCTTTTATGTAGACAATTAAATTCCAGTATGAAGTTGCTTTTTGTAGTGAAGTCTTAATAACGGTTTTTACAGTTATATTCAGTCATGTCAGTGTTATTTGGCATTTGATCAGTTAATGAACTAATTATTACTTTCAATCTAACACAGGTACACACACATATCTACACCCACTCACACCATGTGTCTACCGGGGCTCATTTTCACCCCACTCGGCTGCAGTAAAAGCTTGTCATGCAGTGGGTGACTTGCATCCAGGAGTGACTCACACAAGCTCATGAATACACTCCTCCACCCACAGTCAGGAAACACTGATACTGCCCATCACCAAATGAGAACTTAACAACTCTTTTTTTTTTTTTTTTTTTTTTTACAACTTCCAAGCCAATTATTCTCACGGCTGTTATAGCGAATAATGGTTATTACCGATGCAGTTTCATGATTTACCATGATGCATGAAATGAAGTTGGCAAATTTGTTACAGCAATTCACAGCTAATGGTGTCCAGAGTGGTGGGCTAGTATTGGAAAGCCATGTGGAAAAACACTTCTCACCACAGTGTATTCTTGATATATATATATATATATATATATATATATATATATATATATATATATATATATATATATATATATATATATATATATATATAAAAAAAACTTTAGCAAATCACACACAAAAATAAATAATATAAATATAGATTTACAAATGCTACATTTTGTTTGTATTTAAACACATGTTGTCCAGCTGAGTGAACATTTTTGTAACTCCATAAAAAAATAGGTTCATTAAAAAGATTTCACATCACATTGCTTTTTTTATGCCTAAAGAGGAATTAAAAACACTTAGGGAAAAAAAATTCTTACTTTATTGATAACAAATGTCATCAAACATTAATAACATTTTAGAGGTATGTCAGTATAAAGTATGAACCGCAGCTATAGTACAGATTATTCAGTAATGTTCTGTGATATACAGCTGCAGGTATTAGAGCTTTTCATTCATTCTGCTTTTTAGACACAAATATTATTGTAAGTGTATGGGAGCCTGGGGTTTTTGGACTCACCCCCATGACCATCAGTAGTATTAAAACTGTAAGACTCTTCCACATTGGCTTTATTTTGGAGATGAAGTCCTTGACCCTCGGTTCTAACTAAAAGTATGGTTTAGTACAGTTTATTCAGCAGTTGCTCTTAAAGGATGACAGAGAAGTATTAGTTTTCTTCTCAGCCTTTTTCCCCATGTCTATTTGAGTGAATCTAAATGGTATGAATTAGAAACTTGTATAAATAATTCAGGAAGAGCTTTTATCCTCTGTGTTTGGGTGCATTAGTAGGCCAACACAATAGAGCTTCTGATATGTTACAGTCTGAAGAAATCTTTCACCCTCCTCTGACCTTCTGTACATTTTGTTGTTCTACAAAATTACATCAAAAACACTCCTCTAGTGGCCTAGTTATCAGCTGAGCTGGAAAAACCCATTCAAATTGCAAATCAAGTGTTACTCAGACCTTTTTCCGTCCTCATTATGGAACAGAAATATGAGTTTGCCGTGACCTCTTCGTACCATTTCAATAAAACAGTGACTGTGCTTCTTAAGGATTGTTTACCCATCTATTAGACATGTATAACAGCTATGAATTACAAAATCTTACGCCATCTCCAAATGTTAGTGAGTGCTTTGTTAATTCATCTGTTCACAGTAATACAGTATGTCATTGGAATATGTCATTTAAATGAATAATAATGTTGAAAGTTGGACTGCATATCTGTTTGAAAATGTATTTATTAATTACATATCAATTTGTGTCTGACAATTCCACTACGTATAAACCACTATATTCAGATCTTACATACTGTATATGTTCCAGTCTTTGTCATTTACATATGAATATGAAACTGCTCAATACCCCCCCCCAAAAAAAAAAAAATCTATTTGTTACCTACTTTCCTATTTGCTCATTTGTTGTTGTTTTTTTTTGTTCTGTTTATTATTTTTTTTGTATATATGTATATGTTTAGTACTTCAATTATTTATTATTATTATTATTATTGTTATTATTATTATTATTATTGTCATCATTTTTGTACTATGCACTCTATTGCTATAAGATTAATTCAGGTTAATGGGGTAGGATTAATTAAGCTTATGCTTCATCTTACTCCTTTTCGGACATGTCATTGTGTATTATTATTATTATTATTATTATTATTATTATTATTATTGTTCTTGTATTGATTATTGTTGCATTCTGCATATGTTTGAAATAAAACATTCAAATCAAATCAAATTAAAATAAGGAAACAGGGTGACACGGTGGTCAAGAAGGACCCTGGTTCGATTCCCACACCAGACAAAGACAATAATAATAATAACAATAATAATAATAATAATAATAACTACTGGATTAATTTCTATGACATTTTCAGGAAAGGTGTGAGATGGTTCAAAATAGATCCCATTAAATTCTGGTAAATCTAGGTCAATGGTAAAGCTGTACAATATATCACTTTAGCATCAACATCGCAATGCATGTGCGTGTAATAGTCATATTGCAGGTCCTGTAATTTAGGAGGCAAATTAACTCAATGTGTTCTCATCTAATTCCAATCACTCTTAATCAGTTCAGAGTGATTCGCTGGTAGCAACATTGGAAAATGAGCAACAAACAAGAAAAAAAAAATCACCGTAAGCAAAGACTTGGTGCCAAAAATAAAAGCATCAGTTATCCGGAATTATTTCAGATACAAGAAGGATGATAATAGAACGTGTTCTGTGGCGACAATTGTTACCACAATGAGAGGAAACAACTCATTTATTTGACTATTTACATCGACACCACACAGCTGTTTCATCCTTATGAGTATTTTTCATATTGCAATATATCACAGAGTTAAAAACAATTGCAATGTTAGTTTTTTTTTTTTTCTTGTCCAATATAATGCAGCCCTAGTCAAAGATGAAGGTTGTTTCATTTCTCATCACCAGCTCAGCATCCACACTCCTCAAACTGGAAATAGGCTGAATAAATATGCAACAAAAAAACAAAAACCCGCCATCAAATCACAATGTTGATTTGCACAGGGCTGATTTTTATCTCCGTTGAATGTAACAGGTACTTTATAATGGAGTTATTCTCTTTAAAAATGACAAACACAGCCAATTAGCACATGATTAAAGTCACAGATGAGTTCCACCATTTGTACAAAATACCTGAATTTCACATGTAACACTAATCACATTTAAACGACGATTAAGTTACCATTAATTGAGTTAATTAAAAGTACCGTGTGAAAAGAAAACATGTTTTGTCATAGATAATTGTCACAAAAGTGTAATTTGTTTTTAACACAAACAACAGCTCAGCTCAATGTGTTCTAATAGAACACTTAGTTTTAGCCCAAACAACCACTGGCAACCAAAATCATTCACTTATATAAAACATTTAATACCTGTTAATCAAAGTTCTATCAGTACATGTAAATAATTGGTGTAAAGTACAGTTTATCTCTTTTTCATGGTCATCAGATATGACACATTTGAATATTTAGGTGCTCCGTAGTTACCAAGGAAACGCCATCATCCTCTAAAACTGTAAAACCATAAAAGTATGTATCGTTAGGATTAGCCAGTGTCTCCAGGATTTCACAGGCTTTTTTTTTTTACATTGTTGTGGCCTAAAATGTCTGATGTGGCATGAGCTATTCTGAAAAATTGCGATGAAAATGAGCTTTTTAGTACATTTTGGTTGCGGGAGGAAGTGAAAGTTGCGATAAATAGTTGCGATTTTCCCTTATTGTACTCCAAATTAAGTAATATTTCAAATATTTAAGTTACTAGAAAATGTATTAATTCAAAGTCATTGTGATACGGTCCCCAAAACTACAAATAAATGATTTTGAGGATTGAAAAAATGCAACAATTTTTTATTTTTTTTTACTCAAATGCACCTGTTGGTTCAAAGGTTAAAGTTCATAAGACCTCACAACACTACATGAAGTTGTAAAATACACACTGTAAACCCGAATGTTAAGAATAATTAAATATATTAAGTTGTGAATACTCAAAGTTTCAGAAATAGTACTACTACTATAACTCAAATGTATTAAGTTGCTATAACAGGTTCTTCTTTTTAAGGAATTCCAATTATTATTTTTCTATTAAGGTGAACATAACTTAAAAACATATGAGGTACAACTTAGTGCATTTAAGTCATTAAATGCTGGTATCCAATCTGTGAATACAAATCTATTGACAACTATCTTACACCATATTAATGGATCAACATATATTAAACAGTTTATATCAGTAAATGGTTCAGGTTGACAGTGGATGTTTGGGTCTTTATGGGTTAATATGGTCCTAAACTGATGA
The DNA here is from genome assembly GCA_020466265.1 of Siphamia tubifer. Classification (NCBI taxonomy): domain Eukaryota; kingdom Metazoa; phylum Chordata; class Actinopteri; order Kurtiformes; family Apogonidae; genus Siphamia; species Siphamia tubifer. Next base: position 32,149,557 of record CM035788.1, on the reverse strand, counting down.
TGTGATTACATTTCTAATCCACAACACGGTGCTGAAATTGTACTAATGTCGCAATATAAGCAGTTAATACACACATATTCATATTCAATGTTACTGATAGTCCTTTAATATAAATAACAGGCTTCATAATGACTGATGGATCTGTTGGTGAACAGTAACGGTCACTGACGCACAGAAATGGAATGTGCTAAAGTAATACCCCGTTCCCTTTTGGCACATGTGGTAATTAGAGGTGACTAAAACAGCATCTACAGACATACCTCGTACTCATTTACATATGTAATGTAATATAAATGTGACTGCTGAAATGTTTGGCGTCGCCTGGCCTCAATTTGCACTTATCAACAGGGTTAGAAAAAGTGTCAGAGTTAATTTTTCAGACCCGTTTTTGAACCATTCATGATGCACATTTGAGGAATGCAGATTTTTCACACCTGTTAGGGAATAGAGTATGTCACTTCAACCTGTATCAATATACAATTCGGGATGCTTTCACAGTCTCCACAGGGTATGTTTTTGGGCCAAAACGTGGGCCTTCATCTAAAAATGCATCCGGAACCATCTCAACACAGGATATTCATATGCAGGTGTAGTGGATGAAAGTCAAAGTCTGTAATGTGAATTTCCATGTGGTTATTTAACTATGAAGACCCACCACCACTTTTTTCTGTATCTAAGCTTTTGTAAGTGATGTATTACCATGTATTTTGCATTTTTATCAGTATAAATCAGGTACTTTTCTATATTTAATTCACTGATCATGTTGTTCATAAAAGCGCAGGTTAAAGTTGAGGGTTATTATTTAAAAAACAGAGAAAACTAAGGAAAAGGGAAATTTTTAAAGTTGTCATTCCATGGTTATTTCATTAATATTACTGTGTTCTCCATTGTTACTGAATACATTGTGTGTTTGGTTCTATTTTAAAAAATGTCCAGATTGTTTTGTTTCCAGCTGTTTTTTCACAGTAGAAAAATGACACTCAGAATGCGTGAAGGAACACTCCCCCCTCCCCTCTCGCTCTCTGTATGTGTTTACCTTTACCAGAGTAGCATCCAGCTAGGTTTTGTGTCCTTGCTTGTTCTGCAAACGTGCAGGAAAAAAAACAGGCTTTATTTCCACAGAGAGCACATGAACCAGCTTGATTCGCCATTTATTTCAAGTTTGTGCAGCAGCTACTGTGGCACCATCTACTTTTGTAGATGCTAATGCTAATGCTACTTCAGATTTGCTACAATGGGAGACGGGTTTAACCTAACGTGGTGACGCTTGTTGTTTTCTGTGAATGCCGTATGCAGCCAGTGGAGGTGACAAACAACTTTCAAAGGCAACATATGTTGGTAAGTCGGGGTGACCCATCAGATTCCAAAAGGAGCGTGGAAAAGTGGTTTTCAGTGGAATAACACCTTTAATAAAATGTATCATTAACTGAACATAAACCCAGCATTTCCATCAGCTGTCATTGATCCAACTCAATGGATTTTACAGATTTTCCGATGAGAAACTGCATTTTTCACCAGTTATTTACATGTATTGATTGGATTAGTGGATCAACTGGTATTAAACAGCTCATTAGATGATTTTGGTTGGTGATGGTTGTCTGAGTCTTTATAAGTTAACCCTGAGACTTTATCAGTTCCACACAAAAAAAATAAAATAAGCTCCAAAATGAATAAAAACTAACAAAAAATGCATAAACCAACAAAAATAATAAGTAACATGAACAACATAAGACAAACGGAACAAAATTGAAGAAAAATCCTAAAGTAAAAAAAACTAAACCAAAGTAAGCAACAAAATGAACCAAAGAAACCCAATAAATATTTGCAAAATAACAAATAGTATGAAACAATTTGCAGAACAGTTCAGTAAACAACAAAAAAGAACTTGAATAGTTCCAATAATAATAGTTTCATTTTAAATGGGGGAAAAAAAGAGTGTAAAATGAATAAAAATTTAAAAAAAACAAAACATTGATCTATTTTTCCTAAAATGTAACAACATCTATTCTAGGTCACTGGCAATTTATAAACTCAAATCTCTTTTAATTCATTTAACAGTTTTGCTGCAAGAGTCTGAAAAAACAAACAAACAGAGCTAAAAACAATACTCTGCAAATGCCAAATAATGCCATATGTTTGTGTAGTTTTCACCTAGACCTCAGTGTGTGTTATTTTGCAACATTATCTCCCGAAAATTATGCCATCCATCTAAATTGCAACAGCAATTACATTGTGTTAAAAATGTAATGGCATCTGCATAATAATTACACGTTGCTAATTAACATAATTTCCTTACGGCAACAATATTAATCTTGAATATTCACATAAAATACATTTCTCCATCCAAAGGCAAAAAAAAAACAAAACTGGAGTGCATTCTTCTGTAACAAATGATGTTTCCTCATATCAAAGTCAAGTAGTAAATTTGTGGTAAATTTAACCGTAGTTGTAATTAGAAGTATAATTTCTCGTTGTACTGGAACACATACTTCTCACAAATCTAAATTGTGAAACTCATAGTTTGCTTGGAAACATGTTCCGAAAGATATAATTATACGGTGAAAATAGTATTTATTTGTTTTAGACCACTTTCAGCCTCCGCGGAGCTAATCTATTACAGAGGCACAGCTGGGTGAGAGGTGCCTCTTCCATGAACGTCATTCCTGGATCATTTCCCAGTCCTGACAGTACTGAAGTCTCCACTATGATCAATGTCAGATGAGAGTGAAAACACAGGCTAGAAAAAGCTGCCAGTATTTCTAATTATCATGGACTGTGCACCCAGAACTCTATTTTTGGATGTAGGAGAAAGTAAAGGAGCATTAGATCCATCTGTGAAATGGAAAGTCAAAACGTTATATATGCAACATGTCAATCCCAGAAGAAGCCATGACATGCATCAAACGTCAGATTTGGCATCGGTTGTTTGCTATAATCAGTCCAATGAATCCCTAAAGAAGTGAGATGATTCATTTGACAGCTGATGAAATATTGCATTAGAGCACATCATATAAAACATGATGGATGTATGTTTTTATATTGGTGGTAAAGTGATCATGTGTATTAGCATGTTAGCTAGTGGCTAAACCTGTAGGATTAGATTGGACCCATAAAGACCCACTGCTACTTTTTTTTGGGCAATTCCCAAATGAGTTTTTCTACCTTTCAGAACTGATTTATCACTTTTTTTTTCTTTTTTAACTCTGCCAAGAAGGTTATGTTTTTACCACAGTTTGTTTTTATCTCTCTGTTTGTATGTCTGACATTTTCTGTGTAGGTTGGTAATGGGGAGATCTAGAAATGAGTAGATTTTGGTGGTGATCCAGGGGTGGGATCATACCTAAAACAATGTTAATGAAAACCTACTTTTTTAACTTAGCTTTTAATTACATTTTTACTGTTAACATTATTTCATTCTGCTGTTTTATGTATTTGCCTTTATTTTATTACTATTATTTACTCAATTTGATGAAATTTTCATCAAAATGAAAACATGACGAATTATATTTCATATTATTTTTAACATGTATTGTTAGAATTAGTGGCTCAACCGTTTAGATCAGTAGAGTTTGAGTTTTTTTTGTGGGTTAACAGGATAAATGCAGGCTTCTAATACTGTTTATGTTTGAACAATTTTGCTCATTTTTGTTGACTTTTATGCCAAATTTTACTACTTCGTCATTATTTTTCAAAGTTTTTGATAATTTTATCTTATGAATCATTGAAATAAAACTACCTTTATGCTAATTATTGACATGTATTGACAGAATTAGTGCCCCAACAGGTAGTAAACAGTTTAGATAAGTAGATAGTTTAGATTTTTTGTAGGTTAACAGGATAAATACATGCTTCTATGTGGTATAAAATTTGTAACTTTTGTTTTTTTAACAATTTTGCTCCATTTCATTCACTTTTACGCCACATATTTTGATCATTTTGGTCTCATTTTCCTTATTGACATGTATTGATTGGCTTAGTGGATCCACAGGTATTCAACAGTAGAGATCTGTAGATGGTTTGTGTTGCTGGTGGCTGTTTGGGTATTTATAGGTTAAAGAGGGAGACACTGAGGCAAACCATGTACATGAACAAGCAGAGGTCTTTGTCAAATTAGCAATAAAATAATAAAATGGGCTTTAAAACATAGACATAGCTGCTCCTGTTTTATTGAACATTACTGAGCTGTAAAAAATAGAATGACCCAATGACCCTTGCCGAAAACCATTTTCTGTCATTCCAAACAGAGATGAAGCTCCACTGTCATTTTTTTAGAGATAAAAAAAATACTTCCTTTGTATTACAAACTGAACAAATCGAATTCACAAGCCATGAAAGACAGCCTTTATTAATTCAACACATTAATATCTTTTACAGCTAAAAAGTCAGTTTGTGACTTGTTGTGACTTTAGCAGTGAATGGTGTTAGTAGCTACTGTTAAACAATGAGGAGAAGGAGTTTTGCTCGAGGTTGATAATAGAAAATGAGAATATGAGGAAAGAATAATACTGTCAGGCTAGTAGCTCAATTATAATGATAATGTGTGGAACCTGTATGTGCATGAAGGTTCAGTCAGGTTAAGTGATAAATACCATTATTTACCACCAGGTCTGTCTAATCATCGATATTGTAGTCGAACCTTAGCTCTTTGATGATAGTTTGAAGTCAAATGTTGCAGAAACAAAGAGTAGATGCTTAAAGCTGGAGCATGTCATTTATTGATATAAATCCCACTCATTTTCTATTATTATTTAGACTCTTTTTTTTTTGCAGTTACATGCAGTTTTTCCAGTTTAGCATGAAAAAATATGTTAACCCTTTAAACTTCCAAGAGTCCACATCCATTATAGGCCAGAAGTAATTGCTCAAAATGTTAAGCAAACCTGTCCCAAATGGTCACATAACCAGATATTCTCACACATCGGAAGATATAAACCACTTTCTGATCAAATATCCACAGCAGGTACAATCAGTCATTTGTTCAAACAGCTGATCTGAACCTTTATGTCTCATAATTATCCACAGAGGAACCATATTCCAACAAATGCAGTCATAGTCCAACAAAAACATCCAAAACAAACAAAAAAAAAAATTTGTCCAAATGTAGTCCATATGTCATCCAAAACACATCAAAACATTCATATCTACAAATGGCTATTGCATCATTTAACAGGACCTGCCACCAATGGCCTGGTCTTCATCTTAATATTTTCATTTTTAATATAAGCAAACACCAATTACATGTTACCAAAATGGTTCAAGAACATTAAATTTACTTTATTATCTACGGGCCTCTAGAACGTTGCTAAATTTTGAATGGACATTACCAGCGTTCCGCGGACTGATTTTTTCCGATAACCGCCCGCTGCACCATTAGCGCTCGCTGCCAATGGTAACAAGTTTTGTCACTTCAGATTCAATGTACCATATCACTCCACAGGTAGTTCGGTGACTTTGAAAGTAAATATTTGCTATGTTGTAATGGCTATTTTATCTAATCTGTTAGAGTAGTAGCAGTAATAAACTGTAATAGCCTGTAGAATAAACGGGATAATGTATCGGGGTTAAGGTTATCCCTTGTTTAAGAAATTTAGGTGGAATTGAGTGGAAGTTTAAAGGGTTAAACCAGAGTTACAGTGGCATTTGTTTGTCATATCCCAGGTCATAAATGATGCATTACAGTATAGATCCATACCTAAAACAATGTTTATGAAAACCTAACTTTTTAACTTAGCTTTTAATAAAATTTTTACTTTTAACATTATTTCATTCTGCTGTTGTATGTATTTATTTTATTTTATTTTATTACTATTATTTATTTATGCATTTTGTTATTTTAAATGTTTAAAATATTTTAACTTCAACTGTGGGGGGTCTGATGTAAAATACTTCATGCTATATATACTATGTATGAAAAGTGATGTATAAATAAAGTTTGATTGATTGATTAATTTATTCTTTCACATTTTCTCTCCTGTTGTTGTCCTAGAATGCCTACTTCTTGAAAGATTAAAAATATTAGAAAATCACTGTAATGTCTAATGACAACTGTGTTTGGTCAACATATGAATGAATTAACTACTCTTCTTTTTAAAACACTTCCACATAGGTGTATTTGGTCACCAAAAACATTTTGTCAGGCATGCATGTTTTTGTACTCGTTTGAAAACTCCTGTTAGTTTGATGCACCAGCTAACACCTATATTCCTATTAGTAGTACTGTACTAATCTTAGTATTCGACGATATCTTTTATCATCCAACTTCAGAGACTCATTAACAGAGATGAAATAACCAGTAAATGCAGCAGACTTTACATGAGCTTCCCTCAGCATGAGTCCGTAATGTAATAGCACATGTAACACTTTATTTTATAATAATATGTCACAGCAGAGTACTGTGTATAAGACTGGCATACAGTTTTATAACAGTGTGTCTAGACTAGTCTCTCATATACTTCTGTCTGGAGTTTATTTCCTTTGGAAGATGTTCTGGAGAAATTTGGTGATAGTTTATGCAGGCTGGAGTTGGTACAGGCTAAGGCCAAACAAAATAATATATGTGGTTCCCATCACATGGATAGGAAAAATTGGGTAGGTAGGTCATGTCATCCATATTTTATTTTATTTACAATTTTATATACCCGTCTTCTAAAAAGAAGCTCCAAAAATTAAGATTTAATATCAGTTATTCTTTCCAGCAGTTAGAAAATCAACACATTGCCTCAGATTTGCCATGTACATGTACATGTATATTTACAGAATGTTTTAAGAGAGCATAAATTAATTTTAGATGATTGAAATACAATAAAATCTGATTTGACATCAATATTTTGTCTTTTATTGATTTTTTTTCAACAAAAATACAGTTTAACTACAAATGTAAATTCTATCCACATCTAAATATTATTTCAATGAAATAAAGGCCCCAATATTGAAGGCTTTAGTGGACATATACAGCTATCTATTTACTGTTCAACTTATTTCCTCTTGCCATACTGCTGTTTTGTTACTGGCTTCTTGCCATTCCTCACAATCTTGACAGAGCGGGAGTACAGTTTTAAATTTATTTTTTAGCTCTGGAAGAGGATTTGCATTTGGTTCCCCACACCAGGCACACAAGTCTTTGTGACCAAGAGATGCTCCATAAAGATATGAAAAGATCTTCCCAATTAATAAAGAAACGGTGGTGTTTTTGAAACAAACCAAGTGTGAAGTGAGTGGGAAATTAACAGACGATGTACTCTGATTCATCAAGAGGTGAACAGCCAATCAAAACTCGCGCAGCAATCACATGCATTGAGGGTTGTTTTGATGGACATGGACACGATGTATATGGCTCGTCGTTTGTCGCTAGTCATAAATCAGTCGGCCGGTTCATTATATTTAATTTATTTTGACAAACTGATAAAATGTCTACATAGTCGGCATTTTCGTGGTAAAAAAAATTGGGTCGGTCGGGTGACCGGAACCACACGTATTATTTTGTTTGGCCTAACCTCAAATTAGGCTATATGTATGCAGTAGAGATATACATACATACATTATCCTATGTTACGCATTTGTGTATGTATTGAATTCTTACTATAGTTACAGTGGTACCTCTACTTAGAAAAGAGTTGCTTTAATATGAGGTACTACTCGATATGGTGCAAATGTAAAGAAAAAAATGGTCAACATTTGGTAAACTTTGACCATGAAGGTCAAATCATGAAGGCTAATATTCAGTGTGATGAACCCTATATCAAATCTTTATATACCCAAGAAGTTTGAAATCAATGGCATTGAAACTGTTCAAGTACTGGACATTGACCTTTTTTTTTTATTTATTTTTTTTTAAATTGAGCTTGACCTTTGATCTAGATCCATGAAAATAGATCCCGTACTGCAGGTGACGTAGATGAAATGTCTCATAAGATTACAGCCAATTTGCTCCAGAAATGTAGTCACTAGAGTGCAAACAGGCAAATATTACCATTCAACTTATTTGGTCAAGTAACAAACCAATAATACTACCCGTTTCCTCCCTTTTGGTGGTAAGGGGTTAAAAAAAAAAGCATAGTAGATAGGCAGATCTTGTATAATTTAAACTATGTCACAGTTCTACATATATGTAAACAAACATGTGTGTATAAATGCATACCTTTGCATAATGACACACAGTGACTCATTCATTTGTGAATTAATGTGAAAAGCACCAGGGAAATATGATGTATAGCATTAAAATGACATTACAGCACTGCTCATCACCTGTTCTAGCAGGGAGTAAATACCGCTGTCGGGAGTTAAAATAGAAGATTACGTTGGAAGAGTGTGGAAAAAAAGGCTGAAGAAGACTCCCTGTAGCTGCAGTTTTCAGCTGTAACCATCTAAAGTGTCTCAGGTTCAGGTGAGCATTCCACTCTTCAGCCAAATTGGAAAAGACCTTTGGAGCAGAGTGGTAAGAGGCACTAACACAGCAGTCATTTTGAAAAGCATCATTACAAGCTCATCTTTTACCAGCATCACATAGGAATTTCACAATTCAAAAATCTATACTTGAGGACTGTTGGCATGGTAATATGATGCTGTGTTTGGACTAAGAAGTGAGTGACACCTAGATATCACTCATGCATGTTGAGGGTCTTAAGGGGACGCACAGAGCAGATTAAATTCGATGCCCTCAAGCATTCGCCTCATTGCTTATATATTAAATGCCAGGTTTGCATCCGACATTAGATCAGGCTCAAGCACAGGTTTAAATCCAGTAATGATGTCAATTTACTTTATTATCATTGAGGCTATGGTTCAATTAACACTAATGAGATGGGTTTATGTATTCCCAATGAAACTCAATACCTTTAGTTTTATATGCACCATCAATAAATAATTAAAAAAAGAGCATATATTGAAGCGAAACCTCTGCTGAATCGTTGGGTTATAACTTTGATGTGGAGTGTACAACAGTATATTGGTATTCTGTAAGGCTACATGCATAACTCTCTAAACCAAAGCCGACGTTTAATTTGCAACAAAAATGAGGTGAACTTTGTGTGAATCGGGTCATTTTATTGCTGTAATCGAAGCCCCCCTCCCCTCCTCCTTGCACTTAATCTGAGTTGCACAGTACGGGGGATGCAGACAGGGATTAGTGTGTGCGCATGAGGGAGCGCATGTGACAGACTGAAAAGCTGATGTGACAGTTAGTCACATCAGACCTTTGCTAAATCTTTGAAATAAATAAATCAGGCTTATGTTACAGGAGCCTGATCTAAACATAAAATAAGACTCATACAAAAGTTGTATGAGTTGGCAATTTCTAGATAATTAATTTATTTAGAAAAATTGAACAATAGCTTCAGGCTGAGTGCAGAAAAAACAACAAACAAAACACTCTGCATTTAAAGCACTTACATAACAAAGAAAAGCAAAACTCAGGGGAGGAAAGTGCCATAAGATAAAGTAGCTTCCCATCTTTACCTCTAAATGAACTGATGTATTATAACCAGGAAGTCAGTATTCACATGTATTTACAGATGGACTGATTAGACATGTTAGATTTTACAGGAATGACATGGGCTCATGAACTGTACGCACAAAATACAGGACAGTTTAGAGATAATAAATAATTAAAACAACAAGCAGTCTCAAAGACATTTGTCGTCCCGCGCAACTGCCAATGACAGCCGATGGTGACCTGACGTCCTACTGTGGGTGGGATGATATTCTGCAAAAAATACACGCTTTTGTAAAATACATCTAGGGGGCGCTATAGAGTGACTTATTTGAAAGGTTGCGTGTTGAATGGGTGTAGAACTGCGAGACTGACAAGTGAGTCAAATTTGACCCAAATCAGTGTTCGTATGTCCGAACTACAGCCATTTTAGTAAAGGCAAATTTGTGGGGGACGCTATAGAGTAAAATCATAATTTCTATTGATAAACATGTATAGGAGGTAGATGTCTGAGTCAAATTTCAGCCAAATCTGTGTTTGTATGTCTGAGCTGAAGTAATATACAGTATGTAGTGGTAATTGTTCCTGAAAATTTAGCAAATTTGGCGATGTTGTAGGAAAAAAACTATGCAAGTTTTCCAAAATATTTGGATAACATTTGATGTCCCACTTGTCTAGATCGTGTTCACCGATTTTGAGCTTGTTGGGCCCAACGGCCAAGGAGGTGTTAGAGAAATTCATATGACAGCGAAAACCATGACTCATAAAATTTCAATCCCAGATGGCAGACTTCCTGTTGGTTTATGGGCGTAGACATCATAAAGTTTTTTGTTTCATCATATGATGAACATGTGTACCGATTTTCATAGCTAACTTCACAAGGGCGTGATCTGGCCTATTGCAATGTTTTTTTACTTTTCAAGGGGGCGCTGTAGACACATTTCTTTATGAAACCTATGTGTACTCACAATTTTTCACACTTCTGAAGTGTGTGCAAAATTTGGTGAGTTTCTGTGCATGTTCAGGGGGTCAAATTTGCGATCCCATTGGACTCAATACGCCTTGCGCCGGTCGTGTATGAAATACAGAGCTGTAGCTATTGATTATTCTTGTATTGTATTGTATTGTCTATTTCTGGTTGTTGTTTTTTTTTTCCCACTAAAGATCTGGTTGTAATCATCCACACAAGGTCAGAACTTTCACAGTTTCGTGAAGTGAAGCATGAATCAACAAACGTGAAGATAATAACATCGCATAATAACTTTCTACCTTCGTTGTCAAATCAACAGTATGAAAAGAAAAGTTTCATATCAACTTTACTTCCATGTCCAATGGCAAAAACAACTGCAGTGTTTCCATTTCATATTGCTTTATTTCTCTCATTTTTCATATCTTCACATTCCACCACTTTGTTTGATACGCCTATTGCATTACTTTTCAATGCTGACTACAGTGATAGATTTAAGTTTACACTGGTTCACTACTTCCTTTAGTTTCCACAGTGAAGACAGGACCATCAATGTACAGCTATGGGGAGAAAAACAAAACTATTTTCTCTGAAATCTGCACATACGGCAGCCATTCCATTCATTTGTCTGTTGAATTCCAACACAATCACACCTTATTATACTGAACAAACAACTGACCCATGTCTTACGTAAAAAGGAGAAATACTGCAACCACTACTATCTTCTTACAATGAGCAAAAACAGTGCTATTAGTCCTGTAAAAGCAATTGGAATCCAAAAATACATATTGAAAACTACCGGAGTTCTGCTCTGACAATGTTCCCAAACTCTGAGGGCAGATTTTTCTGTCAGGACAAAGCTCCTGGCCTCAGTTAGGTTCATAAAGGTGTGGATGACAGACCACCAGATGAAAACCCTGTCATGTCTAGTCCAATCTGCAGACCTGGACCTACTTTGAAAACTTCTGGAGGAAGATGGATGGTCAAAAGCCATGGAAAACTGCTGAGCTTCTTGAATTTCTTCACCAGGAGCTGCATAAAGTCATTCAACAGCCAATGGCAGAGAGACAAGATACACGAACACTATCATTGAAAAGATGGTTATTCCACCACATACAGTGGTACCTCTAGTTACGAAATTAATTTGTTCCAGAGGTGTTTTAATACCGTGAATGTTTTGTAAATAGAGTCGCATTTTACATGTAAAAGGCCTAATTCATTCCAAGGCCCCCAATACTACCCCTTAAACCCTTTAAAAAAAAAAATACCAATTTTATATGAAATATGTGTTAAAAAAAAAATGTAGATTTAGATTTTAGCCCGTCCAGGCTAATGTCATTGTCCGGGAAAGAAGAGTTGAGCCACGCCTGGGTGAGAATGAGGACGCAGCAGTCTGGTGGATTATGTTTGGTGTTTAAATCCAGCTTCAGGTAGTCCAGTTTGTTTTACAGTGAGTGTACGTTGGCGAGCAGGACTGATGGAAGCAGCGGTTGGAACGGGTTAGCTCTTAGCTTAGCTGTAAATCCACTGTGACAGCTGCGCTTGTGCTTCCTCTCACCCCACTTCTGATGTCTCCGGAGGCGGAGCCTCTGTGTGTGTGTGTGTGTGTGTGTGGGGGGGGGGGTCATATATGGTCATATACTTCGGCTGAACTTTTGATGCTAAAAGCGTTTGTCTAAGTGGAGAAATTACTGTTAAAGTGCCGCAGCCAAACAGGGCGCCGCCATCACCCTGTTTACTGTATTTTTTGAATACGTACTGTAATAGTTTAAATGAGCACACTCGAAAAACTCATGAAACCACCTCTTACCTTTCCTGAAAATTTCATGGAAATTACTCCAGCAGTTTTTTTTCCTAAAATTGCTGATAATCAGACAGACAAACAAACTAAATAAAAAATAATACCCCTCTCAACTTTTGGGCGTGGTGTAAAAATGTCAATTTTACTCAAACACATAACTACAAATGGTAAAATAGAGAAGGTGATCATTTGTAGTCGTCTCTTATTTCTTTCCAGAACTGTACTATTTAAGATTTCATTCAACTGTAATTTTAAGTCATTTATTGAAAACATTTTGAACAAATCCTACACACAGCTCCTTTAACCTGACCTAACTCATATTTATGTAATAGGCAATTTTGTCCCATAAAGGAACCATTTTCACACAGGAGACTGTGGAAGCATATTTATGACAACATAACATAATAAATACCAGGCCCATACACCCATAGATACACACATACTCAGGTCTGTCTGTTTGTATTTATAGCTTCACTTGAGAATATTTACAACCAGACACATTCCATGGACACAACACTGACCCAATCTACACCCATTAATAAAAAACTATTTTCTTTCCGTACATAATTTACTGTGTGACTATAATATCCATGCTTCCCTTTGTATATAAATTATCATTACTTTGCTCATAAATTATGTACATTTTGTTACTACAGCTGAGAAAAATGTTAATTTCAGCTCTGGTAGTTTATATCCGTTGCCTCTAATTGAATAGTAAAACCATTCATATAAGCCACACATACATTTCTGTTTGGTTTGATAAAACCTTTCTGAAGTTCTGAATGCTTATTTAGAAGTTCAAATCAAGTCTGTTTTTCTCAGCTGTAAAAAAAAAACTATTTTCATAAGCAGCATCCACTTAAGAGAAAACTTTCTTTTTATGTTATGTCCAAGTTGTTACCACTGAGTTCAGCATTAGTTCCCTTTGTATCATAGATTTTAAACAGAGAAGAAGAAAAAAAACACTTAAATTTACATTTTCTTAGCTGTACCAGACAACTGTTTGCAGCTGCAGTGGCCCAATTTGCACACACAAATCATAAAATTTTCATTACGTCTCATTGGTGGAACAGAATAAATGGAAGGACCAGCATTTACCACAGAAAACCAGTTTAGTACCCGCCAGTTCTTTCACTACTCAGTTTATATATTTTTGATTGGAGATGTACTTTTCTAATCTGAACATACTCGGTTTTTTTTTTTGGTTTTTTTTTCACTCAGTACGTTTATATGCACTTAGAGGAATTTAAATTATTGTCTTAGTCTGACTAAAATCGAAGTTTTAAAGGCCATGTATGTTTACACCTTTGTCAGACTACATCAAACTGAACTGGAGTTTGAGAAGTTGGATTAACCAAGTAAGATAACGGGGTTCTAATTGAATTTCTCCATGCATGTAAACACCTCCCAACCTAAGCTCAACTAATGACTGGCCTGGCCAGGCCCCCTTCAAGAAGTGACCAGAGTCATCATGACAACATGTACGTATAAATCAGAGTGTACAGTATGTACAAAATATACTGAGCAGCTGCATGGTAGCGATCCATAATGTAAAGTTAAACAAAATGTTTTACAATGCATAATTCCATTCACTTAATATAAGCTAGTATCACTCCTTTAATGCACAAGAAAAGTACTTTTACCTTGACTTATATGGAATTTCTACTTTTAGTGCTAGTTTAGTTGGAGTTGTTCTCTCTCTCAGGTATAATTCTGTTTTCCTTGAGACACAGAGAGTTCAAAAGTGTCTGTCCTTTTGGTTGCGGTTAATTTTGTGGGGATTAAGCGTATATTGAAGTTTACATTGGAACAAGTTCCTTTGAAGGTGAATCGAAATGTGTTTAAATTAACTCGTTAAAAAAAAGTCTGCATTTTCAATTCACTTGAGGTCCCACTGATGGATGAGGGGTTGCATTTCCTCTTCCCATGTATGACGGCTTCAAAAAGTGTATCTGTCAGAAAATCTCGAGTCAAAGTGAGTCGGTATTCATTCATGGATCAGATTAAATCTTAGTCTTATAATAACCTACACATAAAGAACATAACCACTATTTAAGATTTATTTTCTTTTACATGCTTTGACTCACTGAACATGAAGGTATTAGAAATGATGGACAGGTGTGTATGTGTGTGTGTGTGTGTGTGTGTGTGTGCATAATATGTATTTTTATTCCCTGCATTTCTGGTTTTGATTTTAAGTTTTTTTTTCGTCAACTTATTCTCATTAACTGGTCTGTCATTCATGTTTTATTATCAGCACGAGCTGCTTATTTAAAAACTGCAGAATCTGTAAAGCACATAATTTAACTTTGACTGACAAACACTGCATTTAATTCCTTGAGGTGCAATTGTGAGCTTTTGTAGGGATTTGGATGTTTTTTAAATGGTGTGATCAACAAATCAAGCATCCACGTGCCAAGTGAAATTATTTTACTTGTAGTTTCTACTAAATTCCACTGTTTTTCATAAGTAAATGCAAAAATGTTATATACTCAAAGTACCCATTCTGTATCTGTATGTATGCATCTATATATATATATATATATATATATATATATATATTGGGTGTGATTTGCTGGGGGGGGGGGTCATACCGCCCTCTGGTTTTGGACACCACAATTATTGTCCTTTCGGGTCCACTGACTTTGCTGCCCGCGTGGGGCCGGGATCCCATCTCAGCCGGCGCACATCTGCCATCACTTTCATAGCACCGTGGGGTTTCTGGGAGACCCTCTGACTCACGTGTGCATTAGCTTCATGTGTTTCAAGATGGGTCGAGTGGGTTGCCAACATCGGAGCTGCTCCTTGGCACCTGTTGTACCTGGGCCGGTCCACGACCTGGTGACGTGAGGATGTTTGCGCACAGGAGGAAAAGGTGTCCCGACTCCTGTCCCTCCTCAGGCTTTGTATCCGGAGAAGGTGCCCCGGGAGTGGTGAAGTCTGGGCAGAGGGTGATGTAAAACTGGCTGCCTTCGCCCCCTGAGCCTTCATGTCTGACCCAGAGCCGGTCCCGGCACACCATTGCAGAGGAAACGCGCCAGGTGGGAGCACAAGCCAGACCTGGATACTTAAAGTATCAATAAAGTACTTCTATTCTATTCTATTCATCCATCCATCCAAATAAACAACCAACCAACCAACACATGACACATACCAGGGCTACCAACTGAAATCACCTGTGGTATTTACATATATTCTATTTTATTTCCCAAGTCACTGTAGTGCTATTTTTTTTATTGCATAATGTAAATACAATACTGAAGAGAGAGATACACCTACTGGTGGGTTGAGCTATGGATAGTAAAAACTAAAATGATCCTTGTACTGATGACACCATCATTATAATACGACCATACTTTTAACTGTTCGGGAGTTAAACTGTAAGGACTTCAGAATTCAGACCAAGAGATCTGACTGCAGAAAATCTACCTATTCATCCATCCATTTTCTGTAACTGCTTCTCATTTGCAGGGTCGCAGGTGGACTGAAGCAGAATGTTTTATCATCTGGCAAAGCATTCACTGAATAAAACTCTTAACACTTTTAACTTTTCAAATTGAACATTTTACTCTGCTAGAGACACTGTTGGCCCACTGGGAATCAACCCCTGGTCCCTGGAGCTGATTTATCTCCCTTCCAGTACATGTCTGAATGCTACAGGGAGTTCTTCCATCTGTCACTGTAGACATACAGAGATTATATTTGTTTCCATGGTTCATAAAATCTGTTCTTCATTGTGGATTTTGTTTTCTTACAAGCCAACAGGTTCATAAGTTCACAATGTTTTATGAACATGTGACCCTTGGAATCAAGAATCAGTCAATCTGAAACTGAGATACAGGAGAATAAATGATAGCAAATTATACTGTTCTACAACATTTTCTGATTTTTTAGATAGGTTTTGGTGTGATTTTGTAAATTCTGGGATGTAGGATTCACATGTGATATCTGTTTAAAGATTGAATATGTTGTTTGTTTTTTAATCAGTTTAGTTTTCACACGATACACATCTACTAAAATACAGTCTAGCATACAATAGCATGTAATAAGTGGGAAGGGAAGGGAAATAGCTGGTACGTTATATGTATTACCAGCATGGAACCTCATAGTATAGAAAATTTTAAGGAGCAAATTGATTCCCTACCATAGATGACTGTTTAAAAAGATCAGTATATCTGTGAAACTGAACTGCACCACTGTGGCCAAGGTCTTTCAGAGATTTTACAAGAATCCTTTGCCAATGAATCAGCAGACCTGCAGGTACTGTTCACCAGGTTCACAAGATGGCACTTTAAAGCAGACAGTAAAGTGACACCAGCATCACTGTTGTCAGTGACATTTCTACAACATCTGGTGTGACAGTGCAGTGGTCACACAGAACATATGCCCCCATACTTTACGAGAACATCTGCTTTGGGTATCCTCAAAGATATCAACATTTACTGGAAAAAACTTTCAACCCATGAGTGACCAAAAAAAAAAAAAAAGTACAATGGATTGATCTGCCAGTACCATGTCTTGTGGTCTGATGAAATAATGATGAAATTGTTTGGATTCAAGTACAGTACAAACAATGAGGATAAAATCAGTCAAACGCAGCATTATGGTTTGAGGTTGGGTGAGTGCTGCTGGTAGTGGAAATGTCAAAATCACTCTGAATGCATGGATTCTACAGTCTACTGCTAAATTGAAGGAGAAGATAGACTTGTACTCTTTGTCAAAGAGCTATATTTTGACAGAAGATTAATCCAATGGTCCAAGCGGACCACTGCCTTTGTAAAGGAGCAATTCAACATATCACCTGATTTGAAAAGATTTGATACGTCCAACACCAGGCCACGCTGAGAAATCACTGAAAATGAGTAAGAACTACAAAAGCACTTGGAGAGCTCAGACTCTGCCAAGGCAGATCAACCCCCGCCAAATAATAATTACCCCGACCCCCAAAGGCGAGAGGGGTATTGTGTTTGAGCCGGTTTGTTTGTTTGTTTGTAGGGAGGTTTATGCAAAAACTACCAGATCAATTTCCATGAAATTTTCAGGAAAGGTACAAGGTGGTTCAGAATATATCCCATTAAATTTTGGTGGATGCAGGTCAAAGGTCAAGGTTACAGTCAATCAAAAATGTGTTTTCACAATGATAAGAGATAAAGCAAATTAGGTACAATGTGTGCAAGGGGGGTGGGGTTTGTTGTGCCGGGCACCACTTAAGTGATAGGTTCACTTTCACTTCTCCGAGTGGTGTTCTTTCCAGAGCCACCGACTAAAACACATGCCCAAATTTTGTCATTTCTTTCTTGTCCCAGTATCAACATTTACTGAAATCTGTCCAGAACTATCTGAGCTATCCTGCACACAGACAGACCCTGGTGAAATCATAACTCCACTGTTTCTTGGCAGAGTTATGAAAGAATCCTTGTCTAACTACTGTGAGTTCACAGTCCAATAGGATCAAGGCTGTTAGTCAGTCATCTTCTGAACAGTTTTATCCTCAAGAGAATCTTGGGGGTCACTGAAAAATTACTCTTTGGGTGATTATGTCTTATTTTAAGTGTGATGAGGTATTTACACTTTGTAAGATTTACATTTTTAGCTCGTCTGCACAAAGTCCGCGATGAGCTATGGCTGTCTCGCTTCATCCGTCATCCACAATTCACTCAAATCGCTTCTCCTCCCTCAGTTTTCAACAGATTTCAATTCTGATTGATTCCTTAGATAGATCTAAGCACTGGGCACAAAACCTATCACTTTGATTGTTGAAACTTGCCTTTGTAAACAATTTGTTTACAACATTGTTTTTTCCAGTATCTCACTAAAATTCCAGTCTGTCACTAAAATCACTACTCCTCCCTCAGTTCTCAACAGATTGCATTTCTGATTGATTCACTGAGTTCAATTTCAATCCAGATCAAAGAAAGTAATTGTCCCGATATTAGTTTTCACCAAAAACCTCCTGCGTAGCATTTAACAGCTTTAACCACAGTAATATGTCATTACCCAGTTACCTACTTTTGTTCCGTCAGATGTTACCCCAGAAGAGCTTTAGGGGGTTTGTATACCATTCACACTATTTTTGGCATTTGTTGATGAAAACACACAGCCACACAATGGTATTGATTTTATCATCTATTGAATGACTCCCTTTTGTTGATAGCAAGGCATCACAGCTGTGAGGTCTGGATGAGCACAGGGTCATTGGCCCCATTTTTTTCCAGTGTAAACCTGACCCTAACCCCTAACTGCTAATTGTGTAGAATTGTGAACATACATGCCTCTGCATGTATGTCCATGACACCTTGATATGTAGAGATAAGAAGTGTCATGTTATATGGACACAATTTATGAACTCACATTCTACAAAGGGTATCCTCACTTTTCAAAGCTACCTAAAATGTCCTCAAGACACGAAAAAGACTGTAAATGTAGATTAAATTTGGATTGACCTGAGTGATAGGTAGGTATTGAGTGAGCGGTAATGAGAGCCTTGACTCTCTCTCTCTCTCTTTGTTACTGTCTTGAAATGAAATAGAATGAAATCTGGCCAGAAGTCAGATTCATTGTGCCAATTTTTGCAGCTGTGCCTCTCAAATTAGATCACACAAGTGTTCTTACAGTCCAGAAATGCACTGTTTGTTCCACATAAATAACTTGGAAGAACAAAAAAGGACAAAAATATCTTCATAACATGTCAAAGGCAGAAAACATGCTCGAATCAACTTTGAGTCATCTTTCACAACAGGGATTGCCTGAATGCACCCATGATCTC
Source organism: Siphamia tubifer (assembly GCA_020466265.1). Classification (NCBI taxonomy): domain Eukaryota; kingdom Metazoa; phylum Chordata; class Actinopteri; order Kurtiformes; family Apogonidae; genus Siphamia; species Siphamia tubifer. Next base: position 32,130,596 of record CM035788.1, on the reverse strand, counting down.
AGCGCTTCTGTTGTATCCCTATATGTATTGTTTTTGGAGACACTGACAGTTATTCAGCATCTCCTTTTGTCTTTGATCTGGAAATGGTCTGTAATATCAATTTACCTGCTGTCCCAGTTTTGCAGAAGTTGTTAACACCTGTTAAAAACACTCACCAAAGCTGTTTTTTATTGATGGTGGCACAGGTGCATGCTAGTCATTTTGGAGAAGGGAGTCATTTTATGAACCATAAAAGGAGAGGAGAAAGAATGTGTAGTTCAAACTGTTTGACAAAAGGATTGTTTTTGTCTCATCAAAACACATACCTTCTGGATGATTTTGAAATGTTGCTGACGGAAAATGTTTTTTTTTTTCTTTTTAAGCACTTGTGCCCCACAACAAGAAGGACCCTGGTTGGAATCCAACACCAGACCTTTCTGTGTGGAGTTTGCATGTTCTCCCCGTGTCTGTGTGGGTTTTCTCCAGGTACTCCAGTTTCCTCCCACCATCCAAAGACATGGTTAATCTAAATTGTCCGTAGGTGTGAATGTGAGAGTGATTGTTTGTCTATATATGGAGACTCATACAGGGTGTACCCCGCCTTCGCCCATTGTAGCTGGATTAGGCCCCCACAGACCCTAGTGAGGATAAAGTGGGTTCAGATGATGAGATGAGAAAAAAACTGGTCTACTCGTAAAATGCTTGGGGGGAAAAAAACATGGACACACTGCTGTCCTGCAATGAGCAACTTTTCTTGTAAAGTTCACTGCAACATAACAATGTCCACTGACAAGACACAAGCATCACCACTTTAACCCCAACAAAGCAAAGGCTAACACCTTGAGTTTTCTTTAAAATTTAACTGCACAACATCAGTAGGGTGAACATATGTCTGGATTTTGTCTGGACGGACGGCTCTAAAACTGGACTGTCCACATGTCTGTCACACGTCCTCACTTTTTACATTAAGTGCAAAAAGTTTAAGGCAGCGGCCGCCAAGACACACACCACAGTGTCCACATAATATTTGGAAAAAAATATTGCGCTGTCTTAATGTGTGTTGTCTGCGCTGCTGCTCATATCACTCAGGTTAACTAGCAGATGCCTCTTCAGATGGCCTTGCTGGTTTTTTTTTTCATCTAAGGTGAAGTATTTCCACACATGCGATATATGTCTGTCACTCTCTTTTGTTTTGTCAGACCCACCACCCCTGCAGAAGCCATGTCTCCTCTGGTTTAGGTCTGACTGGTCTGTGTTTATGTGTTGAGGGAAAGAAAGAGAAAGAACAACATGCGACTTGTCAACCTCTCTAAATTTAAGTTGACTTGTTCTGTTAATATAAATTAGTCCAACTCTGATGTCACTTTGTTATTATTATTGGTATCAATTGTTGTTTAATGACTGGTTTTAAGTCTTGAGTTACCCTGAGTGTTCCAATGTTTGTGAAAAAAAAGAGGGAAAAAGTGTAGAACAATAAATTATAATGAATGCAGTGCCTGGCTAAAAATTAAAAGACTGTCAGCTGGGTAATTACTGTAATGATTCATATGCTTCACCTGCAGGTGCTTTCAATCTAACTGATGCACTGAGAAGTTCCTAGTTTCTTAGACATCCATCAGTTTAATGGAGAGAATAAAAAAATTGACTGTTTCAAAAAATTCATAAATAAATAACAGTCCAGACTGACCCTGTTCCAGAGTGATGGGTGCACCAGGCTAAGAAGAGTAGTGGATGAAACGATTACCCATCATGCTTAGTGCCTACAGTACAATCCCTTGGAGGCGGTGTTATTATCAGAGGTTGATTCCATTGGTCTGATGTAGATTCAATAATATTCTAAACCTGAATATACTGAATGAGCAGCTTTTTCCAGTAATGTACTTTTTTTTGTTCTCTGATGGCACAAGAATATCCCATGATGGTAATTCTAGGATTAATCAGAAACAGCTTGTTCACAATTTGATTGGTGGACTTGAACCACCATCATCAGCACAAGATCTGAGCTTAAAAAAAAAAAAAAAAAAGGACATTGTGACATTGTCAGAAGGGATCAGATTGGTCTGTGAGACAAACTGTGCTCCCTCTCCCAACAGCTTTATATTGTGGGATGCATTTAAAGCCTTTTTAAGGGGACAAATAACCTCTTATACCAATCGTATCAAAAACAAATACATGGGAGTAAAAGAATAATTGGAAGCAAACATGTGACACTGGCCTATGCTCCAATATAAATTACAGTATAACTTAGTATTTTTAAAGAAAATCATTTTAACTGGTAAGTGTTTGATAGGATCATATATGTAAACCAGATGCATTCACGTTCTACTGAGTGTGCTTATAGCACTGATCTGACCATTAATCAACCAAGAACTAATTCACTGCAATAGTCTGTTTCATTCAAGACTTCACAACTCTGGAATAATTTACCAAAAAAGCTGAGGGACTTACCAAATGTACATAAATTTAAAAGAACACTAAAACCTATGGTGTACCATATGTGGAAGCTGTACTATTTGGGATGTGTTTGCTGGTATTTATATTTATTGTATTGCTGCTATACTTACTGCGAATTATGTATATATTTTCTATTGTGAAATATAAAATGTGAAATGTAAATACCGCAGCCCCAGGAAGACTAGCAACCACTACGGTGGAAGCTAATGGGGTTCCACAATAAACAAATAAATCAAGTTCAAGTTCTAAACAAGTACACCAGAACAAAACAGACAAAAACTCAGATACAATAATTTGCATCCTTAAAACAAAAAAATCCCCCAAAAAAAACACATTTTAGGGCAATCAATTCAATCCAAACTTAGGGTTTCCTCCAAAAGTTTATAGGGAATTAAAAATAAATGTTCTGTATAGCCATAATTATTGTAATTTACCAAATAAAAAAACAACCAAAAACAGAGATCAATTGAAATGTTTCTCAGTTTCATGTTAAATGCAGATAATACATTTTATTTCAAGAACAGATTTGGGCAAAACCTGCCACAAGTAATAAATCTGTACCAATGTGGTTTTATCTCAAACCACTCTTCAGTTAATAACCAATGCAAGCTCATTAATATTAATCATTTAACAAAATCTGAAATGGAACCCAGCATACAGTGATATAAAAAAAGTGTTCTGGCACCCCATGCATTTATGAAATATTGCATTACAAACCCCTCTTACGTCACTGAACATTCTCCTTCTGAGCATGCACTGTTTCATAGAAGTTTAAGAATGACAAAATGCTTGCTGCCTCCTCCAAAGAGGTTATGTTTTCATTAGGATTTGTCTCTTTGTGTGTGTTAGCAAAACAATTCAAACATTTGTGGATGGATTTTGATGAACTTTCCAGGAAATGTTAATACTGGTGGCTATGGCTCAGTTAGTAGAGCAGGTTATCCTATAATTCAATTCAACTTTATTTATAAAACCCAAAATCACAATGTCATCTCACAGGGCTTTACAAAAACGCAATTAACCATAGAAATAGATACAAAGCCCCAAGTATCTCCTGTCCTTAGACCCTCCTGAGCTCCTATAACTGAATGGTCAGTGGTTCAAATCCAGGCTCTCCACATGTCCTGGGGCAAGACGACCCCAAATCACTCCCAGTAGGTCAAAGACTTTTGTGAACCTTGTACCACATTTTTATCAGATCGCTCAGAATTAGATAGTAAAAGTCATACTAAACCATAGTCCAATGTAAGCTTTCTCATGGATACCCAAGGTACGTTACAATTCCATAAAAGATGCGTGACCTATCAACTGTTGGAGAAAAAAAAAACGGATTAAGGTAATGGAATGGGCAGGAATTGAAACAGATATTGCAGTCTTGGTTGTACATTCAATTTAATATAATTGATTCTGCCAATCAAGGTTCGAGGAAAGCCCATCCATCTATATAAATCATCTTTGATCTTACTGAGCAGTGGCAGGTATTTTCAATTTGAATAGGTTCTGGACATTGTTGTCTACAAATATCCAAAACATATTTATACCACCCACAGACCATGTAAATGGACTTGTACACTGGAATTTGGAGTAATCAAAATTTGTCACTGGAATAATTTGAACTTTTTTCCAAGTTCACCTTATAACCTGAAATACAAACATAAGTATTCAATGAAATGTGTAATTTGGAAAGGGAGTTATAAGCTTCTTTTAAGTATAAACCAATGTCATCTGCCGTTTTATGAAGTGCTTGACCCACCTGAAAACCCTTCAGATCAGGATCTTGTTGAATTGTTTCAGCTAAAGACTCAATTACCACAACAAAAAATGCTGGAGACAAAAAGCATCCCTGTGAACTTGATCCGACTTAATCACAATAAAATATTTTATTAATTGCTTTTCATTTTGCATGCACAGACTCAAAAGAGAAGGGAATATATGTGCACTTAGCATGTTTGTCGCAAGTTGGGTGACACATTGCCTGAAGTGCTATCAGAATCCCAGAATAACATACATTGGTGTGGTATTTGAAGCTGGAAATGCTCTGGTGATAACACCCCACCCTTCCTACAAAGTGTGTATAACATTTTGTCAGTCGACTGCTCTGTCTTTTTTTTTTTGTTTGTTTTTTTTTGGTCTCATATTTCCATCCAGAGGGTCAATATGCTGTTTAGTGTCTTCCATCTTTATGGGTTAGTTCTGCTGTCTGTCACTATCGCATCAACTGCCTATTTGTGCATGAATGGTGTTAACTCTGCTTGGACAAACTGCCCCAAATGTGTTGGCAGAGACATTCAGAGTCATTCTGCTGCAGATGGCTTCATTGCATTAACATTTCTAATCATGATGATGGATTAATCTGTGTTAATGTGTACAATTTTAATACAAATATTTAGATTATTTTGGTTGGTGACTTTTGTCATCTTAGTGTATCTTAATATAATAATTTAAAATCCTATCCAGAGCTCTGCTCCCATTATTTGCGTTAATTTGTGTGGATGTTTTATCAGTCATTAAATGATCTGTTAACTAATATATAACTAATGTGGTGCAGTGGTGGACTAATGGAATACGTGTTGTACTGACAGGAAGAAAACATCACTTTCTGCTACTGCCGTACACTCTTGACTGTATGATGACTGGTGGTGCTTTTCACTAGCGCCGTGATCAACATTTAGACTCTGCTGACTTTGGTTTCACTCAGTCTGTACCCGTGACGGGTCTTATAGTGGCTGCTGCTTATTTATTTATGTATTCCTACTATGCTCATCTCCTACAGCGCAGGCCACCACTTAGGAACAGTGCTGTGCCTACTAAGGCTGAATGGATTACATTTTAATGCAGTAAATGCTTACCAGTAACCCCTGTGTGACTTAGTCATTCAGTGTTCCCATGACCACTACCCCTGCGATGGTTTGTATGCGCTCACAGGTGAGGGTTAGTGAATGAATGCTAAATTCTTATTAGGTGTGTAGGAGGTGATGCTGCTGAAGAGATCTCATTGGAATTCATGACCGCTCTGTTGGTTTGTTTATAGTGAGGTCCATCCCTCAGGCTGTAGCTACTTTGCTGACAGCAAAGCATAAGAGATTACACAGAGTGCAGATATCAGATATTTTTTGATCCATACCTTGACCAAAGGCCCTTGACCTTAAACAGAGACAAAAAATGGTGATGAATGAGAGGTTATTAATCAATCAAAGCCCAAAGTTCAGAAAGTCTTACTAATTTGTGTTTTTATTTTATATTAATTAAGGACGAGGGGAGAAAACATTCCTTTGCAGCATGTTATATTTATTGGTCCATGTATTTACAAAGCCAAATGGAAAATAATGAATTGCCTCCAAATGTGCACATATGTTGGAATATATATATATATATATATACACTATATTACCAAAAGTATTCGCTCACCTGTCTTGAAATATACTCAAGGGTCATCCCATTCTTAATCTATTTATACTGGCTTTCATTGTTACACTGTCCACCTTTGACCACTAGATAATATGGAAATCCATAGAAAAGTGTCATAATAACTGTCAGATTACTTATGAATACAGAGGTTTCCAGTGACTGAATAATATTTTTACCAAACAGAGCTGCATCTAATTTCTTTTTTTTAGAGGGTTGCACAACTAATTGTGAAATTGACTCTAGCTCCAAGTTTGGACTTACAGGTATAACAATACAATACGATTTCCTACTGTGGAAGTTTCAACCTACGATACCAGATTTTGTAACACGGTGCTAAAGTGACAAATTAAATGTAATATTAACTCAGGGTAAATCCAGAGGGAAGACACTTATATGGTCTGGTGATAAGTGAAGTAGCAATCTGAAATTACACAACAGGCACTGGAGCAGCACAGAATTTTCATCAACATCATAATTGTTTCACTGTCTGCCACGGGTAACTTTACAACAAGGTGCTGAAATTCATTCCCTCTTTCCTTTCCAAAATATTACACCTCTTGTGCCCCAATATGCACTGATTACAAACTCAATACTCTACAGACAGAAGTTGATGTGGTTTCTGATAGAAGTTATGAATTTAAATCAAACTTCATTAGACCAATACACAGATGCAGCCTCAAAACACAACACACACCCTACCTGTTCACCTTTGATATGGAGTTTTTCTATCACGTCAACATGTCAACTGAGTACATACAACATTTACACTCAATTTCTTCCTAAAGTTCTCCATATTGATGTCTCTGTGGACTTAATATTGATTGTATTCCTTCACTAAACAGCCAATCTAACCCCTCCAATCAGCTAGGTATGCAGTAATTGCTGTAACATTCTCGGTAGAATGCTTACACTCAGCAGGGTTCCTTCATTTCAATCAGGAGCTGCTGTCTGAGAAATATTTGCGTCTCAGTCTATTTTGATTACTTCCCCTTTTAACATTTGATTCAACAAGACTGTTTAAAAACTCCAGGAAATGTTATGTTTACACTTCGCCAATATACTGTTTACTCAATGCTTAAAAGTTCCACATATTTAATTGAAATTACTCTAGCCTGGTCACCCGTGGTTTCCAACTGTGTTGCCATGGTAATGCTGCGCCACTTGTTTAGTAGTATATACTACATTCTATACATGTATACAGAGGAATATCATCTTAAAAGTTCAACAAAATCAACTGACAGACAATGGAATGCACCTGAAACAACAAGCAATTAAAAGGACCAACATATGTATATATAATAATAATAATAATAATAATAATAATAATAATAACAATACCTCAAACTTGTATAGCGCTTTTTTGGACACTCAAAGACGCTTTACACATCAGATAAAAAATCATTGCATAAAAATAAATAAAAATAAAACAAAAAATAAATAGATAAATAAATAAAAACTAATAGAAACTAAGCGAAAGCCAGTTTAAAGAGATGTGTTTTAAGACGGGATTTGAATGTGGATAGAGTGACTGAGTTCTTGATGAGTAGTGGGAGAGACTTCCAAAGTTGAGGGGCGGCGGCTGCGAAGGCTCGGTCGCCCAAGGTCCGATGCTTGGTGCGGACGGTTGGCATGAGGAGGTTTGAATTACCAGAGCGGAGATGACGAGTGGGACGGTGCTGTTGTAGGAGGTCTGAAAGGTAAGGAGGGGCCAGGTTATGAAGGGACTTGAAGGTAAGGAGAACTAGTTTAAACTGAATACAGTAAAGAACAGGGAGCCAGTGAAGCTGTTTCAGGATTGGGGTGATATGTTCCCTAGAGTGGGTGTGAGTTAGAAGGCGGGCGGCGGAGTTCTGAATGTATTGTAGTTTTTGCAGCTGTGTGGAAGGAAGGCCGAAGGGGAGGCTATTGCAGTAATCAAGTCTGGAGATGATGAATGAATGAATGAGTACTTCTGCTGTGGGGAGGGAGAGTGAAGGGCAAAGACGAGCAATGTTGCGGAGGTGGAAAAAGGAAGTCTTGGTGACATGATTAATGTGGGCTTTATAGGAGAGGGTGGGGTCCATGATGATGCCTAAGTTACGAACAGAGGGGGAAGGAGTGACATGATGATCATCGAGGAGGAGCAAAATGTTCTGGACAGGGGGAGGGAGAAGAGATTTGGGCCCAATGATTAAGAGTTCTGTTTTATTTGTATTGAGTTTTAGGAAATTATTGCTCATCCAACATTGCATGTGTGAGAAACAGTTGGATATGGAGGAAAGGATAACGGGTGTGATGGATTTAGTGGAAATGTAGAGTTGTGTGTCGTCGGCACAACAGTGAAAATTGAGTCCATGGTGACGAATGATCTGGCCAAGAGGAAGCATGTAGGTAATAAACAGAAGGGGACCAAGCACCGATCCTTGGGGGACTCCATGGGTGACAGGGGCAGTGAATGATCTAGCGTTGTTTATGAAGACAAAATGATGACGGTCAGAGAGGTAGGAGAACCATTGCAGACCAGTACCAGAGATGCCAATGGACTGTAAACGATGGAGAAAGATGGAATGATGGATGGTATCAAAGGCAGCAGAGAGGTCTAGGAGGAGGATGGACAGGGAACCAGAGTCAGCAGCAAGGAGCAGATCATTGGTGACTTTGAGGAGGGCAGTTTCTGTACTGTGGTGGATGCGGAATCCAGACTGAAATAGTTCAAACAGATTATTGGAATGGAGATGGTGTTGGAGTTGGGTGGCGACAGCATGTTCCAGAATTTTAGAAAGCAGAGGAAGGTTCGATATGGGTCTGAAGTTGTTAAGATTGTCCGGGTCGAGGCCAGGTTTTTTCAAAAGAGGTGTGATGGTGGCAAGTTTGAGTTGTGATGGAACAGAGCCAGAGGTAAGGGAAGTATTGATAACTGAGGTGATAAGAGGGGTGAGGACAGGAATGCAGGGTTTTAGAAAAGAGGAAGGAATGGGGTCAAGAGGGCAGCTGGAAAATTTAATGGATGAGAGGAGTTGCGGAGGAGAGAGGAGGAGAGAAAGATGTAAAACTTTGTGATGTGGGTGGAGAAATATCAGGTTTTGCGGAGGAAGAAGAGGAGATGGTGGAGGTGAGTGAGTTGTGTATAGACTGAATTTTGGAGTGAAAGGAGATAAGAAAGCTATTGCATTTGTCTGTGGAGAATGTGGCAGAGATGCTGTCTTTGGGTTTGGTCAGTTTTGTAAAAGTGGAAAAGACGGTGCGGGGGTCAGAGGAATTAGAGTGAATCAGATCAGAGAAGAATTTCGAACGAGCCTTATTGAGTGAAGAGTTGTAGAATGTGACAAAGTCTTTGTAATTATGGGCATGAATGGTGAGTTTGGTTTTCTTGTGAAGGCGTTCATATGAATAATTTCATAAAACTACAGACCAATGCAACAAACATGTCACCGCTAAGCTAACACTAACCAGATCCAACAGTTCAAGTATTATTTCTCTTCTATGACAAATTATTGAATGACAAAATAAAGATCGTACTAGGATGTGATGATTTTGGCATAATGGGTAGAAAGAAGGACTCAAATGCACTGTGCTGAAACTGATTTAATAACCAAAAAAAAAGCAACAACCTAATGAACAGAGGAAAGAAATATAACCTGAGGAAGATCAGTCGAAGTCACAGAATGATGAGTACAAATGTCTGGGTTATGGAGGGAAGAAGTTGACTGACAGAAATGACCCCACATTGCACAACTGTGACTTTGAGTCTCTCATATGACTGATTCCACAAGTCTACAAGTAAAATACTTCTGGAATAAAACTAATGAAATGTTACCACATGTGTGTTACTGATAAAGAAAACTCAAGTCTTAAATGCTGGTTGACTCATGTTTCCAAGATAAGTCTGGGGTCAAAATGTGAAATTCTTTGACTTAACAAAGAGAATAGGTTTTAGTCCAAAGGAATATTGGTGTCAGATCTACTTCAAAACACTGTCTGCACATTATGATCCATTCACTTTAGAGGTTCTTTAGAGTGGAATATTTACAAATACATTGTATACATGGAATATACACGCAACAACGCAAAGCAGTGTGACATGGGACAAATTTTGAAAGCTCTCTGCAGGTGTAGGTGTGCGTGTGTGTGTGTGTGTGTGTGTGTGTGGGGGGGGGGGGGGGGGGTACACAATGTGAGAACAGGCAGGAGTGGTGAGAAGATACAGTCCCGCAAACTAAAAATGTGTTTAAAATAAAAGCTATAAAGTATTAATTTTAACCATCATATATATATATATATATATATATATATATATATATATATATATATATATATATATATATATATATATATATGAAACACGGAAAGTTCCGCCAGGGGATCCTTCCAGCTCCGAGCGGCCGACCCTGACCCACTAAGGTCAACGGTTCTCAAGGATTTCATACCCTCTTGAACTCTCTCTTCAAAGTTCTTTTCAACAGACAGACAGACAGACAGACAAACTCTAGCCAAAACATAACCACCTTGGCAGACCTCTCTCTTCATTTGAAGGAAGGAGGTCTGCCTTGGTGGAGGTTTGTGCTCTCAGAGTGCTCTCGCGATGAGCTATTGTCATTGCGCTTCATCCATCTGTCGTCGTCATCGTACGTTGTCCACAATTCACTAAAATTGCTTGTCCTCCCTCAATTCTCAACGGATTTCAATTCTAATTGATTCATTCGAGAGCTCTAAGCATTGGGCAATAAAACGTATCACTGTTTGTCAAAATTTGAAATTGTAAGCAAGTTGTTTACAACTCTGTATATTTTTCCAGTCTGGGTACTAAAATTACTTATCCTCCCTCAATTCTCAATGGATTTCAATTCTGATTTTATGATCTATGGAATGACTCCCTTTTGTTGATAGCAAGACATCACAGCTTTGAGGTCTGGATGAGCACAGGGACATTGGCACTATCTATCTATCTATCTATCTATCTATCTATCTATCTATCTATCTATCTATCTATCTATCTATCTGTTCTAGTACTACAGGCTTAGTCTAAAGGTATAAGCAAAACCTGCACAGCAAATTAGTCACACCTCATTCTATTGGGCGACTCAAGGTTATAGCACTAATTATCTGCAGACAGGGATAGTTATGCAAATACACCTATCTGAATTGTGGTTTTCTCAGAGCTACAGAAAGGTTATTGTCCCTCTTAAAAACGTCATGGCCTGACAGCAGCCAGTCCAAGGTGAAGGTTGTTGGGTTATGTTCAGTGTGGTGGCACAAAGTCACGTATTTGACAGTTCTCTCCTGTGTCTAAAATACAAATGTCAGTTTGCGCGAGGAGTAGAAAGCTAATGGAAGATTTCACCTCAGATTTATGGTCATGTTATCGCTCATATATAAAAATCTATTTCTCAAATACCTATAATATAACATGAATTATAATTTACCAATAAATATGTGTGGAGTATGTTTTTGCTGGAGGCTAAAGAAACAAAAATAATTTATTTTCAAGAGGTAACAGGATGAAAGACCTTGAATTTTGTCATTCTTTCAACATAATACATATATTTCACTATCAACACACAAAGTAAGTATTGCATAGCATTCATTTAGAATTCATTGCTTCCAGTGTTTTAACATCAAACCAAACTCCCAATGCACAAAAGCCCGTCTTTCTCTTGCAAAGTAATGTTAAGATAGGACAGAGTTGGCATTACTCTTCTATAAATAAGGAGGTATAGCGTTAACTGTTGTATTAGTGTAAAGAGACAGTGAGTCAAAGCTTTTACTTCTCATCCTGGTTTAAGTCTTGCTACAGTTTGTCAACATGAAGATCGTCCACATGCAACCACTTCAGCAGCATTATTTACCAGTAGGATTATTATTACTGTACAATTTCAACACAGTCATTTGCAGGCATTTATGATCAGAGAGTAGCTCAGAGGATTTAAAGGTTGATTGTGTGATATTAATGCCAGGACTCTGTAAAGTCATCATTAAAAATGTTTATTTACTTATTTATTTTTATATTTTTATTTGTATTCATTTTTGTTAATTAAAGGTTTTATTGATGCATTTATTTATATATTTATTTATTTGCATTAATTTTATCTTGTCATTTATTTTTAATTACTTAATTGTATTTTTTTTAAGTTAAATGTTTTTAATTATTATTATTTTTTTAATTATTCCTTTCATTTTAATTATTTCAGCTACAAGACGGATGACGCTGGAATGTATGTTCTGTGTCCACCACTAATCTGTTTGACCATTTGTGTCGGCACCACACTATTTTTTTTATATCGCAAGGTAAAAAATTTTTTTAAAAATGTAATCATTATGTCAGTTTTCTTCTAATATCGTACAGCCCTACTCCTGATCTACATCATTAATAAATGAAATATACAAAAAAATCCAGATTTTCACTGAAAACTCACAAAATACAAAAGATAATATTATAATAAATGGCAATAAACCTCTTCAGGACAGTTAACTGTGGAGAAAAATGTATTTTAGATCTGCTACAAATGGGTTAAATGATGTCTGTGGTAAACTTACTGATCAGTCTGACCTTCAGACACATGGTGGGGAATGTTCCATATTAACATTTTTGTCCACTGTGGCAACTCTGGTCTACACTGTCCTACAAAACAAAAAGGCAGTAACTGCATTTTCAGTTTTTTTGCAACATTCAAATCATTCTTTGTCATGTATTAAAATACCTCATCTCAAATGTCTGTCGTTTTGGAGAAAAGTGGTGAGTGTTTGTACAGTAACTGCAAAAAATACTAGTAAAACAAAACAAAAACACAGTAAAGACCATTACTGTGTTCTTACCAATGACTATTTAGGACCCTGCACCAATAGTTTACACTCAATCCCTGTATTAGACTGAAACAGATGATGTAATTACCGTATTTTCCACACTATAAGGTGCACTGTCACTGAATGGTTTTTATGGTTTTTCAAATTATGAGATAAAGTAAGTAAAAAACAAATATGTGATAAAAAGTCAAAAATTATGAGATAAAGTAAGTAAAAAACAAATATGTGATAAAAAGTCAAAAATTATGAGATAAAAAGTCAACATGAGATAAAAAAAAACAAAATGATGAGATAAACTAAAAAATTATGAGATAAAGAGTCAAAAATTATGATAAAAAGTCAAAATTATGATAAAAAGTAAAAAATGATGAGATAAAAAGTCAAAAATGATGAGCTAAAAAGTCCAAATTATCAGATAAAAAGTCCAAAATGACATTAAAAGAAGTCAAAATTATGTACATATAAGGCGCACTGTGTTTTACGTAGAACTAGGTAATATGCAGTAACAATACTGCCTCATGTCCAATAACCTACCAACACAGAACTTTAAGGTAATTTTTCTCAGTTTGTTGCTCTGTGCAGTTACTGCCTTTTTACTTTGTAGGACAGTACACTTATAACCCAGATGATACACGTTAGCGCTGGACGCCACCTGTCACAAAATGGAACTAAAGAGATGAAGACGTCTGTTCTCAGCTCCCCAAAAAACATGGCGACGTAGCAGAGAGTGAAAGGCGACACGCTCCCGCTGTAGATATAAACAGCTCATTCTCAGGTTACCAAAATGCAACCGTTCCTCTTTACAGGTGATTAGACACTAATGAAAACATAATTATGACGATTATATTCTATATTTGTAATTCGATCTCAGTATATTCCTGTAAACCGTAAGCATTGAGCTTTTAAGAGAAATGTAACCGAAAATGAAGGGAATTCTGCTACCAAAGTGAAATAAGATCACTTGCTTTTTTTTTATTTATTTATTTTTATTTTTCCATTTCAGTCATTGAATCATGATTTGGAGAGATTCAAGTAAAGGCATTCAAGTAGAAAGTCACATAAATGGGTCCAAGCTTTTAACCTCAGCAAGAAAGAACATTATTGGTATGTGAATCTATCCTTTTAGAGGTGCTAAAGGTGTTATTTGTATTTGAAAATGTAAAAATGTGGTTTATTTCAAGCTTTATTGACTCTGTTTTTACCAGGTATGTAAGGTCAGAGCAGAAAGTGTTCCTTTTTCCTTCTCTCTTTGGCAAGGTTCTCAGATTCTTGAAGGATTAGTAATGGTATTTTAATTTTGTTATATTAAGGTGAAGGTTTTTTGAGGACCTTTAAGACACTTTGCAAAAACACTAGAAGCATTTTGCATGTTGTGTATTTTCTTATGCGTTTCCACTGAAAGGAACCGTTCAGGTCAGTACTGTTGTCGACTGTTTTATGTGCTTCCATTGGAAAAGTGACCCAAACCACTGATCCGTCCCAGACACTTTCATTGGAAATAAATGCAGGGTTCCCAAAGGCGCCTGCAAGTTAAATTTAAGATGTTTTAAGACCTTTGTGGAGACCCAAACAGTTCACAGGACAATTGATTCAGGGTCGATCTATGTTGGCTGTAAAATGGATATGAATATAAACTCATGATAATCTGTTTAATACTGCATTTGTATTTGTTATTTCACAATAAGTAGTTTGTTATTCAGGTTTCTGCACATTTTAGACTTTTTAAAAGCTTTTTGAGACTATTTAGAACCAGAGGTGGAAAGTAACTAAGTAAAAGTACTTCATTATTGTACTGAAGTACATTTTTTAGGTATCTGTACTTTACTTGAGTATGTATTATTTACTTTTCTACCTACATTTTTGCATAAATATCTGTACTTTATACTCTTTACATTCTCAGAATAGACTTTTTCAAACTAAACAAATGTGAAAGTATGAAAAATAAGTCACTTCAGAGGGAAAATCAGTGGAGGAGAGAAACTGTGACTATATATATTAAAGTTATATGACTATTATCTGACAATTTTGACTTTTTGTCACACAATTTTGACTTTTTAGTTCATAATTTTGACTTTTATTTCGCAATTTTGACATTTTATACAGTCGCGGATCTAGACGGCTATTTTTAGACGGGCCTAAGTGAAGTCGGGGTGGGCAAGACGTACAACAACAACGTAATAGCATGTCCAGAATTTAAACTGAATTTTTTTTTTTAAATAAACAAATAATTAAATATACATAGTTTATTTCCATTGATATTTACAAATAAATAACTATATTAAGGATATTGATCAACATTTCAGTTTGATGAGGCAACGAAAATCAGTCTAGAATTCTCTTTCTGAGCTTGTGATTGGGTGGGCACCGCTTATAGATCCGCCCCTGATTTTATCTCACAATTTTGACTTTTTCTCTTAAAATTATGCATTTTTTAAATCCCATTTGTAATTTTCTTTAAAAATCTCATGATGACTTTTTGTCTCAATTGTGACTTTTTTCCCTGTTTTTCCTAAATTTCCTGCCCGTACCCACAAAACTGAGTACAGTGACCCTATCAAACATATTTTCTACACAGTAACTCCCTTGTAAAGGCTTTATTTTAGATACTTTTGAAACTTTTCAGATTTTTCCTGGTTAAATAAGTATTATTGCGTTCATAGCAAAAAAAAAAAAAAAAGCAGTTTTACTTTTTACTTTAAAAGACAACATAAAAGACCAAAGTGCTTTACATCTAAAACATAAGTATAACACAGGACAGTCAAATATATTAAAAAAATATTTGTAAAAGACAATAAAACAAAAATACACAGATAAAAAGATAAAAAAAGAACACCAGTTTAGCAAAAAATGACACAGTATTCTTAGTTAATAAAACTATTAGCATGTTAACCAGGTCTAAAAAATTTATAAATCTTGTCGTTTATGTGGAAAAAACAGTGAGAGAAAAAAAAACCTTGTAGTAATGATTTAATTCAGAATTAAACATGGAATAAACCAGTGACTTTATTCTGAATTAAGTTGAACTCACAATAGCCTTTTTCAATTGAAATTAGATATTTGTATGGCCATTTTGAAAAGCAAAATTAACCATTAATCTAAATTTAACAGGAACTCAACAAGATATCCATTACCCTGTTTTTGACTTAGAGCACTAGAATTAAAAGGTCAATAACCCCGTAATTAAAAACAAAAGATGTCAGTGGGAAAAAGTGTGGAACAAGAGCAGCTTTTCAATTATTTATTAACTTGAGACTTCAAAACATTCACCTCACACCCCCTACCATGCAAACACATGCTCACACACACATCACAATTTCCCCTGTGTATATAACAGTACAGCTGTCAAGGCGAGTCTATTAATTCTCTATTTTAATGTCATTTGAGCTGAAGGTTTCAGGTGGTAAACATCACATATACTATATATAACACAACACAGTAGGATTTGAACGTGTCAACTCCTGTTTAACTTATAAATACTGTAAAACACTATGATAAATCTAGTGGTAAATGTTTGATCAATGCGTCATCTGTTGTTCCTGTTCTGAGACAAACTAAATTATGTAACATTTCATATATTTTCTCAACGTCGCTCGCATAACAAGGCACTGGAACAGAATATTTATGGGATATATTTTTACTTTTCTCATTTTAAACCTGACTATGTTCCTTTCATTTACCATGTGAAGAACTACATCATGCAATCACTCAACCTGAGGACTTCACTAGTCCTTGTACTCCAGAACGGAGAGAGAAAAAAAAAAATAAAACATTTCCTGTGTTCCCTACTTCTCCTCTTGTTTCCATAGCAACATGCCAAGGGATGAAGGACAAGCTATTGGCTCTTAAATTTCTAATGAAAATCCTCCAGGAAGTATACAATACAGTCCCCCATGGTGAAAATTGTAGTTAGATGAGTTCTTTGCTACAAATAGAAACTATCAAATGAATGCATATATATATATATATATATATATATATATATATATATATATATATATATATATATATATATACACATACATATAGTAAATGGACTGCAGTTATATAGCACATTTTATACACCAGTTGAGTTGGTGCCCAAAGCACTTTACAATTCCTCAAATTCACCCATTCACACACACACACACACACACACACTCATACACCAGTAGACATGTGGACAGCCAGTGGTGGGACGCGAACTGCCATAATAATGATGTTAACATTGGTGGGGACATAATTTGAATGTGCATAAAGGAGATAAAATAATGCTACAGGAGTCGACGTTTCTGTTAATGCCCTCTGACTCTATACTTGTCAGTGATTTATCGGCCAGTTTCAGTGAAATCTAGCCAAGAGTTCAGTTCAGCGTAACTAGGCTACGGCTGTAACACATTACATGTGCTGCCGCTAGGAGGTAGTGTGTCTAGGCTAAAGAAATAGGGTAAATCACATCAAATGTTTTGTTATAGCCTGGTATCACTTGTGTTTTTTGGTTGTTGGACGTTTGATTTTTCTTTCCTGTATCAAAAAACTTTGTCTTTAATTGAACATATATTGCATATTTTCTCCAATCAATAAAAAACACTTGATTTAAATCATTTTTATATATATATATATATATATATATATATATATATATATATATATATATATATATATATATATATATATATATATATATATATATATATATATATATATATATATTCACTGTAACTTTATTTGTAAATTCAAGACATTTAAGACTTTTCCAGACCCTGCTGGAACCCCTATTACATTAGAAATGATGTTTTCCAGTCAATCCTACACTTTAAATATAATTACAGAGAGAGATCATCAAAATAACAGCATAGTATCACCTCCAAATGTCTGACCTTGACATTCACTGTCATTAATCTGATAAAGACAGCTGTCCTGTTTAATTCAGTTAACGTTCCAAACTTGACCCAAGGACATCATCAAGACGTATTGGGTCAGAGAGAAGCAAAAATGTTGATACAGCACTTGCTACTCCCTGTAATTCATGATCACTTGCTGACATGCCATGAAATCAATATGAAGCCAAGTAATAAGAGACAGCAATCAGGTCGGGTGCCATCCTTATACATCATTCTGTTGACGCACAGCAACAGTCACTGCTACAGGCCATACTAGATTAAGTACAACAATTTTATGCAGTGTGAAAGACAATTTGGATGAAAATATGGTTGAAAAATCTAGTGCAGTTTTAACAGATAAGTCTAGTGTGAAGCTGTGCACTTATCAGTTTTAATGCCCTTCAGTTTGCACAAATTCATGCCAGATAAGAAATGTACAAACAGTACTTTTATCTTAAAGACACTAGAGGAAGTAGCAGAGTTGTAATAATAATAATACACTTAAAAGTTGGATCGGATTTAGTCCATTTTTTATGTGCTTTTCCATCAGAAGCCAAAAAAAACCCAAAACAAGTAAGTAATGAATCTTAGTATCACTTTTGGAACTAACACAAAGCAGCAGTTGTGAAAGGGACATTAAATATAAGAAAAAAAATAAACAAAACAGTGTCTTGAAAACAGATTAATATGATTATATGTGCTGTTTAATTTGCCACATATGGCATTAACCATTGGGTATTTGTCCCACAGAGGCATTTACTAAAAATCAAGTGGGTCAAAAAAGTATATATGTGGAATAATGTAAAAAAACAGAAACAAAAATCACTCTTGTTTTTAACCCTTTAACTCCTGCGTCAGCGATGACACGTTTTGAAAGGATGGTTTAGTTTTAATATTCAGAAAAAAATATAGATTTTTTTTTTTTAATGTGATTTTACTGTTCATGGATCGGATATATGGAAATAAACAGGTGTCAAAAAGCAACTGATTTAGAAAAAAAGGCAAAACTAAAACTACCGGAACCAAATTACAATATTTATTTATACTTAATTTTAGTTTATTTTAATTATGTTTGTTTTTTTTTATAGTCTTTGTTAATTTTGTTCCTTATTTTGTTTTATATTTCTACATTTAATATTGTATTTTATTATTTTTCTTCACTTTTGTGCCATTTGTGTCTTATTTTGTTCATGTTACTTATTATTTTGTTGGTTTATTTTACATTTTTAGTTGTTATTGTCCATTTGTTACTTATTTTATCAATTTTTGACTAAAGGATTAACTCTTTCACAAACTTGTGCTGTAAATAATACCAAATACTGAATAATTTTCACATTTAATCATCACATTTTCAACCCTTAAAATGCTGTTTGTAATGCTATTTTTTTTATTATTTTAATGTAAAACACATACAAAACATTTATTTTCTAAAATATTACATACAAATTGGATCACATATGATTTGATAATTGTATCTTTGCACATGTAAATGATTCACACCAACATTGTTAATATTAATTGTTGTAAAGCACACCCAGATACCGGAGGGTTACATTCATAATTTAACTGTGCTTTAGTTACATTTTTTTTTCTTATTAAGTTCATCACAGGGAAGAATTCGTACTCACTATATGCAGTCTTGACAAGTGCATTAGGAAATAAAATAACTCAAAAGTTTTAATTATTAACCAAATGTTAATTGTATCCATATACTTACTGGATATAATGTAAGATAATGTGAATATTGATTTACAGTATGCTGGGTTGGTGCTGTGAAGCTCCATTAACTCTTATAATATTCATTCTGTCTTGTACAGTGTGATGCATTCACTGTTCATAATATCTTACATCTGTCAACCTGAAGAGGCCCTTATAAGATTCATGCTCGAAAAATGACAAGTCCATTCTATGGTTACCACGGCTTAATTCACTTAAGACTCTGCTGACTGACAGAAATATGCCTTCCATAAGATGGTTTATGAGAATACAAAGATCATAAGTATACCCTGAAATATGTATTCCATGTGTCTAAGTGTAGAGAAGCAATTATAAACCACAGGTTGAGTTAGACACTGCACTGCTCGTCACTGTCTGCTTGTAATGGGAGTCGGAACCGTAGCTTTGATTAAATGTTTATATAGTGTTTGCAATACCTTTGCAGTGTAATAACAGGGGTCTTAAAAGTCTTGAATTTACAAATCTACATTTATACCTTAATGAGAGTCTTTTTTTTTTTTAAATTAGGGAAAATGCACAAAAAACATTGACCTACACAAAAGAGGTAATATGTTTGTGCCAGGTTATAGCACATATGCTAATTTCTGCATGCAGTCCCTGGACAAGTTAATAAAAGGGCTACACGTGGTTAGAAAAAAAAGTGACATTGTGAGTTTTTGTAACCCTGAACTAAAATGATTTATATCTGCAGTGTTATTTTTGCATTTTACAAACTCATCCCAGGGGCCACAATGGACCCTTTGGAGGGCCGGATTTGGCCCCCGGGCCACATGTTTGACACCTCTGGGATACAGTGAAGTTCAGGGTTATGACAAGAGCGATAACCCTAGGTAAATCTGCCACTGTAAATATACTCCAGTGTTTTGTTCTTATGCAGTCTGTCACTTTCATAAGCATGTTGGATTTTATCTCATCTCAATCCGCTTTGTTTACCGTTAACACGACCTGGATCACTAAACAAACACTGGATAAACATCACATGCCCAGCAGTGCTGCACTCATTTCTGCCTAAAAGAGAACCATTTCCAACTTTTCTAAAGGTTTGATTGGCAGCTGTTTGTGTTCTGCCTGCGTGTGAAGGAAGTGAAGACACTCATATTCCTCTAAGTGTGCTTTACAAGCACAAATAATCTTGACAACAACAGCGACATCCTGTCTTGAGCTTGACACTTTGAGAGAAGCTGGCTCCAACACACTGATAATGAGAGGGAGTGGGAGGGAAGGAGAAACAGTGAGAATTGCTTCTAGTCTCAGATGTTGTGCCATCTCTTTTTCATTCTTCTATTTCTCCCATATGACACAAACAACCACTCCTGCCTCTCCTCTTCCCTCCACTCTACCTTTTTTTCTTCTTTTATTCCCCTGCTCATATAATTATTAAACTCTTACCAGGCTTATATCCTGGTCCTGGAACGCAAATGACATTACTTTATTCAGCTCCTGCATTAATGCACCTGCACTTGTTGAATATCAAATGAAATTGAACAAACTCATTTTTCGGAAAATATAAACCATTCTGAAGTGCATCAGTAACACCTAAAAAAAAATGTGTTTTACAGAACAGACAAAAATAGGAATTTGGCTTTTGAAGGCTGTCATCTGATCAATCATCTATTGATGTTCCAACACATTAGTTGACATTTATAATCAGTGGTGACAGGTGGATAGACAATACGCTGCTGAACACCAGGATATACGTACTGTGTGACAATAGGAGTTTTGGACAAGAACATTAGTTTGAACCTTATTTTATAATTGACAACCGGAATTATGTGTGTGACATATATATTCTCATAAATCTTTGCTAAAATATGTGTATTTGAATTGTTCTACAGTTCTATTTTTTTTTTTTTCAAAAAATGTCCAAATATAGTCCCTTGTCTTGTCATCAGAACCTGCTTTGTGCAACTACTATGGGCAATTTAGATGAACCAATAAAAAAAAATTATATTTCCCCCAATTTCCTCTCTTTATTCTACGGCCCTCTAGAATGTTGCAACAGCTCCCATTCACTTTGAATGGACGTTCCCACCCTTCTGTGGGCACACTTTTTTCCATAACCACCCGCTGGGCCATTATAGGCCGCTGCCAATGGCAACAAGTGTTGTCATTTCAGATTCACAGTACCATATCACTCTGCAGGTAGTTCAGCCACTTTGAAAGTAAATATTGTAACGGCAATTTATAGAGTAGAACATAGCAGTAATAACCAGTACAATAAGTGGGATTATGTATTGCCCACAAACAAAAAATATATATTTCCCCTCGGGGCGGAACAATGCTCCTCCGCCTTTGGCATCAGGGTGCTGTTCGACCCCGCCAGGAAATATTTATCTGATAGTAACGCGTGGGCAATACATTATCACTTACATAACACACAAACCATCGGAAAAAAATGCTCTAAAACTTACATTTTAATAAATACATTTCTCAAAATTGAACTGGAAAATCATTTGGTAAATGGTGTGTTTTAGTCCACACTTACCAAATGGTTTTCACAAATAAAATTAAGATGGGGGGGGGGGGGGGGGGGGGGGGGAGGGACATTTATTTGTTTCCAAGTCTACAGCATACATTTCCCTGTTAAATAAACAACAAAAGTGAGTGTTTTCGTCCAAACTACAGGGTGTTACCTTTACAACAAACCCAATCTCTTACCTATACTCAAAACGGTTAAACAGCTGTTGTTTTAAATCGGAGAGGTATTTTTCAGGTCTTTTAAGCTAAATCACTCTGTAATGGTAACGAGTTAATATCGTTTCTTATATTTTAGACAATCTATCAAAGACGCAGTAAAAGACTGTCAAGTGGTCCAAGTTTGTTTGGTGTCCCGGAATCACCCTGCTTGAAAAGTAACAGCCCTGTGTTCTTGGAAGGACCCTTGTTATTCCCACAGATCTCCCTTTGATGGTTTAGTCAGCAGTATTATCCTCGCTGTGGCTTTTAAGAAGGGTTTCACTAATAGCTGGAGAGATGTTGCTGAAACACATATAAGAGAAACTTCACTGTGTAAAAAGCCACAGTATAAGACTGAGCCCTTGAAGTGATACTCCACCCCAAATCTTTCAAACACCCTCTGAAGGCTTGAAAAGGTGGCTCCAAGAAGTTTGTAGCTTATCTTTCAGAGAACAGCAGCTAACAACACACGAGTGGGTGCTGACGGGCAGAAAGAACACAGTGATGTTAAATTTTTAAGATGTTGAAGAGTTCGGTGTGATACCTGCTTGTATTGCTTTAAAACTTGTTTGACGGCTGTAGTTTGACAAAAGTGAACTCAAGTGTTCTCATTGTATAAAGATGAGCAACGCTGAAATAAAAATAGCCCAACGCAGTAATTAACTTATTACTCTAATATGGATATAATGAATCCTGGATCAGTGTATGAGAACCAGTGTGGACTAAATTCATTTTTAATTAACAGCCTAATACAAGCTACACTAAATAAGTTTTGGATGGATTTGTCACATTATAGCTCCTTAACTGGCAAGTGACTATTTCTGGTCATTTCCACATACCTTACAAGAAAGTTCCTTTCACTTTATATGTTTCTATTGGTTTTTTTTTTTACATTTACAGATTGGATTTACTAGTTTGTTGCCACTTACAGGTAAGGAACCAAATATAGTAACTTCATTGACTTTGATTTTCAACATAAAACATTTTGAAGAATTTCACAAAAGTAATAAAGTCTTGTTATATCCTCCAAAAAGACGCTAAGGTTGGCATTTTGAATTTCATGTCACTATGAAAAATGAAATTCAAATAAAAGTGAATTAGGTTCAGGCTCAGTTATTAGAGCGGGTCGTCCAATGACTAAAAGGTCAGCGGTTTGTGTCCAGGTTCTGGCTGTCCACATGTTGAAGTGTCCTTGGGCAAGACACTGAACTCTGACTTAGGTCCCCAGTAGGACCTTAGAAACCTACTGGTGTGTGAATGTGAGGCTACTGTAAAGTGATTTGTGCACCATGAAGGTTGAAAAATTCGACATAAGTGCAGTCCATTTACCATTTATGAGTGATGACACAACATTATCTTGTTTTGGATGAAGGGCATCAATGTCATATTGATACTTCAAATGATCAGCATCAGGGGTAAATTGCGTTCCAGAACACACTGCGGACTTACAAAACCCACATTAACAATCACCAATACATATCAGCCACTGAATAAAGTATAAAGCTTATTGCTTACACACGCCAGTATTATGGCAGCGTCAATTTCTTTTCGGCGCAATATAACGCATAGCTGGTTAATTTAGTAAAGATAATAACATGACATTAAAACTTAAGCATCTAGTAGATTTCATCCTCCAAGTCTATTATTTTCATGTCCAGCTGTGTCCAGTGCTTCTAGCTTTAATTACAGCCACTTCCTTCAACTCTAAAAGTTGTTGCTTGATGGATCTCATCTCATCTGGTCACTCTGATGCTTTGGTCAAAGGCCCTGTGGCATTAGTTTTCGTTGCGATGGGAGACCAGCAGAATGACTCACTCCTCCCTCTCATTGTCAAAACAGACTTTCTATATGACCCAGTACCCTCACATCTTCACAGCTCCATTTCACCCATATGGGCAAATTAAAATTAATTGACAGTAGAAATAATATATATATATATATCTATAGTTAACACATCAATATGTTTTATGTTGTTGAAATCTAACTGTTCACTTAACAGACATTAAAACTACATTAGAAAGTGACATTAGACCTTTCATGATAAAATTTTTTACCATACAATAAACTGTCCCAGAAATGACTGTGATAATCACTGCTTTGACATCATTTTTCAAATATAATAATAATAATAATAATAATAATAATAATAATAATAATAATAATGTAAGTACACCCTTTTAAAGATAAATAAACTTATTTCTTAAGAAATATATACATGGAATTATATTACAAAAAAATATGTTATTGTACATACATGTTACAAATGACAATTCCATACGAATTGTCATTTGTAACATGTATGTTTTCTCTGACAATTCGTACTGCCGGTCAAATGTTTGTCAAATTTGGGGCTGCATCTTTTTGGTGATGTAGTGAACTAGGCTTCCTATGATGTGAAACAGTTGACACCGTTATG
Source organism: Siphamia tubifer (assembly GCA_020466265.1). NCBI lineage: Eukaryota > Metazoa > Chordata > Actinopteri > Kurtiformes > Apogonidae > Siphamia > Siphamia tubifer. The sequence continues at coordinate 32,106,287 of CM035788.1, read as the reverse complement.
ATTAGATTTGGTTTGGTTCATAAAGGTCACAGTGATGGTGGACCGTCTGGACCACGGTGACAGCCCCTATGCCTCTGGTTGAGTTTTTTTTTCACCCAGCTGGGAAAGCTGTAATTAGTGGTTATGTTTGAGGTGAAGGGGTATGTTTGTTCTGTTGCCACACTTAGCATGGACTTTTTTTTCAAACAAATGTTACATCACGGCTCATTTCAGTTCTGTGGTTGATCACGCTCATTTGACTTTAATCCAAAATGTTCACACAACTCAGCTGTTGTATTTGCCTTAGAAACCAATTCCATTTTTATTTCCACTTTTGTGGAATGCCACTACATGGCATTAGCTCGACTCAGGTACCACATACCCTTCCTCTACTCCCCACAGGCCGTCACTGCCTCCTGCTGCACTAGATGTCCCGCCTTCACACACACACAGTGACTGACAGGAGGATGTCCCACCTCCCCAAACACACACGGCGTCTGACAGGAGGATGTCACGCCTCCCCACACACACGGTGTCTGACAGGAGGATGTCCCACCTCCCCAAACACACACGGCGTCTGACAGGAGGATGTCACGCCTCCCCAAATACACACGGCGTCTGACAGGAGGATGTCACGCCTCCCCACACACACAGTGACTGACAGGTGGATGTCCCGCCTCCCCACACACACAGTGACTGACAGGAGGATGTCACGCCTCCCCACACACACAGTGACTGACAGGAGGATGTCCCACCTCTCCAAACACAGGCAGTGATTGACAGTAGAATGTCCCGCCCCCCCCCCCCCACACACACACACACACACACATGCAGTGTCTGACAAGAAGATGTCCTACCTCCCCACACACACAGTGACTGATAAGATGTCCCGCCTCCCCACACACAGTGACTGGCTAGAGGATGTCCCGCCTCCCCACATGCACATTGACTGACAGGAGGATGTCCCGCCTCTCCACATCCACATTGACTGACAGGAGGGTTCACTCCTCATTACACTAATGATGGTTCCTTAGGTGTCAGTCACAACATATACAGTGAAGTTATAAGAACTTATTATCCAGTGTCTTCCGGCAAACTTATCGAGCTCCTTTTTAATTATCATGCAATTAATTGATTTATTGATTATCACGACAGGCCTACCTATCTCCCCTTCTGTTCTGCCCAGGAGTCTCACACAAGGAGGATGTTTTTTAAGTTATGTAACCAGCTCTCTGTTGAGAGGAATAAGTGTAATTTGCTTCGGTGACTTTATTGTTTGGCAGAAGCACAAAGGCTCATACCTGCACCTTGGAGGCTTCTATCAGCCATAAGGGTTGGAGCAGCTAATCACTTTGTTGCATGTTCAGTTGTTTTAAAACAATAAAACCTTTTCATGGTGGACGTGGTGTGTATGTGACGCTCCACTGAAAATAGCATGGCTTTGATTCATCATCAACTTTTATTGCAGACTCAAGGTCCAGATACAAAAAGACAGACATATGTACCCACATAATAAAAAAAGAAAGAAGAATGACAGCTAAGTTTAAACATTACCTCTGAAGGATCTATCAAACATCAGAACTGCCCGTCTGTGGAAGATGTGTGCATTAAAGTGGGCACAGTTTACTATGAATGAAAAAAAGTGCATATGTCATCAACAAACATTCACTCACAAAATACAGTCCATTACCACAGCACTTGGACTGAAATGCTATCAAAAGCAAATGTCAGACTACTGGTATTGGAAAGGGAGGTTTGACACTGACAAAACTTCTGCACAAAAAACCTTCCTTCTACCCAAGCATCTCCCTGCCATTGACCTGCAGAAAGCAAAAATGTTCTCATGATAATGTTATAAAGACTTGTTACAACATGTTACAAAAGTAATGCATTACAGTAACAAGTTACTTTTTGCTGTAATGCAGTCGTGCATTAGCATTACTAATACATTTTCAGTAAAAGTTTAATTGCTACAGTTTCAACGGCACACTTTTCAGCCAAAATGCATTTGCTCAAAACAATACAAAAGCACAACAAAACCAGCCACACAGTCAACCTTAACGGAGTGATATTATTTTTTTTTTATTAAATGTTGCATTTTCAACTATGTCCCTGTGGTCTACCTGAACTGTAAATGCTCCATCTTGAACCCTATTTCTGAGTAAGGACACCAGAAAAGTCCCTTTAAATACACATGAGCCACTTTAAGCCCCGCCCTCTCCAGGTTTTTAACTGTGTTCCATTCAACCAACAACTGAACCGAAGTTTGGACATATTTTCAGTATGGACGACAGCCACTGCTGCTGACATGCTCAGAAAAATGTTTGAAATTTTTACCTTTTATGTGTAAATCTTGTGACCAGTGCTGATTGCTGTTTTTTTTTTTTTTTTTTTTTTTTTAAAAAGCCCATTTCATGTATTCGTCACAAACCTGCGATATCGAAGCATAGCAGTAAAAGAAAGGTGTGCCTCATATAGGCTAACTGCCCTATACAGGTCAAACAGCCTTAACATATTCTATTAAAATCAGACCCTGCTATGTAACACTTGTAACACTTGAACATCACACCCACCCACATATGCAACACAGCCTGGAAAACCAACCAGGTATGAAACACAGAGAGCCTTGAACATCAGATCCAAGGCTAGCCTACTACAACAACCACGTTAGCTGAACTAAATGAACAACTGGACTGAATGGATAAAACAAGTTGCAAAACATGTAATGTATATTTGTATTTACAGTGTAATATGTACAGATCTGTAGGTGAAGGAAAGGGAAAGTGGGAAATCAAATTCAAACAGCAGAGCGTGTGGATACTCCTTCGTGTCATCCGCTTGGGACCGAATCGTTTAACATTTTCTCCCCAAATTAAGTACAGCGACAATGTCCCTCATGTCTCTCAAACACTTCCTCCAATCATCATGAAGAAGCCCGGCGTTTTGACCCTTACACTCATTGATCCCCAGGGAAGCCGGGCTTCCCTGGAAGTGATGATTTCCATGGACCAGTGACACTTCCATGGACCAGCAGCCAGGCTTCCTTTGGTTTCTATGACGCTGCTTTGTACATAAACTGTGCCAATTTCATCAGAAATCACTCGATTAAACTACAAGAGGACATTGGCTAGTTATGAATTTAAATGCAATCTTTGGACTACCTTTTCCGAGTTCTTTCAATATGAATTTATTGTTGTATAAGTGGTAATTTCCTGAGACAATTTTAGGAGAAGTTCGGCTTCCCTTGTCTCTGGTTGTGACATAACTAGTTATAGGTGTAACACATTAAGCAGGAATTCAAACAGATTGTAGAAATCCACTGGATTTTTGGCAAAATTTATACAAAAATAGCTTTGCAGCAACTGTAGGGTTTATATTCAAACATTTTGAACAATTAGGGTCAAAATAGACAAATGAATGAACCAAAAACTAATGTGGGTTTAGCAAAATATGAGCCCTTTAAAGAATCAAAAATGCAACAGGAAAATTGAAGTTCCTGTTGTTCAATGGATGAAGACCACAGAAGACAGACCATTTCCCACAGACATATGTTCATCACTAACCCTAAACCTGCTTTACAGATGCTAGTTGGCATTAGTGTGATACCTGTGATCGGCAATGACAATAAGCTAACATTTCTGTGACTAGGTAGAATTCTTTATCGACTGCAGATTTATCTACTGGTGGAGATGGAATTAAAACACTGTAGACTGTAGTCATACTTACTGGGCTGTCTGTTGTACTTCAGGACACAAATTTATTCATCTCAAAGAATTCCTTTTAAATAACAGTGCCAAGTCATTTGTAATGGATTGTAGTTTGGAATTAACTTGCACAACACTGGTATTGGTATACATTATGGTCAGACATAGACTCAAGTGACAGTCTAAATGAAACAACAATGGTGTAAAAACATTCCCTGGAAGCTATGCTGATTCCAACACGAGCAGGTCATCAGTTAATTTAGTTTATCTCACAAAATCAATTTTGCTTTATGTGTAATAATGTTAGACTTGAACAGATGGCACCATTGCAATTAACAGAATGATATTTAGGAAACATTAGCTCCATTGTGAGTGTGATGACACAGGCTAAGCTATTCTCTGATTTATTAGGATGTGTGGAAATTGGAAGAGGAGAAAAGGAGGGAGAAATGTTGAGTTTTGTGTTAAATTATGTACATGTCCTGCTGATTTTACTTCATTTCATCAAGTCAGAAAAACAGGGTGACCATCACACTGAAGCAATGTGGGGATATTGAGTATGGGATGTACAGTTGCTTCAAAGGGACAAACTACCCCATTAGTGATGTATTTTCTGTTTTACAATATTTTTACTTCTACATAATTGGGTTGGGGTAACTGACACCACCAAGTTTACCTAACATTGCATATAATTGCTTTCAAACAAACAACTTGTTGTCAACAAGTTGGCATAAAAAAATTAAGTTTAGGAGTAATTCTAACATAATGTGAATTATAGACAAAAACAGTGACATTTGTGTGCGTGTGTCTACATGACCAGTTTCACCCCCTTAAAGGGGTGTCACAGTGATCAATTTATGTCATGACTGTAATTCACTAATAAGCAGGAAAAAAAAACAAAGTTAGCTTTGTGCATTGGTAAAAATACAATATAAATATAAATACACACCTCACTGGCTACACTAACAAGTCCAAAACATAGGAAAACTATTGGACGTTTAATTACTAAAAAACAAATACAGTATAGGCAATGCAAGGCAAATACATTTCATGTACAGGACAATTCAAAGTGCTTTACATAAAACATAAGAAAATTACAATTATTAAAATGCATTACAATACAAGTGTACACATTGTAATACTTCCCAGGAAGTAAATTAAATGAGAAAAAAAGAACTTGGGACAATCACAAGAAGGATTTGAACCTTTCATGCTTCACTCATTGGATGATCTGTTCTACCAAATCTGCCTGGGAAAGAAAATACAAAGTTCAAACGCTGGAGTTTTGAGTTGTGAATGAAGACAGGGGGAAAAATTACAGTTTTAAATATCTTTTATTCAAAAAGTACCAAATTAAATAACAAAAAGACAACAACTTAAGAAAGTGTATGCAAAAACAAATACACAAGAGTTCAAATGGTAGTACTAATAGTTAATTCAAAGATCACTATAATAGTTCACATTTAATAATTACCTTTTTTCCTCAAATAGGATGAATAACAGTTCATGGTTTCACAAAAAAATGCAAAAGCCCTGTGTGGAAACCTTAAACATTCTTCCCAAAAGTTCAAAGTAATTTTTCAACTTAAATTGTCCAATTATAAATTTAAACAAAACAAAAAAATCGAAGCTTGGCTCGTCACCTCTTAGTAGAGGAATCCACTTGCTAGTTGATGGGGGTTTTAAAAAAACCCAATCTGAAAAGTCAGAAAACAAACTATTCAAATGTCTATATAAACAAATAAGTATTTAAGGTCATGTATATACACACAAAAATGGATTCTTAATATCTGAACAGCCGTTCAAAAACGACCCATTCATTTAAATATAAATTGTTGCACAACATTCATTCATCTAACTTATACCGACTGGGGTGCAAGTTAACCTAGCCCTATTCATTTCAATGGGCTATTAGCATGCTAATAGCTAATCACGAAAATATATTCATATAAAATAAAAATAAAAACTAGATATTGCCAAATGGGCAATATATCTTAATGTTAATAAGGTCCGACACTACAACGTGGTTTTATAATAATTATAAGTCATATATTCGTCTCAAAATTAACCAAAAGGGGCGGCATACACATCACAAAAACATAGTTTTGCGTGAACCGGAAGTACAACATATCGGCGAACAAAACGGCAATTAAATTAGACTTTGCGGATCATGACTCACCGTTTGATCAATACGGGGTGTTCCAGATGTGAGATGAGATTTATAGGTTTTCAGTTCCGTTCATCGAGTTTGTAGGTTAGCACAGGCTAGTAGGCTACCGCTACAAATAGAAATCATTGGCAGGAAGTCAGCGCAAGGCGGGAGATTTAAACAGACGAGCTGTACTTTTATGCCGACTGACCAAATTTTTGGGTTTTGGTCCCATTGAGTTCTTTTAAGTTGATTTCTGTTGGTTTCAGGCTTGTAGGTGTGAGCACAAAAGCAGCAGTAATAACACAATCACAGCCGAGGACCACAGACTGAGTACGGGGATGAGGCTGCTAATATTGCTAGCGCCCCTAGTGGCGCAGCGAACCACCGCACTGGATTTTGTTCCTTGAGAATTTAGGTGACCTGGGTTACATATATTTGATTTAATCATTAACACAAAAATTATTTCAAATAAACAACTTTGTATTATGTTTTCATATACACTTTTTGTATATTACAATTTCACAACTTTTTGAAGTCATGTTTGACAGTGTACATAACGGCAATTATTTTTGTATTCGCATGATTTGAGTTTAGGATTGTGCTCAGAAAAAAAAAAAAAAAAATCCTACAGCTCCAGTTTCCTTTGTGATGGATTTCAAATGAGATGTACAAATTCCCAGGATTATTTTGTTACTTCACACCAGAACAGTTTGAGCACAGCAAAAACCGATTGTGTCAAAGCTTATCGAGTAAAGCTTTGATTTGAGGAGCTTTAGACAGACAGCTGAGAAAATTCTTTTGGACAAGTATTTGGCAGCGGGTATTGAAAGTCAATGACTGATGTTACTTGGCTCATAATTGATCTGATCTAGCAGGTTCATGGTTGGTACATGTCACTGGAGAATTTGACATTGTTTGGCCAAATTAGTTTTCTTTTATGCATACCCAGAGGATATGATCAAATCAACGCGAGGCCTTATACTCAAAGAAATAAGGCAGGTTTTAGAGAGAAAAGAATGCAGTGGTTACAGCTTCGGGAGTAAAGCCTAAAAAAGATGAAAGCCTCATAGTTAACATCAGTGACATCACAGAGAAAGGGAATTGCATCAGCCTCTTCAAACAGTCCTAATAAAATACCAAAGGAGAACTGACTGACTATTCTCCTCAGAAAAGAGCAGGCCCATGAGAATCTGTTGACAGTGCGTTTGTAATCACAGTCATCCACTTTTTGGCCCAGAAAAGCTTTTCAGTCCATGCCTGTGTGACTATCAAGCTTATCAGAGAGATAAAACATCTTTTACACAGGCTCTAAAAAAAAAAAAAAAAAAAAAATCTCAGTTTAATTCATTCCAAGTTATAGCAAAAATCATACAAGTGTAAAGACATTTAATGTTTAATGCAGTTCAATGTATATGTCTAATATATTATACCACTGGGAGTTTATTACATCCACAAAGAAGGTTATGTTTATGCCTCAGTTTGTCTGTCTGTCTATTAGTTTTAACTCAAAAAGTTATGGACGGATCTTGATGAAATTTACAGGGTAGGTTGGTCGTGGAGCGATCTGGAAATGATTAGAGTTTGGTGGATGAAATTTTCAGTATGTATTGGGAGTGTCACAAGGAACAAATGACTACATTTTGGTGGTGATCCGGAAGAGATTCTGGATCACTAGGAAATTTATTCTCCATTTACCGCAATATAAAATTTCAAAGTGATCCAGAATCCAGGATATCTTCCTGGTGAACACCAAAATGTAATCATTTGTTACTTGTGACACTCCCAACACATAGTGAAAATTTCATCAAAATCCATTTTTGAGTTATCTTGATCCCCCTTCCCCACCCCGGATCATCAAAATCTAATAATTTCCAGATCTCTCCATTACCAAACAACCTACCCTGTAAACTTCATCAAGATCCATCCTTAACTTTTTGAGGTATCCTGCTAACCACACAGACAAACTGCAGCAAAAACATAACCTCCTTGGTGAACCTCTCTTCATTCAAAGGGGGGAGGTCTGCCTTGGCGGAGGTCTGCGCTCTTAGAGTGCTTTTCTAGTTAGTTATGTTGCTCATTTCACTGCATAATAATTAGTATATGAATAGACAATGACTACTGCCAAATATCAGTTTGTCTATCACTACAGAGCCAATCAAATGTTAGCATTTGTAGTAGAGCCAATCATAGATGTTGTTGATGAACTCATGAGCCTCTTATTTAGTTTTAATTTAATTTTTATTTGACAGGGACAGTGCACAACATACAATTGAGCCAGATTATAACCACAAGGCTAACTTTCATCTGTAGTCTCTAACACAGTAGTCTGAGAAAAAAAAAAGATCCAAATATCAGCTTAGAAATATTGTATCAATCATCGGCTGAGGTTAAAAAAAAAAACAAACAAAAAAAAGTATCAGTCCCAAAAAATCCATACCGTTCCATCTCTACTTTGAACGTTGTCTCAGTGGCTGATTTATATCAATGACAGATTTATCAACAATCTGCAGAAAATGCTACTGCTATGACTGGGACTCAAAGCCCAGTCTGTTACAGTCTGAAGCATCACCTACTGAGCTAATGCTCCACCGTCTGCAGCTCTGACCTATTTTCTATGTGGTTACTAGTGCTGTTGCCACAGGACTGTGGCAGCAGGGCGACAGGTAACCAGGCTACACATGATATAACAAAGGCGCTGATTGGATCTGTGGTAAAAGTAGTTAATATTTGTTGCCACAATACTATGTTAACCCATAAAGACCCAGTGATAGTTTTGCAGCAGTTACCAAATTATTTATCTCTTTATTTCTACCTTTCTTAACTCTCAAAAAAGAAAAATTATATATATATATATATATATATATATATATATATATATATATATATAATATAAACTTACATTTTGTATTTTTTATTGTAAATTATATAATTATCATTCACTGACTTACACCCCTTTCCTGGGACCCCCCCCCCTGCTCTCTCACATCTGTAGCTCATGTCTCAGTGTCTACATAATCTGTCCCAAATAAAAGTCCAGTTAATAACATTATGTGATGTTTCAATTGTTGGTGTGACATATACTTGATGTACTAGCATTATTTATACTAAATATTTTTTAATTGAAAGATTTGGATATGCTGGATGACTGGCTGTGTCCAATTGTTTTGGTCTTGGAGAGACCAAACAAATGTAATTTCTTTTGACGTGTCCTTGTGATATGCCAAATGACAATCACGTCTATTCTATTCTATTCTATTTCCCAATATTTAATTCACAGATCATGTAGATATTGAAGGTTAATTATATCAAAACAGAGGAAAAATTAAGAAAAATTTTTTTTTTTCTAACTGAGTGTAAAAACAAGTGTTCTCCATCCACTGTCATTGATCTAACTCTATGGGTGTAATTGGTGAATTAATGTTGTAAAAGATGACAGTGTTTCCTACAGAGCCTCTGAACATCCAAATGGGTCGTATCTGATGTCTATGAAAAGATAACGAGGTGCATTTTACACCAATTTTTTTTTTATACATGTATTGATAGGATTATTGGCTCAACAATCTATATCTGTAGATGGTTTGTGTCACCTGTCATTTTGATATACATATGTTTCTATGTTATTCAACTATGGAGAACCTGCTTCTTCTCAAAGACTGTGCTACTGTAAAAAACAAAACAAAGGGTTTATAATCACAATAACGTTAACTAATAAGATGTCTAATCACAAATACTGCATAAGCTGCAAAATGATAAAAAAAGAAATAGTGGACATTCAAACGCACAGATGTTTCTCAGTCACTTAACATCTTTGAATGCATTCAGTAGTAATGAATAGTTCTAAGTAAATCTTTAGACTTGTGACTGTACAAACCACTAGAGAAGCCATCTACTGCCACTTGACTTGACACTTGAGTTGACAATATAACCACCATTGCTGAAAATTGCACTGTAGATTCTGTAGACTCTGTAGATTGTAGTTATATGTATATATTTTTAAACAGAATTTCCTCAGAACAATGTGAGAAATACAGAGGTAACAGCACAAACAGCCCATTGGTGTTGGTCATGTGTATCTTGTTTTGCATCGTTTCACACAAAATTGGATATTATCGTACTAGCTTTAGAATAAATGGCCATTGTCTGAAATTGCAAAAGTACATTATAAATAGATAAACATCATACAGTATATGTAAATGATGGCACAGTTTGAAAGTGATTTTATTTTTTATTTTTTTCTGAAGAGACACCTAATATAGATATATAGATAAGAACATAATGTAGAAAGAAAGCACACCTTCCATATACATGCATATACATATACATATACATATACATATACATATACATATACATATACATACAGTATATAGTGTAGGGATGTCAAAATTAAAACTGATTAATACATCATGATGATTAATCTGATTATAAATGTTCACATAACTAACCCATTTTTAGTAGAATGACTCTGAATGTCTCTGCCAGCACATTTGTAGTAGAGTTAGCATTGCACATAAACAACAATCATCCAGTTGATCCAGTAGTGACAGGCAGTACAACCAACCCATCATGTTATTACGCAAACTTTGCAGGAAGTCGTTTTCGTTTCACCCAAGCACTTCAATATTCAAATCCCACGTTACATGAAGCATATGGTAAATGGTAAATGGACTGCACTTATATAGCACTTTTCCACCTTCATGGTGCTCAAAGTGCTTTACATTAGCCTCACATTCACCAATTCACTCATACACCAGTAGGTTTCTAAGGTTCTGTCAGTCCTACTGGGAGCTTGAGTCAGGGTTCAATGTCTTTTCCCAAGGACACTTTGACATGTGGACAGCCAGAGCTGGGACAGGAACCGCCAACCCTTCAGTCATTGGATGACCTGCTCTACCAACTGAGCCACAGCCGCCCAAAATGTATGAAGGATCTGGTTACAAAATGTTATATATCCAATTGCATTGTTTTGAGAAAAATCTAATTTTTATTTGGAGGAATGTGTTGAATGCAACTCAATAGTAACCTTTTAAAAACTTTATTAACCAATTTATTAAACATAAAAAGTATGAAATGTTGGAATACGTCACCTCTGATTGGTTACAGTGATATGTCTAGTACTGGGCATCTATGGTAGATAGCATGTTTTGAATTCACTAAATATATTATGTAAATTAATTGACGATGAAGGAGTATTTTCTGGCGGTAACTCCAAATTTATCGCGTTTGGGAACCAGCTTTTCATATGTTCTAGTGTTAAGGATTCTGCTAGCACTTCAGCTAATATGTCGCTCATCTTGCAACAAACCTGTTAAATGCATATACTATATTTCCTTCTTTCTTGAGTCAGTTTACTCATACAAAATGAAATACAATTAATATAGTTGAAAAACGAATGATATTTAATCCTGATTAATAAACATCAATCAAAAACACTCTGTGATTGATCTGATTAAAACATTTTGATCATGTGGCAACACTCATATATAGTATAGTTTGATTTACAGCAATATGATTAAATTACACCACAACAAAATGCTTTCAAGGAATTTAATGGAGCAACATGGAGAACACAACTCCTTCACTCCACTTCAGCAAACATTCATTTAATTAGATATGCAAGAAAAATAAGTATAAATTAGAACAACACTTATCATTCTGAGATGAAGTTTCACATGCTTGAGTGACACCAAAATAATCTAAAAATCACACTGACAAACAATTTATTCAATTGCACATTATTAATAGCAAAGAAAATAAGAAATAACACAATTTCCAAACAATTAACATCATTGGGCAGGAGAGGATGGAAGCAAAAAAAAAAAGGCTTATGTGAAAACCTCCCCAGAAATAAACAGTGCACAGGAATGGAAAAAAAAAAATAAATAAATAAAAAAAAAAAAAAAAAATATATATATATATATATATATATATATATATATATATATATATATATATATATATATATGTTTTCACTGAAAAAGTAAAAAAAAAATAAAAAATAAAAAATATGTCCAATTACAAATTATCAAATACAAATCACATGCTATACAGCCTTATATTTTTCCATTAATTAGAGTCATTTTCATGTGGTTTTTAAATAACGATAAAGCAGATTTAACCCTGTTAATTTAAGCCTAATTATAATAATAATAATTTAAGTTAATTGAAGCTTGGTGCATAGATAATTCTAAAGATGCAGGCCATGATATTATTGCTCTACAAGTAAAATGCTTCCAGAATAAAACTGATGGAATTTCACCACATGTGTTACTGATAAAGAAAACTCAAGTCTTAAATGCTGGTTGACTCAAGTTTCCAAGATAAATCTTGGAATTAACAAGATAATAAGTTTTAGTCCAAATGAATATTGATCTCAGATCTACTTCAAAACATTGCCTGCACATTAATCAAGGTTCAACAGTTTTATTGTCACATACACAGTAAAAAAAAAACAAAACACACACAGGCTTGATGCCATGCAGTTAAATTCTTAGACTGCATACTTCCTGTCAATGTGAGAAAAGTAGTAAGAGTAAGTGGGATTAAGAAAGATATTATACATTCACTTTACAGGTTCTTTCTAGTAGAATATTTACAAACCCATTGTATACATGTACATAAACCACCATATATGTGGAATAACACACCATCGTATATATCTTAAAAACATGAACTAACCAACACTAAAGTCATTCATCGTATTACAGTATGTAAGGTTTAGTAAGAAAGAGATACTTTCTAAAAAAAAAAAAAAAAAAATCTAGACTAGTGTTACAAAACATCATGTAAAAATCATATGATATACAACCCTATATTTTTTAATTGGAGTCTTTTTCAGATGCCTTTCAAACAATGTTAATGAAGATGTTAATTGACATCTGGTAAAGGGCTGCACGATATTATAAGAGTGAAAATGGGACATGATAAGAACCACATGTTATGATCAGTTTTGCTGATACAATTTTGTTTTTACCGTACCATACCATACCTTACCATACCATACCATACCATACCATACCATCTTTATTTTATAAAGCGCTTTAAAACAGACACAGATGACACAAAGCGCTGTACACTACAAGGCATAAAACACAAAACAGAGAAGGAGAACAAGGCATTAAAATAAATCTAAAAAATACAATGAACTACACAGATTATATATACATATATATATATATATATATATATATATACATATATATATATATATATATATATATATATATATATATATATATATATATATATATATATATATATGTATATATATATATATATATATATATATATATATATATATATGTATATATATATATATATATATATATATATATATATATATATATATATAGTATATATCATACAATAATATAACTTTTTGTTTTATTTTGTTTCATAGCGGAGATGGTGTTCATATATGTGGGTGTATATTGTTGACATTGATGTGTAGTGCTGTCCTAGGGGGCGCTCTTTGGATTTGGGGAGAAGAGAGGAAGTGCAAGGAGAGACGGGAAGAAGAGTGTTGGAGGAACGAGTTAGTTCTGTACTTAGATAAAAAAGTTATGAGTAAGACTCAGCATCTGTCTGACTGTTTCTTTACTGCACCCAACACCCACTATGCTTACAAAATTAGAAAAAAACTGACATTGAGATTGTTTTTAAGCCTGCGATATGCAAAAATACTCAGGAGTATATAAGAGCTGTGTGGTGCCGACACAAACGGTCAAACAGACTAGTGGTCGACACAGAACATATGTTTCATTATCATTTTTCTTGTAGCTGAATTAATTCCACATAGTATGTGTACACATACATACATTGGGTTTAGGTGATTTTTTTCTTGTTCATGCTAATTTTTCAGTCTTGTTACCATTAGTTGCGTTTCCATTACCCTTGGAAATTCACAAAACGTAAATATCAGTATAAAAAACTGATAATGGAAACACCTGAATATAGGAAAAAAAAACAGTCAAATATCGATAAAAAGTTTTCATGAGGTGGTTTTTCAGACGTTTCTATATATCGCAAAAGCGCAATGGAAACACTTTTTTCACAATTATAGCATGTCGCAGGATGTGACGTACATGGTCACGTTCTCTGGGAGTGAAAATGGCAGCTGCAGTCACTGTAACCATGACAACCATTGGCTGCTCGGACATGAGAACTATGGCTGCCATCTTGGAGTGGTGATCAGTGGTGATTCCTACACTAGGCACAGTGTAGGTTTCATCTTATTATCTGCTAGTTTTTGAATATTTAAGTTGTTTTTTGTTTTTTAAAGTGTCAAATACAAGCACTGTGAAAAAAACCACTACATACATTTATAATTTGTTGTTAAGTGCTGAGCATTTTTACACTTAATATTTCTACCTGACAATGTAGAGACCACATGTACAGACCCTTATCATGTTAACCAGCTGGTTTGTTTGACATGTTAGTGCCTTTAAAGAGTTTGCCAGCGACTTTTACTGACAAGAGAATTAGCTGATTCATTCATGCTAATGCTAACAGGGTGATAGCCAATCTGAAGCTCTGAAGGTGACAGCAGTGAAATCTCCTGGGATGATATTTCACGAGAGTTACGACACTCCTACCTAGAACAACCGTCAACGGAAACACATTCAAAGTACAAATATATTTTGTCATTAGCTGTAATGGAAACACAGCTAATGACTCACTCCAAACTGGTTCAGAATAATTATGATGTGTTTAGTGTTTGTCAGGTTCTATTGATATTATATGATAAAATGTTGAGCTCATTTGTCTCCTACACTGTAGATTCTGAGATGTGACTATTGCGCACATGCACATTGTAATGTTGATGCTCAAACATGCACACACACACACACACACACACACACACACACACACACACACACACACACACACATACATACATATAAAATGACGACCATAAACAAGAATAAATACAGAAACAACAACAACTAATAATAATAATTATGATATTTGTGGAAAAAGAAATGAAAAACACAAACAAAATTAAACCAAAAAATGAAAAGGAATGAAAAGGACCTGACACTAATGACTAGAGCCAAAATGAACCACTGTGAACAAAATAAATACGGAATTATTAATGACAGAACAAAGAAAACCATTGCACCCTCATCTCACTCTCATACAGTAGACAGATATATTGTTTATATTTTGATGTAGACTATGGCACTGTTTAAGCCCCTCCCACAAACTGTTCCAAAGTTTTATCCCACAAAATAAAATACAAAATGATTTCCTGAAATTGTGTGAATGATCTTTCCTTCTCAGCTGACACTCCCCATCACGATCCCTAAATAAATATTTGTATGTTTTGTGGTAAATTATGGTGGTGGTATTATGTGGTATATTATGCAGTTCTACTCCCGTACATTGATTATTATTAGATTATTAGATGCAGGCCACGATATTTTAGATAATAAACAGGAAGACATGAGTAACAACCTGCAACTAATTCAAAGCAAACCTAAAAAGACACAAGCCACGTAATAAAACCTCAACTGACCCTTGGGTGTGATTATTATTAATGTGTAACGCTGTATGTGCGTCACATACATGACCGTCGAACAACAAAACTTCAGCTGACCTTCTTGTTTCTTGTTTGAGTTTCTCCTCTTTCATCCTTATTTCAGCAGGCACCACGGCTAAGAGCATATCCTTGTTTACAGCCGTGGCCTGGGGGGAGCCGTTGCAAGAATAGAGAGGGCTACACATATAAACACTTACATCAAGAAACTGCCCAATACAAGTTCTGTCTGCTGCTAGCTACCGACGAGTTCCATTACAGCAGTTTGGGGCTGTTCAGATGTTCAGTTAATGCAGTGGGTTATTTTGCCTTTTATAAACTATTGCGGTAATGAGAAAGCACATTGCAGTGACTCAGCACAATAATGCTAACTGTAGCATTAGCTATTATGACCGAGCTAACCTTTGGTAATAGCGTATTCTTTTTTCAGAATGTGACAAATTAAAAAAATAAATAAATAAATTTTAAAAATTCATTAAGAAATACTAACTATTTTGGTTCATGAGAATCAGTCTTGTCGTGTTCATGCAGTTATGAGAGAAATAACATTTTAAACAAACATAAAATAAAGGTAACTCACCTTGTAGCCGTCTTGGATCTTCTGTTAGAACAGATGCATTGTGGGTAGTTTTAGCTCATATTCAAATTCCTATAGCTTTTCAATGGAGTTCTCAAATATATTGCGGTAATGAGACTCATGGACATGATCTTTTCTTGAAATATTATTAATATTTATTATTCAAATAACCAAAAACCAACACTTAATGAAACTTTTGACATATAACAATGTATTTGTAGTTGTATTCATTTATTTATGTATTCATTGTTAAGTTTTCCCCCGAATTCAAAGATCAGAAATTTTGGTCGGGCCACATTTGAGTAATGACAATTTGCCCAGAAAATGTATAAAAAGTGGAAAATAAAAATAGAATATGTCCAAAATCACACCCTAACCCCTATATAGTGCTCTATGTAGGAGTGTCTGAATCTTTAGTGAACTATTTATAATCATTATATAGTGCATTCAATGTATCCCACAATCCACCGCAAAAGGTAGTGGGCATCAATGGTCACTAACCAAAGCACTATATCCCATCATGCATTGCACGAATTGCATTCCACGAAGGACAGGGAGATTTATGATCAAAAGAAACACGGACGGCATAACGGCAGAGCTACAAGAGTAACGATAAACGCTAACTCTGTCTGTTGAATGACAGACAAGACCGTTAATAAAAGTAAAACAGTCGTGAGCCAAGTTTTTTTACATTGTTTTTTTAATCTTATTGCACAGACAGTAAAAAGAATAACTGAAAAGCCTTTTAATTTTGTGAGAGACCACACTATTATTCAATGGTGACGACGTGATTAAACAGCGCTGTAGTAGTGTCTGAAAAGTTTTCAATTGAGTTCACTATGTAGGTAGGGACTGAGTGGTCTGTCTGTCTGTCTGTCTCTCTCTCTGTCTGTCTATATATATATATATTTATATATTTTTATATTACATTTACCTCTGAACAGCTCCATAAGCAGATTTGTGCCACAGCGGTGCTCCCCGCTGTCATATGTACAGCATAGAGTTTCTTATCCACAGTTTTTTTTTTCTGCTGGCTCATGTTTTCTCCCTACTATCACTCTGTTTTTGTCCTCATTGCACTGTTGTGTGTGTGTGTGGGCGATTATCTCTTGGTCTCTCATCTCCAAAAGGGCTTGCGTCGACGTGATGTCACCATCCCCGTTTACTTTATTCTGACGTTCTGTGTTCATCCAATCCGCAGAGTGTGCAGCGTCAACAGCAAGTAGGGTAATTATTTACAGGAAGGATTGTGGAACCTGCTAAAAATAACCCCATTCCCTCCGTACAACAGGTCCCTCAACCTTCGAGAATAAAACCAGAGGAGAAGATACAGGGGGAAGTAAGGACTGGTTCCTGTTCTTTTTCATTCCTGGTCTTGGTTTAATAGTATTAAAACTGATTAACTGACTCTTTAGGAAAAGTATGAAGTCCAGTCGGTAACAAGACATTTCTTATCATACACCTTTAAGCTGCATTATGTTAAATAAGCTACTCATACTCTCTTACTCACTGTAGATAAGCTTTCTCTTTGTTGGCCTTTCTACATATGAAGGTCAAGATATCAGGTCAGGTCCACACTGGCATCTTACTTCTGATATGGACTTAATATTTTGTCTAATGTTTAAAGACCCAGTGTTATTTTAGCAGCAGTTTCCTAATGTATTTTTCTCAGTTTTGAACCTTTCAGAAGCTTCTTTATCTATCTATCTATCTATCTATCTATCTATCTATCTATCTACACATTGGCATAAAATGCAGTCTGTTATAATGTTTATGGCCATTCAAATGTCAATATATTAATAGTATAGCAGGTGTAACTGACCTGGAGTTTTAATATATAATAGGGATAAAATAAATAACCAAGGCAACTAAACTTTGAAGTTGTGTGAACTAAATATTGCTTACACATATTAAAGAATGCCATCTTAGTAGCACTTGCATAATTGTGCCAAACAGATGATTAAAGTCAAAATTAAGTTACTTCGATTTGATTTTTTTTGTCAAATTTAACATAAGGAACATTACAAACCAAGTTAATGTAATAAATGAATAATCAAATAATGAACTGAAAACCCCGAAGAAGTTATAGGAACTTACTGTAAATTAATTTCCACTTATCTTCTTTAAAACCACTTTTCCACACTCCTTTTGGAATCTGATGGGTCACCCTGCGTTACCAACACATGCTTTCACCAGCTGATAGAAGCTATGGGCTCAAGGCGAACGCAACATACCGTTCGTTGTTTGTCGGAAAACATCATAATGATAACATTCAATATCTTAAAATCAGGCCTTCCCTGTGAAATGTCACATGTTTTTCTTTGGACGTTTCAGTCCTTTCGTTGCTGCAGCCATACACGGTACAAATATCCAGCATCTTCACTTAAAGTGCAGACCTACTAATGCAGTGCTTTTCAAATCCGGTCCTCGTGGTCCAGTGTCCTGCATGTTTTAGGTATCTCCCTGCTTTTTTAATTTTATAAAAAAAAAAAAAAAAATAATAATAATAATAATAATAATGAATTAAAATAAATGCATAAATTCAAAAATAATTACAAAATAAAATAAAAAAATAAAAAATAAAAATAAGATAAAAAATGAAATAAATATGTAAAAATAATTTAAAAAATAAAATATGAATAAAAAATAAAACAAAAAAATAAAATACAATTAAAATGTAAACATACGTATTTTTTTAAATACAAAAATGTTAATATATATTAAAAAAATAAAATAAAATAAGACAAAAACTCTCTCTCTCTTCCATTACATGATCAGGCTTCTGAAGAGTTGATCAATAATTGAAGAACACGACCACGACAACCGGATTCAAGAAGCACTGTACTAATGCAACTGAGTACTGGCCTTAGAAGTTTAACTTGATTAGAACCATGTACTAAGATGACGGTGGTACCGACGCAGGCCCAGAGGCTGTACTATTTCTACAAGGTAAACACACACAGACCCAGAGAAGTTATGGAATACAATTCCAAAAGACGTCAGGGAAGCCAGTTCACTGAGTATATTTAAAACTAAATGAAAAACATTTTTATTTTCATCAGCCTTTGAAGAGAGATAAAGAATGGAGTCACAATTCTGTGACCCCGTTCTTTAAATTCTTTATACTCTTTATATATAATCAAATCTTAATATATTTTATAATGTATGTACAATCAGTTTACTCTTATAATTTTATTTCTTATTTATTGAAATTTTATAATCAGTTTATTTTGAATAATGTCTTTCTCACCCTGTCTTAAAATTGTACTTTAATTTTTAATCAATGTGAAGCACTTTGGGCTACAATGTTTGCATGAAAGGTGCTATACAAATAAAGATTATTATTAATAATAATTATTATTATTAAGTACCGGTAAACTCTGTTGTTCGACCTCAAGTCATTTTTCTACCATGCAAAAATGGTCTGGACATTTTTTTAAAATAGATACAACACACAATGTATTCAATAACAATGGACAACACAGTAATATTAATGAAAAAAAATTACTCATTTAAGTTGAACCACAATATAATAATAATTATAATAATAATAATAATAATAATAATAATAATAATAATAATAATAATAATAATAATAATAATTATTATTATTATTATTATCAGTGTAGATTCATATGTAAAAATTGTGACTAAAAGCCCATGAGTTCAGCTCCTAAATCTTTCCACTAATTGCCAATTAGGTATTGATTCTAAAGCCTCCTTACTTGTGTATAAATCTGTCCATAGAGTTGGCTCAGACTAATATCCTGCAGAATAAATCCTAATAAACTGAATCCTCAGAAACCATCAGATCACTGGGGAGTGGACTGCTGGTGGTGCCCAGGGCAACATCTAAACAAGGACAGTCAGATTTGAGTTATTATGCAACAGAGCACTGGGAATAGCTGCCTCATGTTCTTAAGAACGCCTCAACCACTGCATTTTTAAAACCAGACTGGAAATGTTATTGTTTTCAAGTGCTTTTATAGCTGCACTGCTTGATATTGTAATACGCTGTAATTCAAATTCTCCCATTTATCTCCCAGATTTTTTATTTTTTTATTAATCTTTTTTTGGGGGGGATTACAATATTGAAATTCAAGGTCAAACATAGTAATCATCTCCATTTTTCTTTTTGTTATACATAGTAGAACAAAGTCTCATAATAAAATAAATAAAATTAGTCAAAGTATAACAAATATGTGACGTTTAAGTAAAAACAAATGACACAAGGTAGCATAGGAAGAAAAGCAAAAATTATAAATGATTAAGTAAACATCCCTGACAACACATTATAATCACACATAACGAGTAAGATGGGCATCACAAAAATAAATAAATAAATAAAATAAAAAAAGGGGGGTGAGACAGATCAGTCCGAAGGTAAGGTTTGTAATTGTTGTAATTGTAATTTTTAATTAACAGAAGTACCTTTCATAGAACAATAATAATAATAATAATAATAATAATAAATTTTATTTGTATAGCACTTTTCTGAACACTCAAAGACGCTTTACATTAGTGCAAAAAAAAAAAAGCAGTACATTCAAAGACTTTCAAAGACATTTTAAAATAGTACAAAAAATCCTAAAAGCAGTACACATAAGACAATTACATGACAAAGGACAGAACATGAGGACACTCCATGACACGGCACATTAATCACACATTAAAAGCAGTTCTGAAAAGGTGAGTTTTGAGATGGGATTTGAATACTGGGAGGTCTGTACAGTCACAGATGTGTTTGGGGAGGGAGTTCCAGTTCTTATCTTTTCCAATTTGAGGAAGAACATAACATCCCAAAGCCTTAATTTTATTTTATTGTTATCAGTGTGTGTTCGCAGAGACATATCATGCGATAACTCAATTAATATTTGAGATATCACCATGAAATTACATGGACATATACATATCACTAATGCACATCAGATGCAATGATCCATTTGAGTAAAGGTCAAAGGTGAAGGTCACAAAAAAAGCTCAAAATCACATTATTGGTTATAACTCAAGAACGGAGAGACACGGAATTTTCAGATTGGTACCACATTATATGAAGATCTCTACAAGTCTCATAATTGGTGTTTTCACCTATGACCAATAGTTTTTAAGATATCTAGAGGTTAAATGTAACATGTTGCAAAATTAACTTCTATAACACTGTGTGTCAAGGATAGACATATCACACTATGACTTAATCAATACTGGATATATTATCATAATACGCACTGGCACATATATACATATAACGAAATTATCAATATTGCAAAAGGTCAAAATCACATTATTAGCTTTAATTGAAGAATGGGTTGTCATAGAAACTTGACATTGGCACTAGAAGGGTGAGATTTGACTTTCTCTGAATACTTAAATGCTTAATGTTTAAATGTACTTTCTATTTTAGCATGCAAAAAGAAATACACATTGAAATTCAATATTGATTCTAATAATTTAAACCAAAAATCAATTAACCATTCATTCTCTGCTACTTGCTGTAAAACAAATAATGCTCCAGGGGATAATAAACATAAAGATTGATTGACTGACCATTATTTTTATGAAAAAAAATTCACTTACCAAAAGATACACTGACCTAAATCCCACAGAGCAGCAATCAACACAAATATAAAATACTAAAAATAGAATAAAACTATAAAATAATAATGTTAACGTACACATACATGTCTTTCATGGGTAGAAACTGGTAGCACTCGAAGGAAACCCAAGGGCTACACAGAGAACAGAAATACCCCAACACAGTAAGGTTGATTACAAATGGGACGCTCACCCGGAGAATGGAGGAGGAAGCAGTAACCACAACACCACCACACCACCCCATGATGGGCTTTACAAACACCACTGTCTTGTCATTCCTCATCAGAGCCAAAGGGCAATTAAGACATGACATGCTTAAACTTTACTTGCCCTCTTACCGGTCTAAATATTAATGCACACAGGTTCACTGAAATGCTATTTTGGTTTGTCTGGAACACATCTCCTTTGCCTGCAGCTTGTTGAGATAAACTGGTTGGTTGCTGTCACATCTGTTCTGCATTTTCATTTAGTTCATAAAGGAACTGAGGAACAGATGTGGCATACAGCATGCAGAACAATCGCCTTCATACCACCATGGCTTTCATTGATTTAAAAATTACCTCTAACAATGATATAATTTACAATAGATTAGACATTTAAACACTTTAACCTTCCTATGGTCCACATATGGGCCGGAAGTAGTCACTCACAAATATAAGCAAACGACCCAAACCTGCCAGCTCGACATTATATAGTCGACACTCAATGTACTGTATTTTCCACACTATAAGGCACACTGTTAATGAATGGTTTATTTTCATATATAAAGCACATTAAGTGAAACATAATAGTCAAATAATAAACTTTATTAAACACTTTTGTAATAATTCTCACTTTTGTTCAAAGGTTAATGAGCATATTCACAATAGCTGTCAACACTTTTGAGTTGGAACACATAACAAAACACATATTCCGCAAAATCAAACGTTAGCGTATTCACATAAACTGTGAAAATAGTTCAGTTATAACATGTCATATCAAAACACAATACACTGACTCTTTCAGTTCAGTCCTTATACACTCATCATATTATTGGATGTACAGTATTCTGCTCCCGCTTGTGTTTATGTAGCCGTTAGCTCGGCAGATCGATAACAGTTTCCCAAGAAAAGCCGAATGCCAGAACTTCCCACACTTGACTTGACTCAGTGTATGAGAATATGTCTCAGTTACATTCATTGCTTTAGTACATTTACATGCCATTACACACTGAAATTAAAATAAATAAATTGCTAGCTTAATGCTAAGTTGAATGGGAAAATCCAAAATCCATAGACACGCTAACATTTAGCATTTGCTGGTTAATTTAGGGATTCTATTGTCTTTTTATCCAATAACAAAGGTTCACATCAGAGACATTTTTTGCTAAGAATTCGCACAATAACAAAACATAAAATACTTAAAGTCATATATGTTTTCCTGGCCATACAAACAGAACAGAACATCTGTGTCCCTTTTTCTTAGATGTGAACTGTTACTGGAACATCGAAAATACAAACCACACATTACTGCACTTAATCTGACCATCATAGGGCACCCTTTAGCTGGTTTTAGCAACATAATATCACTAAACACAACCAGAATTAATCCATACATGAGGCACACTTGATTATAAAGTTGCTACACTGTCATTTTTTTGAGAAAATTAAAGGTGAAATTAAGTGCACTTTATAATTCAGAAAGTACTATGAAGTGCATTTAAAGTAGTCGGATTCTCAGGCGTGAGCTAATATAAGGTAACCTCACTCACGTCATCTGGCTGTGTTTTGTTACGCTCACGCAACCATCTGAGTACCGTGTGGTTCAGGTTTTCTTCAAAATGAAGGAGCCAATCAGTGTCGCCGGGTGGGACTACCCTATGACTGGGCGGCGTTGTGACTGGTGTGACGTAAAGTGTCACGGCTGGAGTTCAACATGAGTGGCTGAAGCGGCGCATCAGTCAAGATGACGGACAGATTCTTCATCTAATCACATGCAAGGATTTTGATTTAATCTGTTTTTATCTTTTTTAATCTGTTTTTTTATCTATTTGTTTTTATGTATATTTTGGACAAGTGTCTGGCAAATAAACTGAACTGAATTGAATTGAAATTTGGATAAAGTCCCTCCTTTGAAAAGGGATCGGTTTTGGAAGGGTCCCAGATGGTATTGTGAAATACTGTAGCATCTAGCGACAGTCAGGTTAAATATAAGACACATTCAGATGAAATAACTACAGCACATACAATTACTCATTTGTTCAAACAATAACAGCAAACAGTGAAGAGCTGCATAATGTAAATATATTGTTTGAGGATGAACATCACAATATACATGTGTGCAATAGTCACGTCTGAGATCCTGTAATTATTTACATTTAACATTTTTTTTTTATTTGTATATATTTTAATAACAAACAATATTTCATTCAAATGCTTTTATTTTTGTTATGTATTATTTATTTTGATTTATTTCATAATTTTAAACACGTATTTATTTTTTTTATTATTAATTTATTTAATTATTTTGGCTACGAGAAGGATGATACTGAAACATATGTTCTGTATCAACTACTAACCTGTTTGATTGTTTGTGTCTTCACCACACAGCTGTTATATACTACTGAGGATTTCCTCATATTGCAACATAGCATATATTGCGGGTTTTAATAAAATCACAAATCAGTTTTTTGTAATATCATGCAGCTCTAAAACAGTTGTTATGTCTCATAATTATCTACAGAGGAATAATATTCCAACTAATGTGGTCACAGTCCAACAAAAACATCCAAACTAAAAAAATGTGTAGTCCAAATGTGGTCCCAAAACATCAATAAACCTCATTTAACAGGAACTGCCTCTAATATCTTGATTTTCATCTTCATATTTGTATTTGTAATATAAGAATACAATGATTGCATGTTATCAAAATGGTTCAAGTTTCAGGGACATTGAATGGCATATATGGCAAGCATCTTTTTTATTTCTTTTTTGATATAAAAATCATATAAGTTTGATCCAAGTTTATTAAAAAAAAAAAGCAATAGCTCATTGAGTTTTCTTTCTTAAAAAAATAGAAATAAAACCTTTAAAATTGGTTATTTGCATATGAAGTTTTTGACTTTACATGTTCCAGTAGCAGCTTTTGAGTCTTACCACCATCAAAATTATGAAAAAAAAAAAAAAAAAAAAAAACCCGCACTGCTAATTAAAACTGCAGACTGTTAGATTTTTTTTCATCTTGGGAAAATTAACATTTTGATGGAGTGCTGTGAAAAGTCTGCTGCTATCAGTATGCATGATAATCTAACATAAGCATCTGGTGCAACCGTTTTGCTAAGCAACTTCAGGCAGAGAGATTCTGTACTGTAGCGCAACTGTGTTTATGTTCTTGAAATTAGAACTGAATGTAAGGTGAAGATTAGCTTGATGAAGGGGTTTTGCACAGTGGGAGAAGACGGATCTAATTTTGGGTATGGACTCAGTTTCAGAGCCCGTGTGCAAGTAGAATTAATGTTTGACAGGTTCCTGAAATTTCATACTTAATTGAGAGTCCTGTACAAGATATATTTTTAATAAAGCAAGGATTAATTTGTCTGGCTTTTACCTGGCATCTTACTTTTATGAGAAAACTCCTTTAATTACTTTGTTTATGTAGCTTTGACATGAATACAAAGAGGCTTTCCTGTCTTTTAACAAGTTTAAGAGGTGATCATGCTTCACAGAATAACCTCGATCAGTTTTGGTATTGGTATAAGAAAAATAAAGGAAAACCTGTACTTTGGTCAACTAAAAAACTGAAATGGGTCAAATTTACCCTTAAAATAATACAAGGGTTTGGTAGATATTTGGGGCTTCATGGGTTAAATACAGGAAGATACCCAATTGATATTGATAAAATACAAAACACAGAGGATACTATTCTAAATAATTATAATAAATCACCTAAAAACAGGTTTGATGTAGAAAAATGACATTTGGGAACTGGCATAAAAGTAATGCTGGGTCTTTATGAGTTGAAAAAAATAACAATAAATCAATAGAAATAACAAGCCATTTGTTCCCCTGCATGTAAGGGCAGACCATAAAAAGAACTTTGATAGAGATTTTCAGTCCTACTTCTCAAAGTGTTAAACTCTTTGTGTCACCATCAAACTACATGTACAGTGGAAATAGGAAGAAAAGTGATTTATTGTGCTCAAAGCATCATTTGAAGACCTTAAAAGCTGTGTCGCTGTTCAGAATCAATATTCCTGGTACTTGTACATGCATAGAATTGCACACAATTTTCTTGAAAGGCCTTGAATGTAACTTTTGTAAAAAAAAAAAAAAAAAAAAAAAACAAAAAAAAAAAAACACTTCTCAGATTAAATGACTGTCTTCGAAAGAACAACTCTCTTTGCTGATTTGTTTTGTCAGCAATCTTTTAGAAAACAATCATGACACAATAAGGTCATATAAGGAATAGAGAGCCATTATATGACCATCCCAGAAATACAGTAAATGAGCTTGGCTGGGTGCCGGATAATCAAAGTATCTGCAAATAACCAAAATCATATCTGCACATCAGTATAGCTCCACTATTAGAGTTTATTTCATCTGTGGAATTTACTCTTCCTCACACTTGAGAGAGAAAAATATCTGTACAAAGACATTTCAAGTGCCTCAAATCCCTTGGTGATCAATCTTCTTGAAGGTGTTTATATAATGTATAAAATGTATGCTTTTAGAAAACAAAGTAGAAGATATTTCCATAAGTGTTACGTGCATTCTTTAGCCAAACAAAATCAAACAGTATCTAAATACAAACTACACAAAATAAGAACATTTATTGTTCCAGGCTACATACTCTAGTGCCCTAGATACTAAATATGTTGAGTGTCTCTGTAAAGAAGTTCACTAATATGAATAATCTGTCTTTGGTATGCATGAAGTTTTATTAGAAAAGACTATTAAATTAAATAATAGTCAAACAAAAAATTTAACCCTCCGCCAAGGCAGATCAACAGTCCCCAAGGGGTATTGATTTTGGTTCTGTTTCTTTAACACATGAGCAGCAAAACTATTGGTTGATTTCATAACTATTATAACTAGAAAAGCACAAAACCTCCACCCTTTGAATGAAGAGAGGTCCGCCACAGAGGTTATGTTTTTGCCAGAGTTTGTCTATTAGTAAGATAACTCAAAAAGTTCTGAATGGATCCTGATGAAAATTTCATGACGTTTTGGGGGGGGGTGTCACAAATGTATGCCTGTCATGAAGGGTGAGCAGGAGAGAGGACTCAGATGCTCAGTGCTGAAGGTAAAAAAATAATTTAAGAACAGACAGAACTAAATTCAGACAGAGACAGAAAATAAACAGGAACAAAACCTGGGGGTAGATCAGCCAGAGTCCGTGGTGGTGAAGTAATGTCCAAGTTATGGTAAAAAGGGAAATGGCTGAGAGTCCGGGTTATGGGGGTGACAAACTAAATGGTCCAACACTAGTAACTGCAAGCTGCATTGTTTAAATACTGCAGATTGGTAATGACCTGCAGCTGCGTGGTGCTGGGCCAGGTGAATCTGGTGTGGATCTGGGGGAAAGGTTGTGACAATTCTCCATTTACCGCAATGTGAAATTTCAAAGTGATTCAGAATCCAGGATCTCTTGCGGATCACCACCAAAATCTAATCATTTGTTCCTCGTGACACCCCCAAAACCTCATGAAATTTTCAGCAAGATCCATCCATAAGTTTTTGAGTTATCTTGCTAACTCTCAGACAGACAAACAGGCAAACAAACTCCGGCAAAAACAAAACCTCATTGGTGGAAGTAATAATTAGAAAAGCACTCTGAGAGCGCAAACCTCCACCAAGGCAGACGCCCACCCCCCACCCCTCCAAATGCAGAGAGGTCCACCAAGGAGGTTATGTTTTTGTCTATAAGCAACATTACTCAAAAAGTGATGACTGGCTTTTGTTAACATTTTCAGGATATGTTGAAAGTGTCACAATGATTAAATGTTGGTAGTGATCCAAAAGAGATCCTGGATTCTGGAAAACAAAATAATTTTTTTGTCTCTCTTTCAATTTTTGTGCTTCACCTGTTTGCTCTAAGCCTGAGTGTTAAATGTTGACAAGTTGCACATCTGTTCAGTTACAAGGAAATAATAAATTATAAACACAACCTCCAGGCTAAGCGTATGTGTTAAGAGATCTGCATATGAAATAATTACCAGTAACATTTAATTTCTGGTGTAGGTAAATGAGTAGAACACCCAACAACTGTGTCTGTCAGAAATTATATTAACTAGCAGCGTATTTATTTTTCTACTAACAGGACTACACCCTGCATTTGTGGAATGCTTTACATAAAAACATGGAAAAGTCCAAAAAGCTCTTGTTGGTTTGCTCATGGTTGGTAAGAGACAGGCAACCATTATTTGGTTATTTTCACTATGAAAATTAATAATAACAATAATATAATTACATTAATATTAATGTTATCATGGATTTTTATAGTGCTTTGAAATACACTTGATATTTAATCGTGATTAATCCACAAAAAAAACAGTGATTAATGTAATAATTTTTTTTAATCATGTGACAGCTCTAATTCAAATGAGATTGTTTGGAAAATAAATGACAAAAAAACTGGTTTGCTGATGTTATATTAAATATTTGGACAAAAGTCACACTGGTACTAATGGATTAATGCGACTAATGTGCTAATCTGAGCTAAACTGCCCCTCAGGTCACCACCGAAAATTCACTGTGTGTGTTTGTATGAAGAGTCTCCACCAAGGATGCAATAGCACATAAACAGATTGAAACTACCAACCTTGACATTTTTGGACAATCCTCACCACCACCTGAGCCACAGATCAATCACACTAAGGAAAAAAAAAACCTGTGCTCCAAATGTCAAACATTTAGCAGGTTTGTCCTTGGCCCATATCCCACCTTTCTACCAACTTTCTTTATAATCAGTGGTAATTTTGGAATAAACCTACTCAGAGACAGACAGACAAACAAACTCCCCCGTAATGAAAACACAACATTCTCAGCTTGGCATAGATAAATAGGGAATCTCAGTCACTTGGAACAGTATTGATCCAGGTGGTTTGACTCAGCTGTGTGTTATGAGACTCTATTGGATTTGAACACAATCAATCACATCGTCAACACCTCCTCTGTCACTTTGAAGTCTGTCCTCACAATTCAAAAGAATCTGCTTCCTTTTCATCTGTCTTTTCTCTTACTGCCTGCCAGGTGGTTGTCATTTTTTGGAAGTTTTACAATGACTAACTGCTGCTGTTCCCAGTGTCCATAAACAGGAGATGATGGCACACAAAAATGTAGGTCAGCACGTAAGTTGTAAACAATTCTTTTTTTACTCATATTATTTGTTTTAAAGGTGTCATTCCGCTGAAAACCACTTTTCAACACTCCTTTTGGAATCTGATGGGTCACCCTGACTTACCAACACATGAAAGTGGTTTGTCACCTCCACTGGCTGCATACCACATTCACAGAAAACAACAAGTGGAACGAGGGACCCAGAAAAAGCCGGTCCATCTGACATCAGATGGACTTTAGCATCACCCACGTGGGGTTAAACCTGTCTCTCATTGCAGTGAATCTGAAGTAGCATTAGCATTAGCATCTATCTCATCTCTGATGGGACCTGCCAGAATGTGCTGAGAATCTCTTCAGAATCTCTACCCTAAACTCATTCTCTTTTGCACTAGTATCCTCTTCTGGCCTATTCTATTCTATTCTATTTTATACTATCAAGACATCAACAATTATGGTGCTCACTACTGTTTGTTTAATTATTTATTTATTGAATCTCTTTTTCTTTTGTGCTGGTTTGGTTTTCTTCTCTTTTTTCAATTTATTTCTTTAATTATTTTTATTGATGGACAGTTAGTAGTTGGGAATAACACACCACCACAATCTTTATTTGCAATAGCACCACCTGTTAATTTCTATCCCGTTTGTCCTGTCCAGTCTTTCTTTCCCCCACACATCACTGAGGTGTAGCACTGCCCTCCCTGGCTTATAATAGGGAGTTCTAATAAAGAATGTATATGAATGAATATATATATATATATATATATATATATATATATATATATATATATATATATATATATATATATATATATATATATATATATATATATATATATATATATATATATAAATAAATATTTAAATTACATTAAAGAGAAATATAATCCAGTTTAAGAAAGTATTCAAAAATAGAAGTATTCCTAAAACTATGCAAATCTTGCAAGCAGTTAAAAAATACAGTTTTGAATACAGTTACTAGTTTCACAGGACTGGAAGTAATTATTGAACACTGATTAGGTAATAAGATGTGGTCCAGCTGAGGCTATTGACTCAAAATATCTGATATTCTGAGGCACTGATTATATAGTCCAGTGGGCACAGCCATGGGTTTATTTCCTATTATGCTCCTTGCTGCATATTGTAATAATACAATAAAATAAAATGTAATACATATAAAAGGAGAAATAAAATAAAATATGGAGGCCTTGATGTTTTGCAGGATTAAGGATCCTTTCATCCAAAACATGATTTGACAAAAGCAAGAAAGAAGACGTATCATTGATTGAAGGTGAAAAAAACACAAGTGAGATGCAAACACTTAGTCATTCAAATGACTTTAAGTCTTCAACCCCATGTGTACACACATACATGTGTTTATATCAACTTTTTTTCTGCTTGAATTAACAGTGTAATTAGATAATACTGACAGTAGCATATGCTAAAAGTGATAATCAACCAGACATGAAAATGCTTAGCATGCCCAGCTGCATCTCAAGACTCATCTGTTACAAAGCACTTGTGAAAAACTATCAATCCTCCGAGGACAAAAGTAGCTGGGTAAAATGCTACTGTACCGTTCCCTGTCTGATAAATGGTGGCTCCTAGTGTGGGGCTGAATTTCCAATTACTTTTCTGTGTCTTCTCTAGTCACGCTGGTAGCTGTGCAGCATCTGAAGGACTTTGAGGTGAATGCAAAGCAGGCCCTGTGAGTTTTGGCTGCTTGGTCCTTCCAGTTATTGACATATATGAAGTTCTGGGTCAAACCCAAGGATGCAATATGTATGGGTTGTTTTCCTCTCACCAGCTTTTTAGTCTTTGTTGTAATATTATATATTGTCAAACAGGAACAACACAGAAGTTGTCGTGTATTTGAAGAAGTTGTCATCTGCTGTCAGTAATAACACCTCAGTAGTGGTGCAAGGGGAGGTGTAGTGTGACATTCTACTGTCACATTCTACTGGATAGATTTGAACCTGACCTGTTCAGCAAACACATTGTTTGACAGTATTGACGTAAGAGGTTTTTGAACCTATACAACTAGTGTCCCCTATTCCCCATGGCTCATGTTGGTAGAGCGGGTTGTCCAATAACCGAAGGGTCAGTGGTTCGAATGCAATTCTGTATTAGTCTGTTGTATTTTTGAGCAAGACACTATAACCTCCTTGCTGCCGATGTCACTTACACTGGTGTACGAAGGTTTGGTGGTGGTCAGAGGGGCTTAGGCACAAAATAGCAGCCACTCTTCTGTCAGTATGCCCCAGGGCAACTGTAGTCTACCACCACCAGATGGAGCATGTGAGAGTGAATGAATCAGGGGTCACTAATGTAAAACACCATATAAATCCATAACCTCCACCCAGGAGGTTATATTTTTGCCAGAGTTTGTTTGTTTGTCTGTTAGTTAGAAAGATAACTCAACAATTTATGGACAGATCGTGATGAAAATTTCATGTGTTGCAGGTGTCACAAGAAACAAATGATTAGATTTTGGTGATGATCCAGAAAAGATCCTGAATTGTGGATCACTTTGAAATGTGTTCTCCATTCACCACAATGTAAAATTTCAAAGTGATCCCGACTCCAGGATCTTTTTCGGATCACCACCAAAATTAATCATTGTTCCGTGTGACATCCCCAACACGTCATGATTCATCAAGATCCATCCATAACATTTTGAGTTATCTTGCTAAATAAGAGACAGACAAACAAACTCTGGCAAAAACATAACCTCCTTGGTGGACCACTCTTCATTCAGATGGGGGTGGGTTCTGCCTTGGCGGAGGTATGCACTCTCATAGTGCTTTTGTAGTTATTATTATTATTATTATTATTATTATTATTATTATTATTATTATTATTATGTGAAGAAACAAAACATAAATAACTACAAAAACAAATATCCACCAGGGCTGATCAGTCTCCTCCCAATCAACACCAAAATGTTATATTGTGCCATTATCAAAAGTTCTGGAAAATGTCCTGAAAACATAGAAATATACATAACAGACACAATCATCTTAGAACAGTGCAATAGTTCCATTTACAGGCCCAAAAAGGGGTGGGAAGAAGCTCCGAATTCATCAGGTGTTCAGACTCAAAGGGACTCGACAGTGCCTGCCGTTCGTACTAAAACACACACAACTTCTTCTGATTTGTCTTTGGTCTCTGGCTAAATAATTGAAGCCTCATTTGAGCAGTGGTGAATTGAGGATAAGGATATTTTGGCAAAGCGCCCATTGCTGTATCAGACAAGAAAGCTGCTTTTGGTCCTTTACTCTGAGACTCTCTTCTTCTGCCTCACTGCGTGACGGTTGGCCTCTTGGTCAGTATTTGTTCTCTTTTATTTGCTTGAGATGCCTTGAAGACGAAAAAAAAAAAAAGATTATGCAGCTCAAATTCTTGTAGATGATACAGATTAAATTTAATAACCTAAGTGTCAGTCAGTGGCTGTAGTTTCCTCAGTATGTTCTTAATCACAGTCAATTGTAGTTAATGCTAGCTTTAAAGACATTTTAACTAATTTTGTGACAGTTCCAAAATGAATTTTTCTCTATACCCAACCTTTCTGAAGTGTTTTATTACCATTTGTTATATTGTCATCTGCGTTTTTTTCACTGTGAAATATGTATTTTCCGTTATTTAATTTAATTTAGTGATGTTCATGAAAGCTCAAGTAAATTAAGAACTTATTTCAAAACTTAGAAAACTAAAGAAAAAGTGTGTATCTCAGCAAATCTAGCTGAAAGTGAAAACAAGTGTGTACATCCATTATTGATTCAACTCCAAGAGTTTTACTGGTGAATCAATGCTGTAGAAGATGACAGTGTTTCCTTGGTAACTACAGAGCTTCTGAACATCCAAATGGCTCATATCTGATGACCATGAAAACTTGTATTTTACACCAATTATTTTCTTGAATTGATAAAATTAGTGGATCAATATATGTTATACAGTTTAGAATCGTAGATGGTTTTTGTCAGTGGAGGCGATTTAGGTATTTGTGGGTTAAATAAATAATATTCTCATTGAATTTGACCTATTCTATGAAAATGTAAAATTCAACATGGAATTTTAACCCATAAAGAGGCAAACATCCATGACTGACCAAAAGCATCTTCTGACCTTAAATATTTAATACCTGTGTCATGATGGGGTGAGGTGGAGACAGGACTCAGATGTCCAGATTTGAAGGGAAATATAATTTAATAACAAACTGAACAAAAATGAAGACACAGAGACTGAAACAGAACTAGAACCAAACAAAACCTGGGGGTAGATCAGCCAGAGTCCGTGGTGGTGAAAGAAATGTCCAGGTTATGGAGGTGACAATTGCCAATGACTTGCAGCTGCACAGTGCGGGGCCAGGTGAATCTGGTGTGGATTGGTTCATCCACTAATTTGACCAATCCATGTAAATAATGTGTAAAATGAACTTTTTTTGGGCTGATCACTGATTCACCAGGAAAAACCCACATATTTTTTATTGTTGAAAAACTCACTTTTTCTTTCAGTTTTTGCTGTTTTGAAGTAATAATTTACACTGAAATCTAACAAATGCAGAAGATAATATTAGAGTAATAGTGAAAGAAAATATAGTCATTTGGAAATTGTGATGGAAATAGTTGTGGGTTAATAGGGGTTAATGTAAGATCACATACATTACATTTAATTTTTTTTATTTGTTCATCACATTAAGACCCAAACAATCACCATCTAGTAAAACTATCTACTGGTCTATCAAAACATGTAAGTAAATGATGTAAAATGCTGTTTGTCATCTTTTCATGCTCATCAGACATTTGTATATTCAGAGGCTCCGTAGTTACCATGGAAACACGTTATCTTCTATAACATTGATTCACCAGTAAACCCCTGGGGTTGGATCAATGGCAGTGGATGGTGACAGTGATACAATTTCTGAAATTTATCTCACTCCTTTTCAGAATCTTTTCCTTTCATTTTATAGAAATATTTTTGTTGCTTTTTTACGTTATGTTGAAAATAAACAAAAGTCATCCTTTTTTCAATATTTTTTCAGTTTTTTATGTAACAATCTGGAACTCAACTTTAATCTGGAAGTGTACAAAGAAAAAAAAACATTAAAAGCTACGTAAGCCAAAAAGGTAGGTTTTCAGTTTACCCTTAAAAAGCGGAACACACACACACACACAGCGGACCTCAGATGAACTGTTCCATAGTGTGGGGCCATAAAAAGTGAATGAGGCCTCTCCGTGTGTTTTGATGTCAACTCTAGGATATCTTATTTCACTGAAAAAATACAGAACACATAAGATAATTGGACAATGAATGGTGATAAATCACTTAAAGAATATTAAATGTAGAGAATAATTCATTTGGAAACTGCCACGGAACTATGGGTAAATATTGATCGCTTCTGGTGTTTCTGTCTATGATAGTAACCACATTAGACTGATTTATATGTCTACAACTTATTATTTAGTTGTTTTTTTTCCACAATAATCCTTAAACTTGTCCTATTGCTCTGTAACAGTGTGCAATACAGTTCAATTCAATTCAATTCAATTCAATTTTATTTATAAAGCCCTAAATCACAACAACGTCGTCTCAGAGGGCTTTACAAAAACATAATCAACTACAGAAATACATGAAAAGTCCCAGGCATCCCCTGTCCTTAGACCCTCCTTCTCGGCAAGAAAAAACTTCCAAACCCAGTGGGAAAAAGAAGAAATCTTGAGGAGAACCACATTGAAGGAGAGATCCACTCCCATGGACGGACAGGCTATAGATGAACGTCCATGTATAAATGCAGGAAGGGGGGCTGGTCCAGACAGGCAGGGGCGGTGGTCCGGGGTCACAGGTCAGCACAGGCGAGATACTCCAGATCCTGTCGTCCATGGCTCCCGTGCAGGCACTGTCAGGAGAGCCACCACTCCCCCCAGGGGGGGAGGGGGGAAAGGGGACACCAGGTGACTAGTCATGAACAGACTACAGTGACTGTTAACTCAGAAACACAGCCGAAAAACAACTAGCTCCCAGCAAAACACAGTCAATTCAATCTAATAGAAGCACATAAGCACTTCCTCTGGTGTATATACTGTACCTCTTAATCTAATCATAATTCTGGACAAGCGTCCTGAATGTTGGATTCAGTGTTGCAGTAAATTCCCAGACCTTACTGTTCCTCCCCATTGTATTGAATTTGTGGGTCTTGTGTATATATATATATATATATATATATATATATATATATATATATATATATATATATATATATATATATATATATATATATATATATATGAAAAGCTTGTATTGAATGTTATTCCCCTCACACACTGGCCTCGCTTGTACATCTGCCGGGCACATTTCCTCCGTGGCCGTGTGCCATGACCGGCTCTGGGTTAGCCAGGAAGAGTCCCGGCGGCGAGCTATCCAGCAACTTCAGCCCAGACTTCACCACTGTGGACCCCTTTTACGCAACGCCAACTGCATCGCGTCGACAGGGTAGGGACTGGCCCACCTACAACAGGCGCCAGGGATCACCTGCGATGTCGGCAACCCACTGCCCCATCTTGAAACATAGGAGTCTAATGTACATATGACTCAGAGGGTCCCTCAGAAACCCCACGGCCCAATTAAAGTGGTGGTGGGCATGCACCGGCTGGATCTCAGGAGTCAGGTAGCAAAATCAGTGATAGTGATGACCAAAACCAGAGGGGGGCGATGAACCCCCCCATTCCCCCAGTATATATATATATATATATATATATATATATATATATATATATATATATATATATGCATATATATATATATATATACTGTACATACACACACCAGTGTCATAATAGCTTTGGAGTCATAGACAAAGAAGTGTGACTTGTTTACATTAGAAACCAGTCAGACAAACAGCTGAGGAAGTCCATCTTTAAGTCGAGTCCTGCCACAATAGCAGCTGCCCTGCTTTGATATGTCAATCAGGTTGACAGACAGTGCTTATCTCTAAGTGAGAGAGAAATGGACCGAGCCCCCCGTCCCTCTGTCAGTTGATCCATATGGGAGAAACTCTGAGTCCTTCAGGAGTTCATCAGTTGCACATCACAGATAAGGCTATCGAGACAGGGGGAGAAACCTCAGAGGGGCTCCCTGTGCAGTCCACACTGCTTAGATCATAGGATCTGTGTGTACGCCTTTGCCCAGATATGATCACCATTCTAATTCATTTTTGACAGCTGAATGAAACTCTTAGATGAAACTTTTACAGAATAAGATTGGTCATTTGGTGGATTGAATGATTAGGTGGTGTTGAACTCTGGGGATAACTGATAGGATTTAACCCAGAAATGTGGCATCTTTTCTGGGGTTACTGATCTCCTGGTGTGAGAAGCAAGAAACAGAACGCTCAATCACTATTCAAACAACAATAAAGTATGGTTTGTTTGAAATGTGGCAGTGTCTTTTTATCTTTTTATCCAAATTATGCAGTGTTTGTACTTGTATGCCCCAGCCAGTAGTTGGACCTTTTACAGAATCCCAAATTTACATTGCCCATTAATTTCAAGACCCTAAAATGCCACAACATTGCACTTTATCTCATTTATGTTCAGGAAATAAATTCAAGTGCTTTTGGCAGCATTTTTTAGTTAGTTATGCACTAAATCCCTAGTTGTTTCACACCAAAATCTCCAGTCATTTCACACCATCTGCTGCTCTAGAATTTCCCTCTTATTTGTGTTCCTTTTATTCTTCGGACCCCTCCCCGGTTCATTTGTGAATTAAATGTCTCTGGGTATAAATGGGACTATTTTGCCTCTGGTGCCATGTGGTAAATATGGTATCAGGTTGTATCATGAATATAAATCATTCCTTAACATCAGGAAGAGAATAGTAACAGTAAGTGCATCTGGAGACTAGTGCCACCATAACATCATTATTAAATGAGAAGGGAAGGTTTAATGTGTCAGTGCAGCCTGATGTTGATGAAAAAGAGCTTGATGTTTTGTTTTTCCCTTCAACACAAAGGATCGCTCTGGAGAGAAAAATAGAAGATAAGACCCCAGTGGCATTGCTGATAGCCGAGTGATAGCACTTTTGACACTGAGTCAGCATAAAGCAGTGCACGCATGTTTCTAACCTTTTTGATGAGGAGGGTTCAAGGTGAGGACCTGTGTGTATTCTGCAGCGCTGTATAATGTCACAGCAACATCTGGCTACGGGATACAGCCCAGCATCCTTCACGCTGATATTTTCTGCTGCAGTCAGTCCATGTAATCTCAACGGAAGCAGCTGTTGTGAAACTGCTTGTTTATGAGTCATGAGACGGGCTTGTACACTCATGCAGCGATGCTCAAGATGAGGTGCATTTTGGCGGTAATGACTGCAGTTATATTTATTTGGATCTGGGCTCTGAATAGGATATAGGGCTGGAAAAACTCAATCACATCGAACACAGAAATATTAAAACAGTCTCGGGCCATTTACTTTCAGTGTTGAAGCGTTTAAATGCATGATAAAAATGACTTCATGATCTGACCGTATTGTTAAACCACCTCTCTCATGGTGCTCCAGATGATTAATGTTGGTCTCTCTGCAATGCAAAGTGGCCAAATTCAGTATTTTAAGAGTGAATGATTTGAGCTGGAGATTGATAATCCACAACATTTTAAAGTGATGGCCTCTAGGGGTTAGAGGATTCAAACTCTGCGCTGAAGGTCTGTAGTGACGGCGCACTTATAATGAGTCCTCTTTGTCTCTCGGTATAGTCATAAATATTCAAGGCAGGGCTACAGGCCAGCAGGTCGACATGAACTGTGCATGGTTCTACGGTCAAGACAGTCATCAGATGAAAACATCGAGAGAATAAAAATGGAGCTGCTGAGTATGCATTAATGAGTAGATTTAACATACATTTTACAGGTGCAATTGTGTACATCTAAGCAACACATTTCCTCAAGACTGGTTATTTCTTTTAAATAAATCCCTGTGTGCTTACTAGAATGGATGGACCTATCAACCTTTCAATTGTATGAGGAAGAGTTTCGTTATTTCCTGGAGGGTTGTTCAATTTAATATAATTTCATGGACTGTGTCATTTTGAAATGAATGTTCATAATGTAATATTCATAAAACTTAACACAAAAGATAAAGGAAAATGATGGAGGATTGTTAGTTGTTTGTTATTCTGAATCTAAACGTATTCCTGGAAGCTACTGCTGTAATTTTTGTTATCAATAACTTTTTTTTTTTTCTGTAATGTGCTATGATGATTTAGATTTAGAATACTGGTGCTTTTAAGGCTATTGAAAGAATGCGGAGAACTTACAAATATGTCTAGAAGGTAGAAATAAGTTCTGTTTCCATAGAGTAAGCTTAATATTATAATGGAATTGCTATTGGAATACATGAGGCCAAACTGTAATTAAATAAGGAAATATTTCTCAGTTTAATTATGAAAGGCCCATTTGGAAAATTAAGAGTAAACGAGCCTGTGGTTGTTATAAAAGTTAAGTTGTATGACTGGATTTTACCACCAAAACAGGTTATTATGTTATTAATCCCTTTAAGATAATACACAACCATTATATGAAAAGTGTTTTTTTATTTGAGTCATTCACTCATTCAGTTCAGGCCTCGCTCTAAGGACGATAAGCAGGTTTTAATGGCATTGACAAAGTGTAGAATTTAACAAATGTCAGATAATGTTTATAGATTAAAGTATACTCAACAATAAATTAAAAAAAAAAAAGAAAAATAATTGTGAAAAGTACTGTTTTGCTATAATTTCAATTAATTCAGCAAAATCAAAAAGGGAAGAAAAAAAATACCAGAACGTACATAAAACATGACAAAATGAATAAAACCCCCTTTTAGTAGAAGAGGCAGGGGATTGTGCACCGCAGCTGTTTTTGTAACACCTTGGAAAGAATGATTCATGAAATCATTTAGGCGTCATTTTCAGGGATACACAGCCTCTTAATGATATTGTAAGATTAATGTGATTGTGTAAAGCAAATTATGTGATAGATTACTTAGAAATTGGCATAGATGGGGGCAATTTGTGAATAACGGCAGAGCTCACATTTCTTACTGTGTCCTGAAATGACCATAACACGTGCTAATAATCTTAAAGCGCTGGGTCTTCCATAGCCGCTGCAGGACGCAAAATGCGGAGGCACAATGCATATCCAAAGTAAATAACATGACAATTAGATTGAGTTTTAGTAAATCTTCGTTAATTCCCCCTCACAAATGAGTAAATGATTAATTACTTATCCATTAATTAAAGTGGACCTGTGGAGCCCCCGGGACGACTCTCTCACCTGCCCCAGTTAAACTATTGCCCTCTAATTAGAGATGGAACAAATGTGACGGCCAGCATTTGGAGCATCTTTTTCCTACTTGACACAGACTTAAGCCTAACAGCCACCCAAACTTTGCTCGACTCCCCTAATTACCTTGATTGTATTGTACTTTTAAATGAAGTCATTAAAATGAATTCAGATGCTGTTTGAGGGTGGAGGGGGGCAGGAGTCATGAACCATGAAAACAAGGGCTCGGGGGAACATATAATTACTTTTGCATGTCAAAAGGTTTTTCCACTGCATCCTGGGAAGTTGACTGGCGCTATTTAGATTGTACTTTTTTGCATTTAAGTGAAAAAGCCAATCTCCTAGAAGTGACAGTAAAATGGGGTGGCTAAATGGTAAAGTATAAAGATTTAATAATAAAAAAAAAAAAAAAAAAACATCTGACATTTCACTGTGACAGTGTGAAACCAAATAACAATGTACAATGAAGAATGTCTGAGTAGAAGGTAATTTACCTGAGCCTTTAGACCTGTCACAGAAGTGCTTTAAAAAGGACCCTGCATTTTTTTTCTCCTTATGTGCTATTTTCTCAAATTTGAGGTGGAACTGATGTTATTTTCACTTCCTTTAAATGACAGGTTTTTTTTTTTTTCTTTAGTTCTTCCAGACAGGACGTGTTCAATTTTCTGATTTGTTACCCCACCCCCCAAAAGGGGAGAGGAGAATAGTTTTTTGATGAATTTTATTTATTTCTCTGTCTGCTTATCAGCAAGTTTACACAAAAAATCCTAGACTAATTTCCATGAAATTTTCAGGAAAGGTGCATGGTGCTCCAGAATAAATCTCATTAAATTTTGGTGAATGTAGGTCAAAGGTCAAGGTCACCAAAAAGGTGTTTTTGTAATGAAAAGAGAGAGGGAAAAATCTGGTAAAAATGTGTGCAAGGGGATGGGGTTTGCTGTGCCTAGCATCAGTTGAATTGTGTCGTCCATGATATAGTGCGGACATACTGAAGAAAATATTCCAAAGTTGCACTGACCACCTCTGGAACCTGATTGGACGCCGTATCAGGTGCCAATACCACACTAGTTGATTGACAAGTGACTGCACGTCTTGTTGAAAGTTGACACATTCCATAGAAGACACATATTGAGAGAATGGAATTCATAATAGATTTCAGGTGGAGGAAAGAAAGATCCAGCATGGAAACAGAGATACATAACGTTAGTTTAAAAAACATGTATTGGACGTGACCCATATCTTATGAAAATTAATGAGTTTTTAACAGAACCTGGTCCTGCAGACGTAGAAAAGTTTGGAGGCATAGGACTTTTTTGTCCACAATCTCAGCAATAATTATCTTTTGGTCTTCACCAGGGTGAGTGTTTTATTTGTAAAGATGTGACATTAAGATGTATTGCATGTTTGTTTACATTAGTCGCTGATAGCTGCCAGCAGTAGCTACTGTACTAATGTAAACAAATGTGCAATGCATCTTGATGTGTCTAGTTAAATCATATTACAACAGTGTAAATGAGTATTTAATGACAACCTAATGATATATAGCACATCCACAAAAAAGTTAGCTTTTGAACATACCTCCGACGAAGTGGTTGGTGCAAACACAGGCATTAGCATTAGCATTAGTTAAGGCTATAAAAGTAATGTATTCGTGCTGCCGTCTCCTCTTGTAGATGCTAATGCTAATGCTACTTCAGATTCACTGCAATGGGGGACAGGCTTAACCCCATGTGGGTGACGTCAATGCCCCCGTGGCGTTTGGTGGACAGGCTTTTTCTGAGTCATTTGTTTCTCTGTTGTTTTCTATGAATGGTAAATACAGCCAGCGGAGGAGATGCACCATGCAGCAAACACAGCATGTGTTGGTAACTCGGGGTGACCCATCAGATTCCAAAAGGAATGACACCTTAAGATGTTGGAAAAAGTTTCTTTTACTGTTTAAAAGGAATTCATTATTTTTAATTTCAACATTTGGTTGATCATTTAAGAATGTATAATTTAACTTACTGGTACCAAGCAGCACTTTGAATTATTTGCTGTTTCCATTTTTATGTAGAAACATTTTTTGGTTTAATAAATACTGTGCTGAGGAAGAAAATAGTTTTGCATTTTGTTTCCATACTGGACTGAAAATGAACCGAACCGTGACTTTAAAACAGAGGTCCGTACCGAACTGTGAGTTTTGTATACCGTTACACCCCGAGCATTAGTAGACTCTGCTCCTCCCAACCGCAAACGCAGATTAAAAATCCACTTTTTACAGTGTTTTGCCATTTCTCACCTTAGTGAATGATAATCTTTGGTACTATAATAAAATCACTTTTCCTTCTCTCAGTTAGAATAATTGCTGTCAACTACACAAAACATAAGCCTTTTCCCAACGGAAAACTCACTCAGCTTCACTTCCTGCCCTCCATCTGAAAATTGCGTGCTGACTATATAGCAATGTGACGTCATGTGAAATCAACCTATTCTGAGGTAAGTTTTAACTCTTTAAAACCTGATATGTCATCGTTGACACATCCTGCGCATATGCAGTTTGGATGGCTTTAGATCTGTCACTGTTTATGCGGTTGGAAACATTTCTCAAGTTTCTAAAACCGGAGACATTGTACTTTATATGTTTTATTGGATTATTATGGTAATCTCATTCATGCTTGTACTAGTGGCTGGAAAAGAAAGTATTTAAACTGCATTATAACATGTAGTAAATTGTAAATGACTGTTAGATTTTGAAAGATCTGGGGGGGAAAGCACTCTGGAAAAATGACAAAACTCATATTTTCGAACCTGTTAATGTGTAAACATGAGAATAAAAGTCCAGGGGGAGCAATTTAGGCTTAGGGTTTAAAGGGAGAAGGTGGTTTATAAATGAGTTACTGTTTTAAACCACTGGACACATGACTGCACATTTAGAGAAGAGAATTTGTCACTATAGGATACTACGTTATCCTATGGTAGCCTCATGTTACATTTATGCAGCTGCTTGTGTGTCTAATGAAACCTACAATCAAGTCATGATGATTTTATAATGATGAGGAAATAGTACTGATGGATTTCTGGCTGAACTATATGTTACTGTTTCTAAAACAGAGCATTTTTCTGAATGAGAGCATACCCACTTCTCCAGGGACCACTACACCACTGTTTACAATGTATAAGTGTCATCGGACCATTCTAATGCTTGTACAAGGTGTGTCTGAAAAGTTCCACGATAGGTGTCACATTTCACATCCAAACTACAAGTTTCCTCCTTCAAAAGAATCACCCTGGAGTACAGATCTGTCATGTCAGTTCTCTGCAGGCATTGAACTTTTTTTCCACATGCTTTTCTAACTGCTGAACGATGACCAGAAGGGTTGACACATGCAAGTGTGTCAGGAGATCTTTGAGCCCCTTGAAACAAACAAACAAACAAACAAAAAAACTTGCTAGAGAGAGTCACCACCAGTGATGAGTTATGGATCTTGAACTATGACCTGTAGACCAAATGCCAGAGTCTTTTCAGTGGAAGAGTCCAATGTCACCAAGGCCGAAGAAAGCAAGTCAGTCCAAGTCCAAAGTAAAAGTCATGTTGATTCTGAGGTCTTACTACAGGGCCAGATGATCGACCAGCACGTCTACAAAGAGATCTTGCAGCGTTTGTTTGGTTCAGGGTGTGAGAAGAGGTGAGTTATGGTAGGATACGTTGTGGCTGCTTCAACATGACAATGCATCTGCTACAAATGTCCTGATCGTCCAACAGTTCCTGCCTGAGAATAACCTCCCTACCTTCTTGACCAGGCTCCATGTAATGTTTTCTTATTACTCAGACTGAATGGGGTCATCAGAGGGTCCCATTTTGAAGATGTGGTGACATCAAGATGGCTTGAGCTGCGGAGGATCCCAGAAGAATCCTTCCAGGAGTGCATGAAGGCACAGAAAGCTGGGCAAGTGTGTTTGACTCCAGGGGGATTACTACAAAGGGGAATACTTGATGTCTGAAGTTTGGATTTGAAATATATCTTTTGTGACACCAGTCTTGGAACTTTTCCAACACACCTGTATGCAGTTTGAACCTGAACGAGTTCATTGAATGATCGTTCACGCACAATATCATATTTTTGATGAACGTGAAAAATTTGTTCACTTTTGCCAAATGAACGGGAAGTTGTGAACGCGGTTATTCTGGCATTTATTGAACTGCGCTCTTATTTAGTTCACACTTCGTTCTTATCATATTGCAATTATCGAGTCCTATAAGGCATAAGATGGGATCAAAACACAGCATTATCATAGATGTCATTTTTGTATTATTCTGAACAAATTTTGGCAACATAAGTTTACAATAATAACACAAAAAAAAGAACGAAAAAGTTCATTTTGGGATCCATGAACTTCTAGTTCATAATTTGGAAGAATGAACTGAACTAATTCATATTGAGTAACTTGAACTGAACTTTGAACTAGTTCCTAATCAACACTGCCTGTATGCAATTTTTTTTTTTAGAGGAAGGCAGCTTCAGATGCAATAATCAATAGTTTGATGTTAACTCATTATGTAGTAAAGGAATCGTTTTAACAATAAAAGGACCATTAAGCTTTAAACCTACAGCCAGGTTCAATATAATTGAACATATTTTGTATTTTCTCTACTGTAAACCATCACAGTGGATATGTAATGCACAAACTAATTGAAGTGCGGACATTTAGCTTTACTTCAAGGACTTTCCCAGAAATACTTCACTAAGCATTTAGGAGTTAGAGCCATTTTAATCATAGTACCGAATTATCTGGTTAAAATATTCATTTTTGTTGCCAAAAAAATGTTTGTTGCTTGAAAAAAGTAACTTAAATGTCATAGTTGTAATTGAAGATTTCACATTTTTATTTGGAAAAGTATTTGTCTCAAATG
The DNA here is from genome assembly GCA_020466265.1 of Siphamia tubifer. NCBI lineage: Eukaryota > Metazoa > Chordata > Actinopteri > Kurtiformes > Apogonidae > Siphamia > Siphamia tubifer. The sequence continues at coordinate 32,062,225 of CM035788.1, read as the reverse complement.
GTAGTGTTACTAAATGTATTTAGATGTATTTTTAAATAGCACAACAACTTATTGAAGGAAAAACAAAAAGTTGTGTTACAATGTTGACATTTCTCTCAATAAAAGTTATAATTGCACCACTGTTACAATGTTGTTGGGGTTGAGGGGGGCCTGGAGATTTTTTTTTTTATCTTGCATAAAGTGGGGGGGGGGCAACAGTTAAAGATTTAGAGCTACTGCTTAAAGTCAATATAAGTCGGACTCTCCTGCTGCTAAAAAGTTGCAAGTTCACCAAATGAAAGTACATATTCAACACTTTTTTATCTTCAATACAAATGAATGAGTTTAGTGCCTACGGCCACAGACAAACTGTTGACGCCAGCAAGTAAACTAAAATAACATTAGTTTTTCGTATGAAGATAGAAAATGGTGTACTCACTCTTTTCTTTTTGTCATTCCACCCAGGGACAAAAAGCTGTCCTGCTGATTCCTGTCTTGCTTTCCAGTTTACTTGACTAATAAGGGTTCGTTATTCACTTTGTTTTCTAAAACACACCGCCAGCCTCAGTCAGCATGAACACTTCTTTCCCAGAGGCTTGTGAGTGTGACTGCAGTTCTGTGCTACAGGTCACAGAATATTCCCAAAAGCACAGTCGAGGTTAAGTGTCTGGCTCAGAGATGCCTCAAAGCCATTTTTGAAACAGTTAATTGTTCAGAGCAAAGAAAGGAAGGAAATTCCTTTTTCTTTTTTTTTTGTCAGTTTCCTTACCAAAACAAGGGAATTATTCATTGACAAAGACGATGATTAATTAAAAATATAAACAGTGTGAAATCATCACAAGAACACACATTTAAGAAGATTATAATGAACTTATTTTCCACAGATATAGTAACAATGAATGAGAATACAACAGTAGTAGTGGATGCTGGTATGTAATCATTTATCATCTTCATTTTTGTAATACTGTATAATAATGTACATTATAATACTGCAGTATAATACTGCGTTAACTGATTACCGAAGTCATATAAAATAGGATAACATGAGTTTGGCTTTTTTCTACTCCTTTGAACTCAAACTATTGGCAAAGAGTCACAATGAAATAGCTTTACATTGAATGACAAGTGTTTTTCTTTTTTTTGTTTAGCTTATTTCCTTCAATATACTGTATTAGAGTGTACTGTTTAGCCTATAAAGACCCAGGGCTACTTATGTGGTAGTTTTCAAATATACATATATTTTTCTCTCAAGTTTGTTATCACTGATTATTTTAATATTAAATTGTAATTTTATTTATAGAGCCCCAAATCACAACAGCATCTTCTCAAAGGACTTGATGTAATATTGTGTTTTGTAGCTTGAATTTCTGTGATGAAAATCAGGTTCTTTTCCATATTTAAAGAACTGAAGTGAACGACACTGTACAGCACTGGGTAATACTACATATAATTATAAAGATAATTTATCATTGGCATCCCCTTCAACAATTTTAGAATCTTGGAGAAAATCGTGATTTTATATTTCCTACTGATTCTTGGGGGCTGGAGCCAGATTTCGGCGTTAAGTCACGAGTTGTATCCATTCCTTCATTTTTACCATTGGAAGCACGTCAACACTGGTTGTTTTTGGTGCATTTTGTGGTGATAGTTGACTAAAAAAATACTTCCAACAGCTGAGAATAGGATGAAGAAAAATGTATTAATCGATAGTATTATTGACTTTCTAGGTATGAATAATATTATTACAGGGTTTCCCCAAGTACTTGCCCGCTGGCCAGGCTAAAATAGTCACTGTTTTATTTATTTTAAAGAAATTAAATGCACATTAAAAGTAGTGGTACTAAAGATGCTATTTATAGCTTCCAACCTCTCTCTGCTGTCAGGGTTTGAGCAGAGGTAAAGTTAAAGGTAATGTGGGAAGGTCATGGTGGTGACGAAATAAAAGCAGATTCATGGATGAAATCATGGATCTGTGGTTGATCAACAGCCAGTTGGTTTTATTTTGAAGGAGCTTTATATCCAGCCACAGATGTCACTGACCATAATTGACAGTGTGTGTTTTAGCTAAAAATAAAGCCCTTAAAAGTCCCTGGGTTTTGCTGCCGTAACGCGACCCATGTTTACAGTTTTAATGTATGCGGATACGGGTTGGTAAAGTGGACTGGACTGGATTGGGAGCCAATATTAACTATTAAGTTCAGTTTAATTTTTTTTTTTTTACTTTAGCTGAAATTAGAAGCTACTTTGCTAACACTAAATGTCAGACACATGAGTCTCATTATTTATTTTTTTTTCAAAACCCCTTTAAATGTGATGAACTGAAAAACAAAAGGGACTGATATGATGGAAGATGTTGATTATCACCCCAAAGAAACACGTAGTAGGTGTATAAAACATCCCAGAGCTGAGGAGGCTTCACTCTTTTAGCATCTGTAGGGAGGTCCTATGGATGTTCTACCAATCTGTGGTAGCTTGTGTCCTTTTTTACTGGGGGAGCAGCACATCAAAGAGAGACAAGCTGATCATGAGGGCCGGCTCTGTGGTGGGCATGAAGCTGGACACACTGGTGACAGTTGCAGAGGGGAGGACACTCACCAAACTGCTGGACATCCTGGACAATGCCAGACACCCTGTGCACATCGTTATTACCAACCACAGAAGTGTGTTCAGTGACAGGCTGCTTCACCCAAAAGCACGGAGCAATAGACTCCAAAACTCCTTTGTTCCTCACACCATCAAACTGTTCAACTCCTCACTGGGTGGGGGGGCAAAAACAGTAGGCAATGGCCAAATTCTTGCACTAGCATGTAATGTGTGTGTGTGTGTGTGTGTGTGTATGGGAAGTACTATACAACACTATACTGTACACTCAATATTGGGTAGATTGTATATTCTAGGTATATGCCTGGAAGTGTACATATATATGTATATATACATAATTGTTTTATTGTGTTTATTGTGCATACATGTTTGTATATATTTCTATTTTTACTTTCTATATGTTTTATTATTATATGGTATTGTAATATCTATCTATCTATCTATCTATCTATCTATCTATCTATCTATCTATCTATCTATCTATCTATCTATCTATCTATCTATCTATCTATCTATCTATCTATCTATCTATCTATCTATCTATCTATCTATCTATCTATCTATCTATCTATCTATCATATTGTCATATTGTCATAATGTTTATGGCCATTCAAATGTCAATAGGACTGATTCAGCTGTAACTGACCTGGAGTTTTAATATATAATAGAGATAAAATAAATAACCAAGGCAACTATCTATCTATTACTTTATCAGCTGTGAAAATAGTAAACTCATAAACCATAGACTCCAGTTTTATTTTTCTTGTTAGGATGAGTTTGCATTTGTATGGCTACGACATATCAAATCAATCCATCTTATTAAATTAATGAAAAAAAAATTCTTGTTTTCACAACTCTCTCAGGGGACAGTGTGTTCTTTCCGATCCAGTCGCAGATTTATTTCCAGCTTGGAATACAGGACTGTGAAATGTTGCCTAGGTGATGTTTTAGACATGGGCGGATGTAAGATGCTACAAAGAAGTTGTAAATGTGTTACCCACTGTGCATGCCAGTGTAAGGTAAACTCCCCAGGATTCCTGTTAGTCACTGAGGCCATGATATGTTCTGCTGGGTGCCTGGGGGGCATGTGCCACACGGGTGATGCTTTTGCCTGTCAGGTGGTTTGTGGTGAGAGCTAATCCTGTTGAAAATAGAAATGTTTTCTGCCTTGGGATGGAGGGTGGGGGAGCAAGAGTGATGCGACCGGCCCCAAGGAGTCAGTCATCCATGTGCACAAGGAGAGATAGCCTAATCTTGTTGCAGATGCGGGGAGAGAAAAAAAAAAAGAAAAAAGAAAGTACTAAGCTATCACTAGCAAAGACTTCCATGCACAGAGATGATTTGTGGAATCATACTACAGATGATAAAAAGTGAGAAGAGGTTTAATTTTTTTTTTTTTTTCCATCTCTGAGGCTGCTGTTGAAGCATAATTCACACATGCATACATTTATATATAATATATCTTTATGCATCCCCTTGAAATTACTTTTCTATTAGGCTGCCTTTTACACCAGATCTTCCATCATGCTCTAGTTTTAGTTTTGTTTGGTTCATGGCTCTCCATTTGAAATGTTGAAAATGTTCAATTCTGGGCAGATGGTGTTTATCAATGACTCATCTTCATCTCCCCACCACCCGATCTTCTGTGGGGTTCACTTCACATTAAGGCAACAAACGTGATGTTTTTGACACAATTATCAAAAGGTTGTTGAAGGAGAAATCGCTTGTTTTTCAGGTAATTCTCTGATGCCTGTTATCCTTTCTGCAGCATCACATGTTGGAACTACATCAATGTGATGGAGTTGGTAGCAGTGATTTTTGCATGTCCAAGCTAACAGCTTTCAAGTGGTGCAACAATGCGCCAATTCTCCTTCTCTCCTTTACTTTTAAAATTTAGCAGCACTTTCTCTGGCGGGGACTATCTTCCAGGTTTTACTCAAGCATTGTGCAATAGCAAAGAACCCATATATGGACTGGAGAGAGCATTAGATTATTTACTAGGTTCACAAAATCTTACATCAGATCACACTGATTGTAAAGCAGCAATTTATAGGAATTAAAGGAGGGAGATAGATAGATAGATAGATAGATAGATAGATAGGGAATGTAAAGTTAGTCACATGGTTATGAACGGAGGCTGTTCAGGTGATAAATGTAAGAGTCAAATGGACAGATTACAGTGTCCAAAGAAAACGTTTGTGGGCTGCTAGCTTGACAACAGTTTGAATGTAATTAGCTGTTCTTAATAGCCAGAGATGATTGAGAACACAAATCAAAGTAATAAGTGAAAAGTCCAACTTCTAATATAATATAATGATGCACACAGCTGGATCCACAAATACACATAGATCTGTGTGTGTGTACTTGTACTACTATCTTTATGGGGACATTGATCTGTTTACACTGTCACACCATGGACCTCTGACCCCATGGGGACCAAAATTCAGGTCCCCATAAGGGTTTAATATAAATGTATATCCCCACTAGTAAAATAGAAATCTTTTTGAAATATGCATATGTATAAACATAGTCATTGTTTTAAAGCATGGGGGAAACAGATGCAAAGCAAAACATGTATTTTTTTTAACATGTGTTTATTTATTTTTTCTTATTTATTTTTGTGTTATTATTATTTTGTATTATTTTATTTTATTTATTCTTTTTTTTTTTTAGATTTTTGTAATTTTTAAAACACTTTTTGTATTTATTTATGTATTGTTTTAAGGTTATTCATGTTTATTTTATATATATATATATATATATATATATATATATATATATATATATATATATATATATATATATAATTTTATTTTTTTATTTATATTTATTTTTTTAATTTTTTTTTCTTGTTATTTATTTATGTTTTTTTGGGGAAAAAATAAGACATGTTCACTACTCAATGGCTGCTTTACCTATGATGTTGCTCAGCACTATTCTGGACCCCTGTATTTTCAAAATGTAGCTTGCTCAAACAGTTTTTTTTGTTTTGTTTTGTTTTGTTTTGTTTTTTGTATTCCTTCCTTCCCTGTAAGACATTAAACAGAAAATACGATTGAATAAAAACAGCACATACCCATTGGGACATTTTCAGACATTTGCATTTGATTTGTGCTCTGGGGTGTTATTTTTGTGTGATTAATACTCCTCATTTGCCTTTGCTACTGTACAGGTGGCATATTTAATAACAATAGTAGTTAGAAATATGATCAAATGTACTAGTTCTAATAAAACCAATGTTTGGAGCTTGGTTCATGTGCATCAGGGAGCCAATTTATCACACTCTGCAACTGAATACGACTGTGAGAATCCATAACTAATTTAATTTCTTCAACAATGGCAGCTGCCACATACAGTAATTGTTTATATTGTCTTATGGCAATTATTCACGGTGTGTGTAACATTAATTCTGAGTTAGCATATTTGCAGCTGTTCCTGAACCATGTCCTGAGTAATGTGACATTTAAGCTCTAACACAGATGTTATGAAATAATCTGAACCCAAATATCATGCTTTGAAATTAATTGTTTTGCCCATAATGAGACAGATGAGATGTAGAACATCTTGCCACTGAAGAACAAGGTGTCTCTATTACTGCCAACAACTCTGCAGACAAATTACGCCAGCACAGATGCTCCAACACTTTGCTTTGGATCCAAGGTCCTACTTTTCACAGCCAGAAAATCAAAGGGAAGTTACATCCCCTCTGATTTAAATTCCTCTGCTTTTTCTGTTTATGGGATTCAGAATATGGAGGATCAGATGTTTGCTCAACCATTTGGTGGTTGGTACTTTTCCGCAAAATTTAGAATAAACATAACTTGGCGAAAACAACAGTACTATGAGGGTGTGTGGTTGTAAAAAAAAGAAAAATAAATTTGTGAAAAAAACACTGTTGTATAAAAAGAATTACTGTATAAATGAGTATTAATAATTTGACCATAAGTTCTTTTCTTTTTTGTCATTTATTTTCTTAATCAAGGAACACATTATAGTAACTGTGGCATCTACAACCTCCAAAACCTCTTTGGCATTTCCTAAGTCTGGTCGTCTGTTACCCACAGAGAGGGAAATGGAGCATGTGTTTATTACTGGCAGCAAGTAGGAATGTGAAATCCAAAAGCACATCCCTACGTGCTGCCAGTAAAATTCTAAAAGGTTTTTTTTTTCTTTTTTTCTTTTTTTTTTTTTTTTGCTAGAAGGTTCTTCAGTTGGGAGTTTTTGCAAACTGTTTTTACAGGATTGCAAGATGTATGAGTCACATTTGTTTTTATTCTAATGGTGTTTGAATCATACCGCACTCTGTAGGAGTCTTTGAACTGAAATAAAGAATATTTATTTTTTTATGTTGAAATATCCAATCAATCAATCAATCAAAGTGTATTTATATAGCATTTTACAACAACATGAAAGAAGACTAAAATGCTTTACAACTAAAACAAAAGTAAAACACAAGATGAAACAACCAACCAGTCAAATATAATTTAAAAATATAAAATACGATAAACAATTACACACAGATAAAAAAGATTAAAAGACAGCCAGTTTAGTGATTTTGGTTAAAAGCCAGTCTAAAATGTGGGTTATTAACCTAGACCATTTTGTCATACAAAATGCAAAAATACAGTAAAGTAATGTTAAGTTAAGCAGTAAAACAACATAATATGCTTTCACATATGATATAGTTATATGCCCAACAAGTAAGAAATGTGTGTGAAAATAGCTGTAGCATCTGATACATGAAAATAAATAAATAAAAGCACAATATTTGAGAGTCATATCAAGGTTTCAATTCCAACAGTAAGTATCAAATTATGATTTGTTTAGGTGTTGTTATAAAAGGTTAAGAAAGGTTCCCATGTGTCAGAGAATTTCATTTTTGAGCCTCTGACACAGAAATATAAAATCTCAAGTTTGAGATAGGACAAAACCTCCTGTTTTTTTTGTTTTTTTTTATTAGGAAGATATGATTTATTCTCATATTTTGACTGGTCAGATTTTGGAATTCCAACCAGCTGATGCATAGACACAGTATAAGTTTAGGCTGCTGTCCAATGGTATGCTAGTGGAATAATAAAGCAATAATTTGTCTTGTTCACTGTCACTGAAGTGCCCAGTGGTTGGCATGTGTGACCCTCAGTTGTAAAATGTCCTCTCTTTATGCAAATTGACCTTATATTAACAAAATAATAATAAAAAAAGTACATGGTACCAAAGAATCCGCAATAGAAACCTCTCTATGCATTTCAACTGTAGTGTATGATGGAAAATTGGAGTCTGGATCCATGGGGGTGGGTAGGAATGTTTATGGGGGTAGTTATTATTATTATTATTATATAGTTTTTTCATCATTTTTTTTGTTTGTTTGTTTTGTTTTTCTCCCCTGTAAAATTGCTGGGCACTTTCCTATGTAAGATATGGTCTGTGTGAATAGATATATACAGATTTTTTTTGACTTATTGGTGTAATATGGATCTATGCCTTCATATATGTTTTACAAATTAAACAATAAAAGAAAAAAGTTGATTACAACAAAAAATATTTACAAAAAAAAAAACAAAAAAACTTGCCACTCCACTATCAGCTGATATATGCAGCCTTATCGTGTCAGTCATAAGATCTACTGGAGAAACAGCAAGAAATAAGATGGATAATTATCGAAATAATATAACATGTCATACTCACACAATGTGTTATTTGTGGGATAATAAACAAACAAACAAAAAAAAAAACATTATTTGATTTAGCAGCTTGAAAGTCAGGTTTGTGTTTTTTATTTTCCTTTTCCAGGTGGCTGAGCAATTAAGGAAGGAATGCTGCGAGGGGATGTGGATTAAGGGGAGACATTGTCCGCCTCCAACCGCCACTCTCCCACAATCTGAACACTAAGCAGTTTCTGCAGCTCTTTGGAATCAGCAGGCCAGCAATTATTGCCTGTGAGTATCATTGCCCTCCTCGAATTATGGGATGTTCCTGCTGATCAGCACACAGTGTACAAAATTTCATTTTAACAGCCAAACCCTAATGTCATCTTCCACATCAGATCACAGAAAGGCACTAACATTTCTGGCCTTGTCTGACACATTCTTTAAACCTGCTAACAATTAACGTGCTTAATGAAAATATGAAGAAAACATGGCACAACCTTCTGTGTAAAGGTGTTAGGGTGAAAACAACACTGGGATAAACACCAAACTGAAGACAATGATCTGGACATCTGATATTTATGCACCTTTTTTTTTTAATCACAACAGTCAGCACTGTTTTTAAAAAGTGTCTTAAAAAGTCACCTGAGGTAAAAACGTTTAAAGCAGGGGTGTCAAACATATGGCCTGGGGGCTAAAAACGGTCTTGCACAGGTGCACAAATTACATTGAATATCAATCCATCCATTTTCTGAACCTGCTTTATCCTCACTAGGGTCACATGGTTCAAATGAAGCCCATCCTAGATACTTAAAGGTGAAGGCGAGGTACACACTGGACAAGTTCCCAGTTTGTCACAGGGCTGAACTTATGGGGCTCTAGTTTCTGGGCGCAGTGCTAGTTTCAAGCTGGAAAGGAGCAGTTTGGGAGAGTGGCGGACCCTGGTGCGCTAAGATAGGTGTGGTGGCGTACTTGTGGGAGGTGACCACTGATTCTGTTATGGCTACTCTTTTTATTCCAAAAATTAAAAAAAAATCAGATTCAAAAAGGGTCAAATTATAAAAGGAGTAGTCAGTGAGGAGGAGGAGGAGGTTTAAGAACTCACTAGACAAAATATAAAGCACTCGCGGAGATTTTTCTGTCATCAAAACACTTATTTATTGAAATAAACAAAAATATCATCCGGGTTGACTTACAAAATAAAAATAATTTAATCTAGTCTGTATGCTTGTATGTGGTTGAAAAACTATATCACTCCCTCTCCTCATTCCTGCACCCCAAGCAAAAAATCACACACCCCACCAGGTGGGGACACTCCCTAATTAAAGGTGAAAGGAGGTGCATAGCCCGGGCAGGAGGAGGTCAAAGGTGAGAAGCAAATACAAATAAATAATTCAAATTATTTAGCCTTAGCAGTATACAAATAATAATGATAATTCCAAATAATAAAATCGGCTCCAACAGATTCACTTCGGTGTAGTGACAGATTCACTGACTTTAGATGGTGCTAGAGTGCACCATGAGCTCACCAGCTGAAAGGGTTAGTGCAAGTTTGGCACAGCGGGACGCCAAGATGGGTGTGGTGACACACTCGTAGGAGGTGACCACAGACAGTATCGCTGACTTTAAATTATGAAAATACTTTTATAAATTATCCAAACACAAAACAAATGAAATTTCATAAGGAAAATATGGGCAATTTTAACAACATTCTGCATCAATTTATCATTAGTCCATGTGTTTTATAATGGATCAGTTCTACAAAAACACTAAAGTCTTAGTAACAGAAGCAGAAAATGTCTAATTGTGTCTAATTTTCTTTCGACATTTCACGCTGTTCTTATTTATTTAGGTTATTTTTACAGGATAGTTTGTAAATGTAAACATTTTCATAATTGAATATTTTTTGCAGTAAAACTAAGAAAGAAAGAAAAAACTGAGAAGAAAATATGGAGTCATTTATTGAATATATTGTTATGATGTTCATCCCATGGACCGCCTTGAAACTATTGTTGGGCTGCATTTGGCCCCCGAGCCGCATGTTTGACACCCCTGAACTAAAGCATTGCATATGGGTAATCAACTTTGCCAGAAAGGATGTTCACAAGAATGTTCCAAACAGGATGTGTTCTGTTCCTAAGTGTCATAATGAGGTCAAATTAACCTCTAACTACGATATTTGACAAATGATAATATTCTTTAACTTATTACAAAAAACACACACTCCAGCCCATTTTATATTTTACCACAACTGTGTGTCTGTTTTACTTACATGTTGAATGAAGCTATTGTCAAGAAGCAATTTCCCAGTTGTAGGATCAATAAAGTATTTCTATCCGAATTTTATACCTGGAGAGAAACCACACACACATGTCGAGAATAGAAACTCCACACATTAATTTTCATACAAACTCACTTTTCCTCCATAGACAATATTAACACTTTATGACTCATTAGATGATATCAACATCAGTTCACAGTTACTTTAACCCGTTGATGCATGGATTATGAGACTGTTAGTCAAGATTTTTTCCCCCAAGTGTTTTTTATTCCTCTTTAGGAATGAAAAAAAAGCATTGAGATTGAAATAATATTTATTATAGAGTTACATAAATGTCCACTCAGCTGGACAACATGTGTTTAAGCTTTGAAGCGAAGAAACTTGTATTTAAAACGCAATATCAGAACACTGTGAAATAAAACATTTTTAATGCAGTTTTTGTTTAAGAAGATTGTTAATTACTGTCTAATAACAACAAGCAATTGATTTACACATAAACATGTTAGTGCAGATCAGATATTAAGAACACAACAGTTATAGTAATGATACGAACTGACTGATATGGAACTAAAACATCAAAACCCATGAATATATGAGAGAACAACTGTAGAATAATTGCCCACTGTAGTGACCAGTATGAATCAAAGGGTTAATATTGCCTTTTTGCAACAAACACCAGGAAACGTCTTTCCACGACTGGCTAATGGCATTTATATTTGACCCTGTAACACCAAGAAATATAAATAAAAAAGCTAAATAGGTGGGGGTGCAAGCTCTTAGGTTGGTGAACAGTAATACTGTAGCATTCTCCTTGTGGACGAGCAGGTTTCTGTGCTTTTCAATGGAGGAGCATTACAGGAAATACCATCACTTCAACTCCTCTGTGTCAATTTCTCCAAAATGGCCAATTTCCTGTCCAGGATGTGTGTTTTCACATTTTTATCATCCCCTGCCATAGTTATCTAGTTGCACTTAGGGCCATCATTCATCGATGCAGCATTGAGAGGAAGCCGATGTGCAGTAAAACTGACGGACGGCCTTCCACATGACTGAAGATGTATGAGACGCGCAGGCAAGCGAGTGGAGCTATTTTATTGTATTTCCTACCATAACGTGCCAAGAGGGAAAATAGCCATACTTACAATGTCTCAGTCAAAAAAGACTATTTGGAACTGACATATCTTAAGGGATTAATAAATGAGTGGCAGAATATCATGTATTTAATTATTTTTACTGTATTTTACGCACTGTAAGGCACCCTGAATTATAAGGTACACCATCAATGAATGGCTGATTTTACAAATGTTTTCAAATATTGGATTCCTTTATTATTTCTATTTCTTACCTACTTTCCTATCTGGTTATTTGTTGTTGTTTTTTTTTTTGTTCTATTTTGGGGTTTTTTTGTATATATGTAAATGTTCAGTATTTCAATTATTTATTATTTATTATTATTATTATTATTATTATTATTATTATTATTATTATTATTATTATTATTATTATTATTATTATTATTATTATTATTATTATTATTATTATTATTATTATTATTGTTGTGCTATGCACTCTATTGCTATAAGATGAATTCAGGTTAATGGGGAAGTGAAGAAGGGGTAGGATTAAATAAGCTTATGCTTCATCCTACTCCGTTTCGGACATGTCATTGTGTATTATTATTATTATTATTATTATTATTATTATTATTATTATTATTATTATTATTATTATTATTATTATTATTATTATTATTATTATTATTATTATTATTATTATTATTATTATTATTGTTGTATTGATTATGGTTGCATTCTGCACATGTTCGAAATAAAGCATTCAAATAAAATATACTATTATAATGTGCATTATGTGAAACAAAACGGTCAGATAAATCAGTTAATCAAACATTATTAAAATAATTCTTACTTTTGTTCAAAGGTTAATGAGTGTATTCACAATAAATGCCAACCTTGTTGAGTTGTAACACGTAACTAAACACAATCTTATTCAGCTAAATCAAACATTAGGGTATGTACAATAACTGTCAATATTGTTCAATTATAACATTATTATATATGATTTATATATTATTATATTATATATCATTACAACCTTTTCAGTTCAGTCCTTATAGACACACTATACTTATTATTGTGTGTACAGTATTCTGCTCCTGCTGGTGTATGTAGCCAAAAATCTGGATGCAAGTAACTTTGCTCTGCACTCGACTCAGTGTAAAACTGAGTCAGTCAGTCTGTCTCAGTTACGTTCATTGCTTTAGCACATTAACATGCCATGACACATTAAAATGAATATAAATATAGTGCTAGCTCAATGCTAAATTTTACAATAACTAAACATCAAATACTTAGAGGCATACATTTTCCTGTCAGTACAAACAGAAAGAAAAAATAAAAATAAATCGCTAGCTCAATGCTAAAGTGAATGGGAAAATTCATAGACACGCTAACAATTAGCATTTTCCAGTTAACTTGTCTTTTTATCCAACAACAAAGGTTCACTTCAGAGACATTTTTAGGTATGAATATGCACAATAGTAACTCCTGAGTCATTAAAGCTAACACACTTCAAAACAAAACATTTCTAATAATACTGTAATATTAGTATATGTGTGCTCCACTGAAACTGGGATTATTTTGGTACCTGGTGCTTTGACAATTTTTTAGACCCAACGATAAACGAGAAATTTAAGCATATTTTCTGCAGAAAGTGCCTAATGATTACCTCAGATAAATAAATTAAAAAAAGCGAAATAAAAAATTATACTCTTGCTCTGAGCCATCATAAAATTAATACATTTCTAATAAAATACACCAAAATGGGGACAGAAAAAGCTTTTGATCCAGAAAACATGGCTGTAAATAATGACAATGGTTTAAAATTGAGGATCCTACTGGGATTTTTTTGTAATTCAGACATGCAGGTTTTTCATGAATTGGCAGTCTCATTCCAGGTTTCATACGTGTCTAATCATGTCCACTTGCATTACCTGCAGAACCTGCCCATTTTACCCTTTAGTAGACAAGTGACTATTTTTGGTAATTTCCACACATGTTAAATATGGGGACAATCCTGTGCCTCAGGGAGGTTCAGCAGCATGTAGGTTTTTATAAAACTAAACAGTGATTCACAGAAATTCTATATACATTGTGTAGCTGTAAAGTGAATATGAGTAAGTTTTTTTCCCCCCAGTTCATGATGTTTTATTGCATGCATTTAGATTTTAGCGAGTAGTGTTTGGGTATTTTATGGCAAAAAAATGTAGGTGACAATGTCTAACTGCACACTAAGATTGAAATGTACATTGTATGTGTTCATTGTATTTCAATGAGTGCACTGTAAAGGATTAAACACATAAATCTCAAATTATTTTTCAACAGGGGATATTATTGTGAAAGGTTCTGCCTTGTTAGTTTGATTCCAAAAATGGACCTGTGAGAGAAAAAAAATGTATTTGAAAAAAAAAAAGCATGTCATTTTTTGAGACATTTTTTTTATCTGAAGAATATTTCCTTATATATATATATATATATATATATATATATATATATATATATATATATATATATATATAGGAGAGAGAATGAGAGAGAGAGATTTAAAATACACTCAAAATGCTTCTAAACTTGCTTTATAATATTAATCAAAAAAATAGTTTGCCCCTCTGTCCTGTTTTTAGGGACCAGTTTCATAGAGAGAACAAAATCCATAAAACAACTAGCTGGACATTAATAACCCCCCACCCACCCACACTCACACACACACACACACTCACTTCTCATCTACATAAGAGGAAAAATACATTGCACTACAATACTTTTACAATATGTTTTGTATTGTATGTTAGCAGATGATGTTCTGCTGCATGAGATGAAAGCATTTTTCAGCCTCAGAAATGATTCATCATTTGCATGAAGACAATGAACAGAAATCTCTCATTGCACTTTAATGTGATACAAAATTGTCACGACTTGACCTTTGAATTGTGAACATTCTTCAGTCTGTGAAGCCACATTCATGCCTATGACACAACGAGGAGATGTGTGAAGTAGCTAAACCTTTTCAACCTTGAAGTCAGGGCCCCACATAGAGTCACCTCGAATTCAAATGGGGTCACTTGAAATGTCGAGTAATTAATAAAAAAAAATCTGGTGAGTTCAGTGTCAGTCTGAAACTATTGAATATTTTTGTCATTGAGGATTCTGATTATTTTCTCATTGATTAATTGAGTAATTGGGTATTTTTTATTTATTTATTTTTGTAACTAGAGCAATGGGGAATGGAGAAGACTGAGCTATTTTGAGGTGTGGATGGATGGATGGATGGATGGATGGATGGATGGATGGATGGATGGAGTCTAATAACGCTGGTCGACAAATAAAATGCTTCCGGAACAAAACTACTGAAATGTATGTGTGTTACTGATAAAGAAAACTCAAGTCTTAAATGCTGGTTGGCTCAAGTTTCCAAGATAAGTCCGAGTTCAAAATGAGAATTTATTAAAATTAACAAGAGAATAGGTTTTAGTCCAAAGGAATGTAGGTCTCAGATCTACTTCAAAACACTGTCTGCACATTGTGATCCATTCACTTTACAGGTTCTTTCTAGTGGAATATTTACTAATCCACTGTATACATGTACATAAACCAGCATATATGTGGAATAACACACCATCATATATATTAAAAAACATGAACTAACCAACAGTAGTCATTTGTTTTCTGATTCATCTTATTAAAGTATGTAAGATTTAGTAAATTTAATGTCTGAAGCAGATACTTTCTAAAAAAAAAAAAAAAAAAAAAAGTAGCCTAGTGTAATTATACTAGCTGAGTAACATCTTGGTACATTTGCTAAAAAATAATTACAACATGTAAGGCTACATTCTAACACGTACTAGTATTCACCTGTTAGTAATAAGTACATGCTCCGAGTCCACTTTTACGAAATGCTATTGACGTGTGAATACTTTCCACCATGGACTGGGGAACACATCTGGACAAGGGTGCACACATACACACGAATCCAACAACAAAACAAGTGCAGCTGCACAAAAGTAACCAACAGAACAACTTACATTATATTACATTAACCATGAATGGTGAAAGCGGGCTGTGTTTTTTTCTTAATCATCAAGCCTTTACTTGTGCTGCAGTAGCTCTTAGCAGGAGGAGAGCAGCTGTAGCTGTGGGTTGTCAGGGGGGTGGGGTCTGTGGTGGACTTTGAGTAGAGGATGGAGGTGGACGCTCCGGGTGTGTTGGGGCCAGTGCCACAGAAGCTATAGTTTGATGAACATTATGTTTTCTCTGTTTATTTGGAAAAAAAAAAAAAATCAGCTATGGATTTTTATCTCTTCATTTCTGTAGAAGCAGCTACAGTAGTGGTTTGGCAGGTGACGACAGCCTTAGCTGACGACACTCTAAAAAAAACTCTAAGTCTATTTCCTCCACTATTCATTGACTTTTCTTTATTTTAAAACATTGTGATAATGAATTTTTCGAAGCAAACATCCACACTCAGAACTCTCTTGATGAAATGAACTTCAACATCTTGTTTGTTTTCATTGCATTGACTGTATGTCAAACATTCCACCCTGTCAATTTTTTTAATGCAAGATTTATCTCTACACATCATTAGAAACTCTATTTGGATGATCTGGAATTCAGGAATTTCTCCTCATAGAGCAGTTGCGTAGAACAGCTTGTTTATTTTTTTATACCTGCACCATAATTGGTTTCTAGTGCTTTAGGGCAGTGCATCATTCATTCCAATTAGAGACTATTTTCCTTTAATTGGACCCTTTATTTTTCAATACAACTTGTCAAAACTATGTAATTGTATTCTGATTTCACAAAAGGATACCTTAACATAAAACAGTTTTGAATCAAATAAGGTACACAGACATCTATATTTGAGGGGTCTGAGTAGACTCTGTCTGAGCTCTTATAACAAATTACTTTACAAGATAGATTGGCCTCAAATGGCTCTTACCTGTTTTGACAGATATCACATTCTGACGGCAATCCTCCCCAATATTCTTTGAGTAGTTAATTTTAAAAGCTGAAAAGAAAAAGAAAGAGATAGACAGAAAAGTGTTGTGTTATTTTACTCTGCATCGATTCCATCCTGACACATCATCAAAATATTGTCAGTAATAGAGGCATCACATGGGTGCGTTGTTAAGTCTACATTCCTACCATCGCTTGCGTCGAGACCTGTATGCACTAAGCAGCTGAGTTTTTTTTTTTTTTTTTTTTGCAGAATCTCCTTTAGAGATGGGGTAAGGAGTTCTGAGGAGGTTTGGAAGTTAGCATGCTTCCTCCATGCACATGTTTTGGGTATATCCTACTCATAGGAGACAGTGTGGAAGACCCAAGAGATTTGGTTTCTCAACTCACATGGGAATTCCTTGGTTCTCCTTTGAAACTGGAGAAGGAGACGAGTGATTTTTTTTTCCAATATCTGTACTCGCTATACTTATCATACTGAGTTTGGATATGAAGGGCGTTTATATTACGATTGTAGTGTAAGACGTGGACTTTAAATACTCAGATGTGTACTCATAATGGTGAAACGTCTGTGTGTGGAAACATACTTTTCACATTCAACAGCCACCATCTTAGCTACGTAGCAGAAGAGGTGGAGCTAGGTGGGAATCAACTCGGCTCGCAAGTAGTAAAGATGACGACAAATGTCAGCAGCCTCTGAACCTATGGAACTTTACAAATAATAATAATAATAATAATAATAATAATAATAATAATAATAATAATAATAATAATAATAATAATAATAATAATAATAATAATAGTAATAATAATAATACATTTTATTTGTATAGCACTTTTCATGGCACTCAAAGATGCTTTACATGCAGTAAAAACAGAACAACAAGAGTCCAACAACAATGAAAACAAACATTTGTTGTTGTTTTTGTTGTTCTGTTTTTTATTTTATATATTTATATGTTTAGTACTTCAATTATTTATTATTATTATTATTGTTATCATTTTGTACTATGCACTCTATTGCTATAAGATGAATTCAGGTTAATTGGGAAGTGAAGAAGGGGTAGGATTAAATAAGCTTATGCTTCTTCCTACTCCTTTTCGGACATGTCATTGTTATTATTATTATTATTATTATTATTATTATTATTATTATTGTTATTATTATTATTATTATTATTATTATTATTATTATTATTATTATTATTATTATTATTATTATTATTATTATTATTATTATTATTATTATTATTATTATTATTATTGTTATTATTATTATTATTATTATTATTATTATTGTTGTTGTTGTATTGATTATTGTTGCATTCTGCACATGTTCGAAATAAAGCATTCAAATCAATTAATTTTTAGAAGGGATTTAAAAGTGTTAGGATTGGAATAGTGACGGATGGTTGGGGCAGCTACAGAAAAAGCTCTGTCCCCCCAGGTTCAAATGTAAATGTACAAATGTAAGTTTCATCACCATTTTTTTTAAAACAGTTTCTTTCCGCAGGTAGTGAGAGCTCTAAACAGTAAGGAATCTGTTTCAGGGTAATCACACACTGAGTGTTTTTGGCACACTTGTCTATTTTATCTAACTTATTATGTCTTTTTAATGTATTATTTTTTTTAAGTCATTTGTGTCTTTTCGGCTTGTTGAATGTGGTGTGGTTAATTATTTTTTTACACTGCTTTTAACCTAGGAGTACATTTTATTTTGTATTTTGTACTGAGAAATGACAAATAAATAAATTTTAATTTCTTATACATATAATTACATTACATTTTTTATTGATGGGCAAATCAGCAGACTTTTAAGCATTTTTTTTAACATCGTTTGGTGGCCTGTGGTTGTCATATCCAGTAAGTGCACCAGACAGTACTAGAATTAGAACAGTACGTACCTGCTGAAATAAGTACACTTAGTAAGTATGGAAAGTATACTGTGTTTATGTGTACTCTTGACATTATAGATATTGGAACACGACATTAGAAGAGGGGAGTCTGGGATTCTTCACTTCGGCTTATAAGTGGTAATGGATGGATGGGTCAAGACATTTCCACACCAAAGCTTAATAGATAAAAGACAAATATTTTTCATTACAACTGCGCACACACAGGGTGATGTAAATTTGTGCAAGTACCAGTCATTGTTACATAAAATATTCAAATGTATTCATGTTAGCCAGTTGAACAAAGTAGTGGGTTCAACATCACCTGGAGTTTTCCTTATAACCTCTATAGTCTGATCCTTCATTCTCTGTCCTTCTGGGTTTATCTCTATTGTCCACATGAAAACAAAACTGCAAAGTCTTGGTGTTTGTTAATCCTGTTCCACATGTTCCCTTCATTTCATAATCTCCATCATCCGTGTGTTTGATAGAAAACAGTGGCTAAAAGTCAAAAGGCTGAAGTTCGTCATGGTTTTCACATAGACGTATATTTCATGATTTCATGCAAAATACACTATGAAGATCATGGTGTGTGTGTGTGTGTGTGTGTGTGTGTGTGTGAGTGTGTGTGTGTGTGTGTGTGTGTGTGTGACCTGAAAAAAATACCAATTTCATCAGTTAAAAAAATACTACTAATATACAGTGGGTACAGGAGGTATTCAGAACCTTTGAAATGTTTCACTCTGTCATTGCAGCCATTTGCCAAAATTAAAAGGTTCATTTTATTTCTCATTAATGTACATTCAGCACTCCACCTTGACAACCCCCCCCCCCCCCAAAAAAAAAACAAAACAGGAATGTAGGCATTTTTGCAAATTTATTAAAAAACAAAAAGTGAAATATCACATGGTTGGATGTAGGGAAATGTAGGGCGGCTGAGTGCTTTGGTAGAGCAGGTCGTCCAATGACCGAAGGGTAGGTGGTTCGCATCATGGCTCTGGTTGTCACCTTGTCGATGTGTCCTTGGGCAAGACACTGAACCCTGACTTAGGCTCCCAATGACCGAACCTTAGAAACCTACTGGTGTAGGTGTAGAGTGTGTGTGTGTGAATGGGTGAATGTGAAGCTAATGTGAAGCACTTTCAGAACCATGAAGGTGGAAAAGCACTATATAAGTGCAGTTAATTTACATGATCATAAATATTCCGACACTGCTTATTATTCAGTAGAAACACCCTTTTCAGTTAGTACAGCCATGAGTCTTCTTGTGAATGATGCAATAAGTTTTTTCCACACCTGAATGTGGGGATCCTCTACCATTATACCTCACAGATTCTCTCTAGTTCTGTCAGGTTGGATGGTCAACATTGGTGGACATCCTTTTTGATACGTCTACAGAGATGCTCATTTAGGTTTAGGTCAGGGCTCTGATCGTGCCAGTCAAGAATGGTCACAGAGTTGTTCTGAAGTCATTTTAACTATGTGCTTAGGGCAATTGGCGACCATATTCTGGTGAAGAAGAAGACCTGGTCGCCAGAATATGAACTATCTGAAGTACATTCAGGAGTGTCTTGGTGACCATCTTTACATGCTCACGCCCCTGCAGATCTGCAACCTGGCCAAGGTCAAGAGAATGAGAACAAAATGCAAATTAGAAAAAAAAAAAAATTCTATTTGTTACCGACTTTCCTGCTCATTTGTTGTTTTTTTTGTTTCGTTTTGGTTTTTTGCAGAGGTGGGTATTTCCAGGTCCATCAAGTCAAATTCCTGCCATGTATTGGTTCAAACCTGTTCATTGAACCAGCCCATTTTGATGAGCACAATGCCTCATCCAGGTAAATGGGATAATTAGTGGAATCACCTGTGTTCAGTGAACAGGTTTGAAGTAATACATGGTAGGACTTTGACTTGATGGACCTGGAATTTCCCACCTCTGGTTTTTTGTATATGTTTAGTACTTCAATTATTTATTATTATTATTATTATTATTATTATTATTATTATTATTATTATTATTATTATTATTATTATTATTATTATTATTATCATTTTTGTACTCTGCCCTATTGCTATAAGATGAATTCAGGTTAATGGGGAAGTGAAGAAGGGGTAGGATTCAATAAGCTTATGCTTCATCCTACTCCTTTTTCGGACATGTCATTGTGTATTATTATTATTATTATTATTATTATTATTATTATTATTATTATTATTATTATTATTATTATTGTATTGATTATTGTTGCATTCTGCACATGTTCGAAATAAAGCATTCAAATCAAATCAAATCAAGGACAGATCAGCATGTGGCCGACTGCTCTGCAGCCGAATGATGATGATGATTAGGGCAATTGTCCTGTTGAAAGATAAACCTTATATGCCCAGTGTGAGGTCCTGAGCACTGTGGAAGAGGTTTTCCTCCAGTATATCTCTGTGCTTGGTCACATTCATTTCGTCAACACAACATGATGCACTCACTACCATATTGTATTGGGCAGGTGATGAACAATGTCTGGTTTTCTTCACATATACTGCTTAAAATTAACACCAAAAAGTTTAATCTTGGTCACATTAGACCAGAGAATCTTATTTCTCAGAATTTGAGAGTCCTTTATGTGTTTTTTTTTGCAAACTCTATGCAGTCTTTCATGTGTCTTGCACTGAGGAGAAGCTACCGTCGGGCCATTCTACTATTACTGCAGTAAAAGTTGACTTTGCAGAACTTTCTCCCATCTCCATACTGCATCCCTGGAGCTCAACCACAGTGATCTTTGATTTCTTCTTTACCTCTCTCACCAAGGCTCTTCTCCCACAGTTGCTCAGTATGGCTGGACGGCCAGGTCTAGGAAGAGTTGTGGTCGCCCCAAACTTTTTCCATTTGAGGATTACAGTATAGAGGCCACTGTGCTGTTATGATCCTGGAGTGCTGCAGAACTTCTTTTGTATCCTTGGTCAGGTCTGTGCTTTACCACACTTTTGTCTCTGAGCTCCTTGGGCACTTTCTTTGACCTCATGATTCTCATTTGCTCTGACATACACTGTGAGCTGTAAGGTATTACAGACAGGTGTGTGCCTTTCCTAATCAAATCTAATCAGTTTAATTAACCACAGCTGGACTCCAATAAAGAAGCAGAACCATCTCAAGGAAGATGAGAAGAAATGGACATTATGTGAGTTAAATATGAATGTCGCTGCAAAGGGTCTGAATACTTATGACCATGTGATATTTCAGGATTTCTTTTTTAATTAAATTTGCAAAAATTTCTACATTTAAGTGTCAAGTGTTTCTGTCAAGATGGGGTGCTAAGTGTACAGCCACACTGTAGAATGACAAATATACAGAATCATATTCCAAATTTTTTTTATGAATGCTAATGATGCATATCCACAGAAAGGCCAGAAACTCAGTTAAAAGCTCATATAAACCATTCTTATGATCACCAAACACAGTTAAAATAATTGATTAAATCAGTTTTTGGATAATTTGGAACATATTTAAATATGTTTTGATGGAACAGAACTGTCAACCGATTGCTGTAAACAAAGCTTACACATGTTAGCTGCACAATATCAGACCCCACAGCATCAGACTGAAGCATTTTTATCACTTTTCAACCAACATTTGCTGAACCAACAACAAAGTTAGAGCAAAACAAGAACTCTCTTTCGAAAAAACATGCAGAAATTTGGTCTTTACCTTCAGGCAAAGTTATATTTAGCAGAATAAAATGGCTGTGAAGAAAGAATTACACTTCCTGGTTGGCTTTGGGGTCCAATAGCAGAGTGGAGGAGGGCTCTAAGGGTCCAGATTTGCTTTGTGATTGGGCAAAGCAAACATCCGTCTGAGTGCGTCACATGTATTCAGTCACTCATGATTCACTAATGGAGTGATTGACATGTATTTGGTGACCAAAGCTTGTTTCAATTGGGTCAGAGGATTAAAATAAGATGTCAATCTCCAAAATTGTCCAATGCAGGCCAGAGCTACTGCCCTACGTATATTAAAAAGTTGGCTGCATTCCTGAGGCCACATTATGCACAATGTACAGAAGTAAGATTAATTTGACAAACAATTACTCAAAACAGGGTTTTATTACTGCATATCCTTAGAGGTGATACTTGCGTACTCGGGCATTAACGACTTGATGACGTCATGACATTGTCAGCTGGAACAACACAGACACGCGGCTAAAAAGACAATAACAACAACACACGGACACACGTCTGTCCAGCAATGAGCAACTTGTATTAAAGTTCACTGCAACCTAACAATGTCCACTGACAAGACACAAGCATATGTATTTTAACAGCAACAAAACAAAGGCTAAATTCACCTGAACATCACTAGGTGACCACATGTCCACATTTTGTCTGGACATACAGCTCTAAAACCGGACTGTCCACACGTCTGTCACGCGTCCTCACTTTTCATATTAAGTGCAGAACATTTAATTCAGCTGCCGATAAGCTGCACACCAGATGGTGTGCAGCTTCTTGCAGGAGTGCCGAGGGTGAGCGAGAAGATTGCTGTAAGGAGAATGAGACTAGCAGGACACTGCCAAAGGCACCGAGAGCTGCCGGCCAGTAATAGTAGTAGTGCTATGGGAACCAACGCACGGGCGCCGGTCAAGAGGACGTCCTAAACTAACATATGTGGACATTCTCAAGATGGACGTGGGAGCTCAGAGCACCAGCGAACTGGCCAGATGTATGGAGAATCGGGATGACTGGAAACGACGATGGAGGGCTCACCTGAGGACGACCTAGAGAGAGAGATGGATAAAATGAGCGCCTTCGCTACTGCTCACTCAGGTTAGCTAGCGGATGCTGCTTATATCACGCAGATTAGCCAGTGAATGCCTCTTCAGATGGCTGTGCTTTTTTTTTCATCTGAGGTGAAGTAAGGTGAAGTAAAGAGTGTCAGACACACATGCGATGTGTGTCTAACCACCACAACTGTCTTACCTGCAGCAGTCACGTCTTGTTTAGGTCTGACTGTGTTTACGCGCCGAGAGAGAGAGAGAGAGACAGACAGAATAAAATGCGACTTGTCGACTCCTCCAAATTTAACTCGACCCGTGCTACGCGAGTCGACATGTCGACTAGTCTGTTAATGCCCTATTGCGTACTATACAATGCAGTTTTTTTTCTGGGCGGGGGTGCATTTACTCTGACAGTGTCATCTACAGTGATACTTACACGTCTGATGGTATCTCACAAGTTTTATCTTTTGATTCCAAGATAATTCATTTAGAGCTTGTAATTGCATAGATATACTCCATTTATTTTAGGCGTGCCTTTTACTACCAAACAGCCCCAAAATAGCCTGTACAGCTTAATGAGACTACGACGACTACTACTACTTTTCCTCTAATTGGCCAGTACTCAGTGCCTTCACTGGTTAGATTGGTTAACTTTAGGCATGAGGACTGATGAGCCACGCTGAAGAAAATATTGCTAACTAGTGGTGACCACCTTTGGAACCTGATTGAATAATTCAGGTACCAATGACACCCCAGTTGATTGACAGTTCACTGATTCACTCATGAGTCTCAGAAATATGAATAAGAAATGCAGAATAAGTGTCTTGCAAGTGAGTGGCATGTATCAAAAGTACCTATTTTTGTGGAAAGCAAAATTATGAGGTAAGTGTTAAGGTGGTTTCCAAATGTTTGAAACTACTGCCGATATATATGACTACACATTTAGAGGAGAAGAGATTTTGTCACCATTAGTTAAACTGTGTGAGTAGGCTAATGTTATGAAAGGCTAACTTATCATATGTTTGCCTTCATGTTGAATAAATTTACATTCATGCAGCTGCTTGTCTGTCTAATAAAACCTCCAAATGGCTCTTGATCAAGGCATGTGTTGGTGAGCAAATACTACTGTCGGATTTCTGGGTAAATTAAATAGACTAGTCTGACATGTCACCATTTCTAAAATAGGGTGTTTTTCTGAACTACTTAAAATATATATATATTTTTTTAGTATACCCACTTCTCCAGGGACGACTACACCACTGAAAAGACCCTAACATAGTGCAGTTATATGCAGAAACTCTCATTAAGTGTCTTATCTGGGTTATATTGTTAAATATTATGTTTTTGATGTTTACAGCAACAGACTCACTATTTTACCCCCTCCCCCCCAAAAAAAAAGCTATATTAGAAGCCTACTAGAGCATGCAGGATTGGGGCTGTGTTGTATATCAATATACTCACATTTTGAAAGAAAAAAACGTTCCCGTGCTATATACTTTTTTCTTGTTGTTTTTTTTTTTTTTTTTTTTTTTTTTATAGCTCAGTTCCTACTCATCATTTGTGCTCTTTGCCTTCAGGAGTGTTTGGCTGGTTTCAGAGATGAGGAATCAATGTTTGTTTGTCATAATGTACGGTTGGCTGTGAGTTTTATCAAAAGCTGTCAATATGTAAGCATGTTACCGAACACACCAGGTTTCTGCCCTTTCTCACATAAAAGAAAACTTGCAAAATATAACCTCAGCAACAAATAAAACTGGTTCATTTGCGACCTTGCCTGAAGCTTTCGATATGTCAGGGCCACTGCTGTTTATTCCTGTTCCAGTATCCCTGCTGCCTATCAAGGGCCTCCACTGTCCTTATCTTCATTCTTGGTTTATTACAAGAAATATCAACATCTTTTAAGCGATACGAAGGCAACAGGTACTACAAAACCTTCCTCTTGATAATGGAAATGGAACATACAGAATGTTAAACAGCTGGTTGTCAAAGTTTTTGTCCCTGTAAAACTGACAACTTGCCAACGGGGAGTATAGCAGCATTTTAAGTAGAATTACAGACATTATATTCAACAGTTTAGGCAGACCAGATCAGCTATTTTAAAAAAGAAATGAACTCTTCAATAGGTAATTTTTGGGCCTTTCTGCACACATTCACATAACAAGATAGTGACAGCATTAGTACAGCAAGGACAGTTATGCAACAATCTTAGGTCCAATGTGGTTTACGGAGTGTGTAAGGTCCACCTCTGCATGAGCAATAAGTGTAACTGCTTTGTTAGGGACCATTAAGTAATGATACTAATATAAGGAATGATGTTCAAACCAATCATGTGGATGTGGATGAGGTTCTGGATCAGCATTTATGTTGGTCTAATGTTCTAAAAGTGATGTTCTAATTTTCTAAAATCCATCTTCCTTTACTGTATTTGTATATATGCTCATATAAATATGTGTGTGTGTGCGTGTATGTTGTATTCCGAATATGAATTTCTACCTTTGGGTAAATAATATCGATTCCTCACAGAAGCAAAAACAAACACTTAAATTATCATTCTTCCCCTTTTCTATCTGTGCCTTCTAAATAAACTGTCTCACCTGTTTACTTCATAACTGAAAATGGCTGGTTAGTATTTATTTATTTTATCTTATCTGATTTTATCTAGATTTACTGATGGTGGCTCATCTTTTATTGATACTATATTTGATCACATTGGGTTTTAATTGTTAAGATGTTCATTCATTCATTATCTGAACCCCCTTTATCCTCACTAGGGTCGCGGGGGTCACTGGGGGCCTAATCCAGCTACAATGGGCAAAGGCGGGGTACACCCTGTATGAGACGCCAGTTCATCGCAGGGCTGACATACATAGACAAACAATCACTCTCACATTCACACCTATGGCCAATGTTAGATTAACCAATTAACCTATCAGTGCATGTGTTTGGATGGTGGGAGGAAACCGGAGTGCCCGGCGAAAACCCACGCGGACATGGGGAGGACATGCAAACTCCACAGAGAAAGGTCTGGTGTGGGATTTGAACCAGGGTCCTTCTTGCTGTGAGGCACGAGTGCTAACCACTGCACCACTGTGCCGCCCTGTTAAGATGTTATTATATATTTTGGTATGGATTTAAGGTTGTGCAATAGTTTTATTTACTGTACCTACTGGTGCTGTATAGTGATAGATATAGTTCAGTATATCATGTCATAGTATGGTTGGTGTTACTTATTGCTGTCATGTGTCTGCAGTGTTATTTATTATGTGTTTGTACTAAAATGTCTACTTGCTTGTTTGTTCTCTGTATGGTGTTGCAGCTCCATGCACTAATGCCTATACGAAATATATGCCCAAGGACAATAAAATATACATGTAAGATATATAAGTATATCTTTCCTTATTGTCATTGAACCTGATTTTCTACATGACAAAAAATTGCACAAAAGTAAAACAGTTTTGTAGCCCAGCCACGCTATCCCCATTCATTTCATGTATGGGTCTAGTAATGCTTCATCGGCAGGGGAGGTGGGGCTAAAAGGTTGTCATTCAAATCCCTCTGTATGCAATAGGATGGTACTACAACCAATCAGCGTAATTTTTAGGATGATGTAGTTAGAGCGCTGGAAAATTCACGTAGTCTGGAGAAAGTTACGAATGACTAAACAAAGTTGGGGATTATGTAGCTTAACGACTGTTGTCACTTTCATAAAAAGAATTTAACGATTGCTTCACTTATCTTTGATCAAAGGAAATTGCCACCCAGTCGGCAGCCACCTATCGTCGTTGTTGTTGTGTTTTTTTTTTCTTCTTTCCATCCTCTGACTCTATACTCCACTGTGATTTGTCAGCCAGTTTCAGGGAAATCTAGTCAAAAGTTATATTGAGCATAACGAGACCACCCCTGGGAGCAAATTAGATTTGCTACTGCTAGGGGTGTCGAGCATGGCTAGGCTAACAGTTTTGTTATGTCCTTCAATAACACATTAAGGTGGAATTTTGAATCTCTGAGTATTTCTATGAGCACTCTGTAAAATACTAAAGCAAATCCATTTTAATTATCTGTATAAAGTATATGACAATAATTATTAGATGTTCCAGGGTTTGTTCATGTAGTGCACTAATGATTGTGAAACTGCCCAACAAATACCACCAGCATCATATGTATTATTATTATTATTATTTTTTTTAATTTTAATTATTATTATTATTATTATTATTATTATTATTATTATTATTATTATTATTATTATTATTATTATTATTATTGGAAGTAGTATGATGTTGTAGAGTTTAGTTTGACTTTTTGAAAGTCTTTTCTTCTCACATATCAGTGAGTTTATATGTCTGTTAGCTTGACCTACTTTTGAAACATAAAGAATATGATAAAAGAAAAATCACCCTCTTCAACAGTATTTTCTGTTTTTGTCAATAGCTACGGATTGCAGCTCAAGAGCAACGTTGTTTTGCATTTTTGAAATGAAGCGGAGGCTAAATGAGGCATAGATCTCTTGGAGCAAAATGTATGTTTGAGTAAGATTTCCTCTAATCCTTGCTGCTAAGCACACCAGAAGAATTCAAGGTCAGCTTTCTGAAGGATGCAGTGGCCACATTTCTAACATGTATACAAATATCTAGAAATGAGGTTTGTGCTATGTACATGTTCTGCTTTGCAAGACTCACTCAATATATGCACGTGTCAAAGTTGACATGCAAAGCAAGTACTGGGTGAACAAATGAAAGTTTGTTTTTAAATAAGGTGAAGTGGTTTTTCATTATCACAGTCATGCTTATGTTTAAAGGGGACATATCATGTTCCCTGGTGTCTCAGTAACTTGTCTCACATGCTTTGGTCAAAATAGTGTGCATTCGGGTCCGGTTCATCTGGACCCGGGCCTGTCAGATGAGCCACGACACCATGGTTGCAGTCCCACCCATGGACCAGCCCGTCCCATCAACCCAGGTCAGACCAACTGTGGAACCAGACGCACATGGACCAGGGCTCAGACTGCAACCCACCGGAAGCACAAAGGGACTACTGTTAGAGAATAATGTTGGATCTGTGAGTCCAAGCAGATGTCATTGTGAGGGGCGGGCTTATCTGAGCTGGTGAAGTGGGATGGGGTGGGGTATTAAAATATATAATACATACATAATATATAATACATATAATTATATATAATATATTATATACAATATATATATATATATATTTTTTTTTTTTTCATAATTTAATTGTCTCCTCACACATAGACAACATATATTTGTTTTGGAAATAAACTAAAACGTACATTTAGCATGAAATGTCACCTTTAAAAGATCCGTAATGGCACTTGTACTATTTACAGTGCATTCATCACATCACAAGCTCAGATCTTTTCAGCACAGGTGGATAATCACAGGTTCATCAAGTCAACGTCTTGCCATGTATTTGTTTTTTTGTTTTTTCACAGAACACATTTGATTCTACTAATTATCCCTTTTACCTGGACATTGTTCTGAAAATAGTTCAGTCAACAGGTAGGAATACAATACATGGCAGGACTTTGACTTGAACCTGGGATTACCCGCCTCTGCTATTCAGTGCTGTTCTAAATGTGTGGAGATAAATACTATTATATTTAGTATTGCTTTTGTGACGACCTGTTACCATGGAAACAGGAGACATAGCTTTGTACTTATGTAACCATGTGGTATGTAAAGAAAGAAGTAAAACTCTGGAGCTTGTTTGATGACCACTTTCAGTCCAAAACAGCAGAGGTGAAGCTCAGCTGAAACATTGGTGTAGCTCTTCAATAAAAGTCCTTGACAGTTGTAAAAAACAAAAAAAAAACGTAGACACTGAAGAAAAGGACAAAAAGACTAAACTAAGGTATTATTTTCAGTCCATAATATCAGACAAGTAGCTCTTTATCTGGGTAATTTTGTTACTGTGAAGTGATATATTGAGCTTCTTCACAATTTAAATTCTCTGACAAAACCTTTACTCGAAAAGTGAGTGAGTGAATGTCTTTACACTTACTCAATGGGGTTAGAAATGCAAATACATCCAATAACTTGCAGTGATTTTGTGTGTGTGTGTGTATGAGTGTGTTACTCATATTTCATTGGTGCAATATTAAAATGTCCCCAGCCATAATCTCTTACAATATATAAACAGGTGGCTTCATGACACTGATGTTTTTGTGTGAATTTCTCATTACATTAAAATGTCATAGGTCAGTTGTGCCAACCTCATCTGTATCATGGTCTGATACTCAACAGTTTACTGGTATTGTTTCCAACATGGGCGTAAAATTGCGTATGGACATTATGGACGTGTCCACACTAATATTTGGATGTTTCTAAAATGTCCATACCAATTTTTGAATAAGAAATTACATTACATTTGGGAAATAAAAGGTTGCTGTATTTTCCAGACTATAAGGTGACACTTAAAAGACTTTAATTTCCTCCAAACACTACAGTGTGCCTTATATATGGATTAATTCTGGTTGTGCTTAGTGACTGGGAATTTCGACTTTTTATCTAATAATTTAAACTGTTTATCAAATAATTTGGACTTTTTATCCCATAATTTTCACTTTTTATCTCATAATTTTCACTTTTTTATCTCATAATTTTCACTTTTTATCCAATTATTTTGACTTCACTTAATGTGCTTTATAATCCAGCGCGCCTTATATATGAAGAATCTAAAAAATAAACCATTCATTGGCAGTGTGCCTTATAGCGACTAAATATTGTCATTAATTAACCTTTATCATATGTCAAAAACAAGACGATACTAGACGTAAATGTGGGTCTTGTGATGATAACTATAATTAAATATATAATGTAGTTATAGATGACCAATAAGAACTAGACAAAATGTGGCTTAAGAAATAAAAAAACATTCATAGAATGTCTCTTAGTTTTTGATGACAAATAAAAGAGACATTATTTTAATTCTTTTAGCCGTGTTATTTTTTTTTTGTCTTTTATTTTATTGTTGCTGTCTCTCACAAGGAACTCGTCAAATTATATCCCTACCAATGTCATCATCATGATTATTTCCATTGTTCCCAGAGTTTGCAAACAGATTTTAGGCTCTAGGGCAGAGGTGTCAAACATGTGGCCCGGGGGCCAAATCTGGCCCACCTAAGGGTCCAATCTGGGCCTTTGGATAAATTTATGAAATGTAAAAATTATACTAAGATATAAATAATTTGAATTCATGGTCAACATTCACACCAATTCAGTCTCATAATAACCTCTAAATAATCACAAGTAAAACATTTCTTTGTAGATGCATTTTTTTTCATTCAGTGACACGAAAACAAAGTATAATTTCACAAAAAAATCTAAACAAATATGAAAAATTGGAAAAGGTCTTCCAAGAATTACGTGCAATTTTCATAATATTCCACCTATTACTAAACATTTTGTGTGTCTGTAGATACAGTGTGATCTGTAAGTTAGAATATATGTGTGTAAATGATAAACTAAAGGCTTATATTGTTTATTTTCCATGATGTAATTTGACTTTTTTTTTCGCTCTAGTTTGAAGTTGACATTATTTATATATTATATTTTGGCTGTTTTTACTGGTTCAGCCCACTTTAGATCAAATTTAGCTTAATGTGGCCCCTTGACTAAAATGAGTTTGACACCCCTGCTCTAGGGTGAGTAAAAACATCCTATTGTGAACCTTTAGTCTTCTTTTATGTATACTGTTGTAGCGAGAAACTGCTTTTAAAATAATTGTAAAGTACAGTGTGAAGGTCACTGGCCCATGTGTTAGTGGGGTACTATGCTAGCTAAGATTATACTGTAGAGCTTCTTCCAAGGTTAGCTACAATGGTTAAGAGCTGATTCTTCATTAAACATTGATGAGTTTCACGGACGAGAAATAGAACATAGTAGATGGAGTACAAATGGCAAATAAAAGCTGAGTAAAATAAGAGTGAAGAGTCCAGTGTGCATTAACTCTTTCAGGCAACAGGAAGAAAAGTATCTGAATGTAGTCGTTTTGCACAGCTGTGAATAGTCATGTATGCAAATGTTGGTTTATATTTAAGTATAGGATATATTCTGATAAAATATGTTGGTTTTTCATTGTGACTGGATCATATGCTCTTCTTCAGAAGATACTTGAAACTTTGTCCATGTGTTTTCAGACCTATATATCACCTAGATCAGTGTTTTACAACCCTTTTTTTTTTTTTTGGGCTCGTACAGTAACTCTATTTTAATATCACACATTTCTGCCCAGACATTCAAAACAGAGCCTTTTTTTTTCCCCACGTAAAATGAATTAGTTTTTGATTGTATAATAGTTTGATATAATATGATGCAAATAAATATATATGATACATCATTTACTTTATATGATGTACATTATTAGACAGACAGGTGTAGATTACTGCACAAAGTGAGATTTTTTTTTTCCTTGGTCAGTCCAGCTTATATTTACAAGGCTGATAATTAATACTGAACAAACAATAACTCAATCTATGAATTATTAAATCACTGTAGCATCTGAAACTGACCAGTGAACATTTGACAGATAAACAGTACCACAGTGCTTCAGTTTCAGACTCAGTTTGTCATGTCTTTTATTGGTTGTGATTGTCTCTTTTTTTTTATTAGTAAGTTTTTATTTTTTATTAATTACTAGTGTTTTCAGGCTTCAGGTTGATAAACACTGACCTCAACCTAGATCCATGACTGATGCATTTTAGCATTTACTTAAAGGGAAAATGAACGTTTAATGTTGGCTTTTGATTGCTTAGTATAGTCTTTTATTCCACATAGAAACATGAAATTTGGTACAGACTTTAGCCTATGGTAGAACTAGTCATACAATATATCTTAATTTTGCTCTAAACCAGTGGTTCTCAAATCCGGTCCTCGGGGCCCAGTATCATGTGTGTTTTAGACATTTCCCTTTTCCCTTTACCATCACACTAGGAAGCCATTCCATCATTATCAGACTTCTGCAGAGGTGGATTATGAGCTGATCATTAATGGAAACAGGTGAGTTGGAAAAGAGAAATATTTAATACATACAGAATACTGGTCCTCAAGGATGAGATTTGAGAACCATTGGCCTAAACCCAACAGGAAGTCAGTCATATTGGGTGGAAGTGTGGATGTCTAACATTACACCCCTCATATGTTCAACATTTCCTCCTTGGGTCTGTTTTGTTTTGTTTTTTTAGGAAAGAGGCAAGATTTGGCTAATTTTGAAGTTGAATTGAATGAAGATGAATCCACTGAAAGTGAAAACAGTAAAAAATCAAATAAAAACTGCCGATGGAAAAATGAAAAAAAAAACTAAACTAAAGAAAAAATGTAGCAAAGCAGAAAGAAAATGGCAGAAGAACAAAATCACAATAAACTTGGAAATTTCACAGGGAACAACTTAAAGTTTATAATAACTGTGTAAAACAAGAAAGATACCAATATTTCTCAAAACTGTTACAGTAAATGACAACCACCACAACCCAAAGCTCTTGTTTTCCATATTCAGCTCAGTCATTAACCCTATTTTTAATAGCAATGCTCCATTAAATATGTCTGACTGTGAGGAGTTTGTGAGTCACTTCATCAGTAAGATCCAGACTATTAGGTCAGACTTACGACAAGTGCAGCCAGGGGATGTTTTTATCGCAGATCCAGAGGTTTTATCGGCCACATTAGAGAGTTTTGACCTGGTTACATCTAAAAACTACTACTTGCTTTTTAGACTCTATCCCCACCTCTCTTTTTAAATCAGATACATTTAGATCAAGACTTTCTTAATATTGTGAATTATTCTTTGCAGACAGGGGTGCTTAAAACCACCATGGTCAGACCCTTTCTCAAGAACAACAAACTGGACCCCTCTCTGGCCAGCAACAGCAGACCCGTGTCCAACCTACCGTTTTAAAGTAACATTTTAGACAAAATTGTTTTTTAACCAAATAAATGATTTTATTATTCTTAATATCTTAGAATTTTACCTATCTGGTTTTAGAACTCACCACCACATTGAGACAGCACTGGAGAAAATTTTAAATGATATTAGATCCAATATGGACAAAAATAAGCTTTCTGATTAGTCCCATTGGATCTTACAGCAGCGTTCAACACTGTAGACCATCATATTCTTTTACATAGACTGTGCTACACAGTTGGTCTCTATGGGTCTGTTTTTAACTGGGTTGAATCATTTTTAACAAACAGGGAGCTTTATGTTAGTATTGGGGAACACTCATCAGAGAGGTATTCTGTGGGTTGTGGTGTTCCCCAAGGGTCCATTTTAGGTCCAACCCTTTTTAATCTCTATATGCTGCCTCTGGGCCAGGTCATCAGGAGGCACGGCATTAACTTCCACAGCTATGCTGATGATATCCAACTTTACATTGCCGTGTCTCCTGATGACCTTAGTCTGCATTTTATATATTGAGACCTGGATGGCAGCTAACTTCCTCCAGCTCAACCTGAGCAAAACTGAGGTTTTAGTCGTTGGTCCTGAGGCTCAGAGAGAGAGGCTCAAAGCTCAGCTCCAAACGTACTCAGTAGTCCCCCCCCCCAGAAAGGGTTAAGTACCTGGGTGTTTTATCTGACTGTGAGCTTAGTTTTTATTATTTAAAAAATAAGCCAGTTCAGAGGCTCTGATGAATGCATTTGTGACCAGCTGTGTTGATTACACCAACGTTCTCCTTTCTGATCTTCCAAAAAAGACCATTGCACCTCTACAGCTGCTCCAGAACTCTGAACCCCGGGTGCTGACGAGGTCCAGAACGAGAGAACATATCACATCAGTGCTCAGGTGTCTGCACTGGCTCCCTGTGATTTTTAAAGTGCTTTTATTGGTTTTTATGACTCTTAATGGTTGTGGCCCAGTTTTTTTTATCATATCTGCTTTTAACATATGATCCCTCTCGGACTTCAGGTCTTTGGGTAGTAAGCTTTTAATTGTTCCTAGAGTTGCCGCTAAAACACATGATGAGGCCTCATTCAGTTTTTATTTCCCCAAAGTATGGAACAGTCGACCTGAGGATCTGAGGTCCGCTACAAGTGTTCATATTTTTAAGGGTAAATTGACTGATTGATATTGATATTTTATGTATTTACTTTTATTTTATTACCATTATTTATTATTCTATTCTTTTTCATCTATTAAAACTTTTAACTTGTTCCTACAATTGTGGGATAATGGGGGGGGGGGTCTGATGTAAAGTGCTATATAATAAAATTATATTAAAATGAATAGTAATTGAGCATTGAGACCCAATCTATCAAATATGATAAAATCAATTAGAATGACATCAATTCCTAATGATTCAACATTCCACGTGACATATTTAATTTACTTTTTTCATATTGTTGAACAGTTATCAATAACACAATAACCAGTTAAAACATATTATGCAATTCAGTCAATATTTGTCATGAGAAACAACCTATATTTCAATTAGATACTAAAAAGACCCCTTTTTCTCCTGTAACATAAAAGTAGAGAAATTCATGTAAAAACAATGAATATTTGAAGAGCATAAAAAAAGTGTTATATGCTATAGGAGGAGTTTTGAGCTGAATATGGTTTATTACTTCTATATAGTCTTCATTTTGTCTTTGAAGCTTCAAACATCAAACAAGCCTCTGTTAGAGAGCTTTACATTGGATTAATAATCAATAAAACATAAGGAATGCCTTGAAGACACTTCATAATGTAGTGACTGTTCTTTTCTATCACCCCACACCTACAATACCAGTGAGGATTATATGTCAGTCAACACAGTGAGCTGTTGTTTAACAGTGATTTGTTGCAAAATTGGTTTTGTGGGAAAAGAAGAGGAAACTTATTTCCATCTGTACCCACCTTCCCTACACTAATAGGATCATTTTCTATCACACACACGGACAAACTATTCTATTTCCGTAACCTGATTAATGCATCTCAGCACCTCACAACAGCACACACACACACACACATACACACACACACACACACAAGAAAAGCAATCATTTTTGTCTTGTCTACGGTTTGACCTTGGTACGTTCTGCAAAATGTGTGGTTTGTCTCTGCAGCCACTATATGACACCGCAAAACATATGACACACTTCAGGTGACATACAGTAGTGGTGTTTGTCGTGAGATACATACTTTCTTCCTGTGATCATTCAACTGATTCAACTACAGCCTTGTCCTTGCTATGTTACAAATAGGTGCTGGTACTTTCTTTTGTCTTGCCGCTGCCTATTTTTTTTTTTTTATCCAGTTTTGTTAATATTTACACCCAGTACTGCCGAGGACGCATTTCATTTTCAATTTCTTAAATGCACTTAAAGGTGTCATTCCGCTGAAAACCACTTTTCCACCCTCCTTTTGGAATCTGTTACCAACACATGCTACCTTTGAAAGTGGTTTGTCACCTCTACTGGCTGCATACCGCATTCACAGAAAACAACGAGAGGAACGAGGGACCAAGAAAAAGCCATCAGATGGACTTTAGCGTCACCCACGTGGGGGTTAAACCCGTCTTGCATTGCAGTAAATCTGAAGTAGCATTAGCATCTACAAAAGAAGACGGTGCCACAGTAGCTGCTGCACAAACTGGAAAAAAATGCTGGATCAAATTGGTTCATGTGCTCTCTATGGAAATAAAGCCACGTCTTTTACAGAACAAGCAATGGCACGATACCTAGCTGGATGCTACTCTGGTAAAGGTAAACACATACAGAGAGCAAGAGGGGAGGGGGGAGTGTTCCTTCACACCTTCTGAGCCAATCAGAGACGCCTCATCACCACATCATGAACAAGTATGAGGAAGTACCGGTAAACTCTGTTCGACCTCAAGTAATTTTTCTACCGTGCAAAAACAGCTGGAAACAAAGCAATCTGGATGTTTTTTGTTTTTTTTAAATAGAACCAACACACAATGTATATCAGTACATGTTAATAATTGATGTAATGCCATGTTTCCATCCCATGGGACTGACTTGACTTGGCTGGACTTTTTTTAAAAGAACCTAGAATCTGGTTCTTTGCAAAAAAAACAAAACAACAACAACAAAAAAACAACAAACTAGCTTTTCGTTAAATTTTGCTCTTAACATTATTTTACTCTGATATTTTATATATTTATTTTTATTTTAATACCATTATTATTTATTTATTCTATTCTTTTGAATTTTGGAATCTGGCATTTTGTAAATCAGCCAATGTTCCAAAATGGGTACAACATATATAGTACAACTACAATGTGATATGTAAACACAGCAGATGACTGATTAGTCAGAGTGTTATCTCTGCATCATTGTACTATCAATACACCATGACAAAAATCAGATCAGAATCAGAATCCCTTTAATGGCCATGGGCGTCATAGCCGTGGAGGATATGGGTGTTGTGACACCCCCACTTCTCTAACCAGATGATTTCATACCCCCCACTTTTCCCTGAGTTTATATATTGGATCGTTACTGGATTCAGGAAATGGATGGAGAGTTGGTCTCACCTACTTTTTATTTCAGGATAAACAGTTACTGTTGGTCACAATCATGCCAAACAAACATCAATAACTGTTACAATATCTATGGTTTAAACTGTTCACCCGCCCGGATGGCACAACAACATATGTAGATGAAGCGCTCCTCAGTTTGCCGGCCGAAATGTAAACAGCTCTTCTTTGTGGTGTTAGCAAACAGTCAACCAGTAAGTAATCAGAAAATTTTCAGTTGTTTAACTAAGTTAACTAAACTACGTCTTGCTTGGTGACATATACCCTAAGCCAGTGGTTCTCAAACTTTTTTTCAGTGATGTTCCCCCTGAGAAACATATTCTTAGTCGTCTCCTCTGACATGGACAAAACATTTTTGTAAGAAAAAGTAGGTACAGTGTCTGTAAAATCAGTGTCTGATTTTTATATCCTTTTTATCTCATAATTTTAACTATTGTCTAATAATTTAGACTTTTTATCTCATAATTTTGTACTTTATATCTCATCATTTTTACTTTTTATCTCATAATTTTGACTTATGAATTGAATAAATGTTTAATTGAGGAAAAACACATTTTTATTATTATTTTTGCCCATATATTACTTTTTTAATATAAAAAATGTTATCATTAATGGATAATAATTGTTAATTTTCCAATAATAGACTCAGAAAATTTTGCTCATGTGCCACAACCTAGAACACCCCCACATTTTAAATAGCTGCGACGCCCTTGTTAATGGCATATCAGAAGGACATATGAAATTAACTTTGATTTGTTTAGTCTCTCCAGGACCAAAACTGGATGCAGCCAGTCATTCAGCACTACCATTTACAAAACATTCAAAAGTTTAGAGTACATATAACAGTCGGCTAATTCATGACGATAGCCTGCAAAACAACACTGTCGTCAGTCAAAGAAGTTCAAACATTTCTAACCTTGGTGGCTGATAAAAAGATTCAGCCTGACCTTGACAACACACAACAAGCACATAAGTCACAGACATAATGCACAAGCGTCACTATGACAACCAGTTACTCCAAACTCAGGGGTATAGTAACAATCTCCAGGAAAAGTACATGGTATCGGAGTCAAATTGGTACTACATAGTGGACATGCACCATGAAACACAGTATGTTATCTTTTTATGGTCAGCAGATTCCACCCATTTGGATGTTCAGAGCCTCCGTACAGTAGTTACCGTGGAAACGCCACCATCTTCTACAACATTGATTCGCCAGTAAAACCTACAAAGTCGAATCAATGACAGCGGATATATTTGCTCTATATTTCAGCAAGATATTTGCCGAAAAAGTCACTTTTTCTTCATTTTTCTCTGTATTGATGTAATTAAAGACCCCCCCTCTCACCCCCCCACCCCCACCCCTGCCCCCCCGCCCCCCCTGCCAACACCAACACACACTCACTGCACTAAGGAGCTCCAATAGTGATAGGATGTGTGAAGAAGAGGTCTGTCTCTTCAGTAACAGTGCGGCTCCACAACAGAAAGTGCTTTAAATAAGCTGTGCAATAAACTCTACTCATATGTATTGTACACATCTATATATAATTATGTGTATGCATATTATTAGTATCTCCCATATTCAACCTGTAACATATTTAACATGTCCACAACAGCCATACATAGCATTTCTATGTTTATTTTTTTGGTGTGAAAGTTACATTTTTGCTATTTTCATTAAATAACTGCATTCATTGGAAACAGCATGATACAACAGGTTTATTTTAGATACATTTTTATAATAATAACTTTTTTTAAAGTAAAGCAGTAAAATTCATGTCCACAACAGAGGAATAAATACATTATATTATATGGTATGTATATCTATGAACAGAGTTTGAGGGATATGTTTTTGGTCTGACCGCTGTCGTCAAATATCCTTCATGTTAACGTGAAAATTATTCAGTTTGTTCATACACATCTATACATCCATCCATATTGATCAGTATCATTGAGAGGAATATTAGATGATTTATCGTTTCTGGATTGGCCACAAGGGGGTACTCAAAACTTTAAAAATCACTAAACACTCTTGTTCATTTCCCTGGAATTATTTGTCTGATTGACTTCAAATCAAGTGCAAATGAAAGATCATGACCTGGGGATACCTCACAGCATGACATCAGGGTAGGTTAAGGATTGAGATATACCCCTAGCTGTCACTTCTGATGGCTTATATACACTATACTATACAGTTGCGGTCAAAAGTTTACATACACTTATAAAGAACATAATGTCATGACTGATAATAATTCATACACCTCTTATTTTTTGGTGATAGACTGATTGAAACACACTCTTCTTTGTCACAAAAAAAAACAAAAAAACAATTATTTTAGATGTATTGAAAATGTGACTAAATCTGCTGTATCTAAAATATACATACAGCAAAGCTAATATTTGACTGAAAGTCCCTTGGCAATAAGGTGATTTTAGTAGTGATTGAATCTTTGACCACTGCTCTTGACAGACTCGATGCACTTCAGCAAACTTAATAACTCTTTTTTCTGTATGTATATTTTTGACCCAGTAGATGTGGTCACATTTTTAGTAAGATCCATAATAAATTAATAAAAGAACCAAACTATATGAATGTTTCTTCTGACAAAAAAAGTGTGTTTCATTCACTATTTCGCAGAAAACTAAGAGTTTTAGGAATTATTGGATATTCAAGACGGTCATGACGTTATGTTCTTTACTAGTGTATGTAAACCTTTGACCACAAATGTATGTATCTATTAATTGTGTAACTAAATGTTCATTATACACCACTCTTGCTCCTGTAAATTTGAACTTTCCCCTTGTGAGACTAATAAAGGAACATTTTATTTTATTAATATTAACTTTGAATTTACTCATCTACATGGTCTGTGATGAAATACAGGAGAGTACAAGATTTTTCACCAACAAATGCAAAATACAGAGAAAAATATTCTATAAACGGAAGAGATAGAGAGAAAAAAAAAATTAGGAACTGGCACAAAAGTAGGACTGGGTGCTTATGGGTTAATAAGAAACAGTTCATTCCCATTTGAAACAGGGCTTTAGAATTTATCATAGAAGTAAATGAATACATTATAATACCCACAGTGCTGAGATACAGGTCCAAAACATGTTTTTCATAATGTGAAAGGAAAAATAAATTAAAACCAAGTTCATAGACCACCAGCCTTTCATATGAAAAAAATAAAAATAAAAATCCATGCCTGTTCATATTAAAAAAAATAATTTATTTAAAGAGTTTGTTTCATCTGTGGAGCATTTGTTAACTGGCTACTGCTGCATACGGAGACGACTGGATGTCTCAGAAGTTACACCGCCGCTTTGATCTGTCTCTGTCAATATGGCCGTTGCCCATGTGTCTTTGATTAGCCACCAATGTTACTGCTTATGGGTCACCTTTATTATTTGCTTCATACTGAACCATCTGGAAAATGATTCAAGCTGAAAATAACATCATTAGTACGCAATGACCATTCAGAAATAATATTATATTGCTTCTTTTTTTTTTTTTTTTTTTAAACATATGATAAGAAATGTGACATTTGTTCTCCTCAAAATAACCTACCAATGTCAACAGCTATGCACATTCCCAATTGTGTGTCTGTTTGTTATTCTAACCGCACAAACACTTTCACAGTTGTGTGAATGTAGGGAGATGCATTGCCCCATTTTGCAAGGTTAACCTAACAGACGGAGAATGCTAAATATGGCTTTGAAGTGATGAACCAGTGCAGCAAATGCAGTCAGCTGACCATTCAGGTATGATCTGACACAATGCTTATTTTAGCTGCACACTTTCATTTGTCTTTTAACAGAATGAAATCATTTGACTGATTAAGTGTATAATAAAATATAGCTTTTTGTCCTACAATTCATTAATACACTGACGCACATTTAAGTGGTTTTTCATCTGTACATGTATCTTTTGTGTGTGTGTGTGTGTGTGTAATCCTATCTTTGTGGGGACATTGATATGTTTACACAGTTACACCATGGGGACTTCTGACACTGTTGGGACCAAAATCCATGTCCCCACGAGGGTTAAATATAAATTTAGGTCCCCACTAGTAAAATATAAATGTGTGTGAAGAATACCTAATTTTATTGAGTTTTTTCAGAAGTCCTCATAAAGCATGAGGGAAACTGGTGCAAAGTAAAACATGTATTTTTTAAAGGTTTGGAGATGCGCTGACTTTTAATTATCACTGTCATTATTTTTTTATTATTATTATTTTCATTTGATATTTATTTAATCTGTTTTTTTTCTCTCCATTTTATTATTATTTGTTTTATTTTAATTTTATTTCAAATTTTATTTAGAATTTTTTTTTTAATTCAATTTTATTTGTACTTTTTTCATTTTATCTTATTTTTTTTTAAAGGGATGTTTATGTTCACTACCCAAACGTCTACTTTACCTACAAGTGATGAGTACAAACTTGGTCCTCATGAGACATTTAAACATGTGAGTGTGTGTGTGTGTGTGTGTCACAAAAAATACAATCAGGATGTTTAGAAGGTTTTGATCTTATGACGCATTTGCGAAGTTCTGTACGTTTCAGATCTGTCAGTCGTGGTTCTATAATTTCTTTGCTCGCTATTGATCAAAGCACATGACTGAAAACTTTGTCATATGCATCCCACAGTCTGTCTCACTAACGCAGACACTGTCACATACAGAACATACCTGGGAAAAACAAATGAACAGCCACCAGAATCCATCCACTGAGCTTTACTTACCGCTTTGTAGAGCTCTAGCCTATTTTCCTAAGGTATGGGGAGACAGATGGGAATAAAAATGACAATGATCACAGAGGCATTTCTCTCCAAGGTCAACAATAGAAGTGCAAGATGGAAATAGAGACGTCATAAGATTGCTTTTTCATCTCCAGTGGCAAACATAAATCTCCTATTGAAAATAAAGCCTTAATAAAACTAAAATATCATATATTCCTTTATGGCCATTTTACTTTCTGTATATAAAAGCACAATGATACACCTTCAGATAATGACAATAGATGTTTTTGGATGTCACAATATTTCAACCCAAACACGAAAGCAACAATTCAGTAAATTGCATTTGAAAGGGGCATTTTTTTTCCTGCTTAACTTCCAAAGGTCCACATATAGGCCTTTTTGGACATGTCATTGTGTATTATTATTATTATTATTATTATTATTATTATTATTATTATTATTATTATTATTATTATTATTATTATTATTATTATTGTTGTTGTTGTATTGATTATTGTTGCATTCTGCACATGTTCGAAATAAACCATTCAAATCAAATCAATTCAAGTAGTTGTTCAAAAATGTTAACCCTTTAAATTTCCACTCAATTTCGCCTACATTTCTTAATAAAGTCAATTGTTCATATTAATAACATGCAATTCATATTCAGATGAAAACTGGGATATTGGAGGAAGGTCCTGTTAAATGATGCGATAGATAAAACATTTGTGGATATTTATTAATGTTTTGATGTGTTTTTAGACTATATTTTGACGTTTTTTTGTTTGTGTTTAGATGTTTTTGTTGGACTATGACTGCGTTTGTTAGAATACGGTTCCTCTGTGGATTAGCAAGGAAACAACATGACGGGGTGTTGTTCAGCCCCATCGAGAAATATTTTTATGACAATCACGTGTGGGCAATACATTATC
The DNA here is from genome assembly GCA_020466265.1 of Siphamia tubifer. NCBI lineage: Eukaryota > Metazoa > Chordata > Actinopteri > Kurtiformes > Apogonidae > Siphamia > Siphamia tubifer. The sequence goes on along the minus strand of CM035788.1, from coordinate 32,019,874 downwards.
CCGCTTATTCTATGGGTTATTACAGATTATTAAAGCTACTAGTCTAACAGACTGGATAAAATAGCCGTTAGAACGTAGCGAATATTTACTTTCAAAGTGGCCGAACTATCTGCGGAGTGATATGGTGCCGTGAATCTGAAGTGACAAAACTCGTTGCCATTGGCAGCAGGCATTAATGGCGCAGCGGGTAGTTATCGAAATAAATTTGCCCATTGAAGGCTGGGAACGTCCATTCAAAGTGAATGGGAGCTGTTGCAACGTTTGAGAGGGACGTAGAATAATGTGATATAAAGGCTCAGATCAGCTGTTGGACATTTGTAGTTTGAACAAATGAGTGATTGTACCTGCTGTGGATATTTTATCTGACAGTGGTTTATAGATTCCAACATGTGAGAATGTCCGTTGTCAAACTACATTAGGTCATGTGACATTTGGGACAGGTTTGGGTTGTTTGCTAAACATTTTGGAACTATATCTTGACCCTTGGAAGTGTAAAGGGTTAATTAATAAGATGAATCAGAAAACAAATGACAAAAGTGACGGTTAGCTCATGTTTTTAACATTAGGTTTACGTGCTTATATTCTCGTAAAATATTGTTCAAGTGACAGATTCCAGAAGTAATTACTCCATAGTGACTACTTCTGGCCTGTATGTGGATAAACCACCCAAACATGTCCCAAATGTCACATGTTTGTGACATTTGGGACATTAGTTTGGGACATTTGGGACATTAGTTTGACAATAGAGATTCTCACACGTTGGAATATATAAGTCACTTTTACATAAAATATCCACAGCAGGTATAATTACTAATTTGTTCAAAATACAAATGTCAAACAGCTGATCTGAACCTTTATGTCTCATAATTATCCACAGAGGAACCATATTCCAACAAACGCAGTCATAGTCCAACAAAAACATCTAAACACAAACAAAAAAAATGTCAAAATATAGTCTAAAAACACATCAAAACATCAATAAATATCCACAAATGTTTTATCTATCGCATCATTGAATAGGACCTGCCTCTAATATCCCACTTTTCATTTTCATAATTTTATTTATAATATAAGTAAACACCAACTGCATGTTATTAAAATGGTTCAAGAAAAACATTGAATTAACTTTATAAAGAAATATAGGTGAAATCGAGTGGAAGTTTAAAAGGGTAAAAAAAAAAAAAAGAGTTGACCATACAGAGTATTAATGAAGGTCATAATTGCTTCTAAAATTGCTCTCGTTGCCATGTTACTCAGGTAGAGCAGACATCTTTTGTTCTTTTTGCACCCTGGAGAGCAGTGAAGTGTGGCAGTGCGATGCTAAGACTGTAAGCACACTTTAATTGATGCCACCAATTATGTCGTCTACTGGCAACAAAGCACAGCACGTTACAGTGTGCAGCACATTGGTTTAACAAGGCCAAGTGTCCCCAGTGCTGGTTTCACTGGTTTTGATGAGGACGTCCATAAGGGAGAATTCTACATTCTCTGCAATGATACCAGTGTCAGACTACAGGTATAATCTATTCAGTCGACAGTATGTGTGGTACAGCTGCACACAATGTGTTTGAGCAGCGACATCATAATGTATGTATGTGCACTAGTCACATGGCAGTACCTGACACACACTGAGTACATCACTAATATTCTGAACCAGTTTAGAGTGAGTCACTGGTAACAAGACTGAAAAAATGAGCAACGGATAAAAGAGGATTACCCAAAACCAAGGCTGGGTGCCAGAAATAAAAGCAACATCAGCAACAATGGAATTATATATTTTTATTTTTATGTATTTGTATTTATTTATTTTATTTGAATTTTATTTAGTTTCTGATTTTTTTCCCACATTTTTAAAAAATTTGTAATTTATTATTTTAGTTTTTATTAATTAATTAATCAATTTTTTTACATTTTATTTACTATTACTATTTTATTTACCATTTACAATTTCTTTATTTGCAATTAGTCCATTAATTAAATGTTTTAATTAATTTAAAATTCTATTACAAAATAAATACATTAATTTATTTATGTATTTGAGTTTTTCATTTTCACATTTATTTGTAATTAATTTATTAAATTAGATTTTTTATGTTATTTTTTTTTTAAATTGTTACTTTTATATACGGCTACAAGGAGGATGATACTAAAAGGTATGTTCTGTGTCGACCACATATACAAATTTGACCATTTGTGTGTATATATATATATATATATATATATATATATATATATATAGTGCAGCCCAAATGTGTGGTCTTCAAGCACTCTCATCTCATTTGTAATATTAAAGTGTCCACATGTGGAAGATTGATGTGCATGTTCTCTGTGAGCTTTAGGAGTGTTTAATAGCACACATAATGTTACATCCTTTATCATGCTTTCTTTAATGTTGAAATGGGAATTCACTGCATGTGGTAGTGTAGCTTTTTACCACCTATCTAGGAGTTTTACCTCACTGAAGGCACACCATGAACCAGCTGTTTGACAAATAACTCGCCGTGGGTCCAAGTGGCAGTAACTAATGTGTCGCATCAGAGGAAAATAGCATTGATTGTGAAGGAGTCATTTACTCCCTATTGAGAAGCGATTTGTTGAGGGTTGTTTTTGCAGGTTGTGAAGGATGGTTTCCCAATACTAAAAGCGTGGGTCAGAAAATGGGTGGGGGGTGACAGAGGTAGTGGGCTGATAGGTGGGGTGGGAGCTCTAGATGATGTGTGACATTAAAAGTCAGGCCAAAGGTGCTTTAATGATCTGGAAAAGGATCATTGGAAAAAAGGTGAAGGGCAATGAATCATTTGCAAAAGAGATGCGTCAAGGTGATTGTAGACCACAACCCTCTGAGTGGGCCGTCTAATCTTTCCCTCTACCCATGATTACTTACAGCTCTGGGCATATCACAGTAGGAAGGTGAAAGCAATGTTAGATAATGGAACTATCATGGGAACAACATTAGAACCCTTGGGACTTACAAAGGGGTTCCGTACAAAAGCAATTACAGTGTGTTTGTCTCAAAGCTCTTTCATGCCACAACACGGTGTCAATAGTTTCAAATTGAGGAGTAAAGGAAAGTGTGGTGTGGTGTGCAATACGACAGTGACACACATTTAGACCTTACTGAAGCACACTGACCAAAGTAGGTAAGTAGGTAGGTAGGTAAGTAGGTAAGTAGGTAGGTAGGTAGGTAGGTAAGTAGGTAGGTAGGTGGGTAGGTAGGTAGGTAAGTAGTTAGGTAGGTAGGTAGGTAAGTAGGTAAGTAGGTAGGTAGGTGGGTAGGTAGGTAGGTAGGTAAGTAGGTAAGTAGGTAGGTAAGTAGTTAGGTAGGTAGGTAGGTAGGTAAGTAGGTAGGTAGGTGGGTAGGTAGGTAAGTAGTTAGGTAGGTAGGTAGGTAGGTAGGTAAGTAGGTAGGTAGGTGGGTAGGTAGGTAAGTAGTTAGGTAGGTAGGTAGGTAGGTAAGTAGGTAGGTAGGTGGGTAGGTAGGTAAGTAGTTAGGTAGGTAGGTAGGTAGGTAGGTAGGTAAGTAGGTAGGT